>JAMPIV010011161.1:0-329638 GCA_024509875.1 Oreohelix idahoensis
CTGGAATGTCCATGGAAATTTCATTTTAGGCTTCAGAGATTTTCTTACTCTTCACCAACGCGTAGGATATATTTCGACCTCAACAAGGATCATTATAAATGGGGCAGTTTAGTATACAGTACATATAATTACAAGACATAGTAATACACATTAGCACAAATCATTGCTGTCTGCAAGGATGACTAAACTCCAGTCACCAGCGCCAGTACAGGCCGAAACACACTTGTGATAGCCATGAGGACTAATCAAGTGTTCATAATTATATTGAACCAGTGACAGACAGCTACAAACTGAACCTTTGGGAGAATGAGCGATATAAATGGATGAACCCCTCATGTTTGTCACAAGAAGGGTATCGCACAAGTTATCATCCTCACAGTGCTTAATACCCCGCGTCATGATTCATATAACCCGATGTGCGTGAACAGGCACTAACTAACGATACCAACATAGTGTTACAATAAGTTTCTAAAGTACAAACAGAACCGTCCCTACACTGTCTACCAAGAACAGTAAAGATACCTGAAGTTAGTCAGATGTCGAAACCATTCATTCTCCACCGCATTCCAACTCATATCCCAAAGTCACACCCCCCCCCCCCCCCCCCCCCCCCCCCCCCCCCCCCCCCCCCCCCCCCCCCCCCCCCCCCCCCCCCCCCCACCCATGTTACCTCTACCGACTCTGGCCAAGAAACTAGTCTTTGAGCAGATGTACAGAGATGTTAACCACTTCACTTACAGATATGGAGGTTAAAGGCCATTATACACGGAGCCAACCAAGGGAAGATGTCGGCCCAATCAAATAGAATAGTGGACAGATACAGAATTGACCACTGACCCAGCCTTAATAATAACGGGAAGATGATGTCAACTCAAACATTTGCCCAATAGGTTATACGATGAATGACGCAAAACATATACCTAATAATCATTTGTTACGCCCACACACGGAGAGAGGAAACATAATAAGCAAGATGACTACACGGTACTATAAAAAGCTTGCAGAAATGAACCTGAACACATAAATGCAGGTGCAAAGAAAGATGAATATTATAGTTATGCACGGAGAGTGAATCAAGTGATCCAAAGAAGAGCACAGGATGGAATATATAGAAGACCAAGTGATAGCACAGGACAAGTTCATTATGTCAATCTTGTTACCCACCATATACCACCAACTTCAGCAAAGCCCTTTGAATACTGTCGTAGTCAACGACAAAGTAGACGTCATATTTATAATACAGAGGAAGAGCATACTCCATGGCGGAAACCCAATACGAGATACTCAAACAAACCACTGTATCAAGGATACGAGTTCAGATATTCAAATCCCTTTGAATACGGTCGTAGTAAACGACAGAGCAGACGGAATGTATATAGAACATATGAAAAGCATACTCCATGGCGGAAACCCACTGCAAGATATATAAATAAATCATTTTGTCAGAAAGAAGAGCCCAGATGGTTTAAACCTTTTGATTATTCTAAGAGAGAACAAGACAGAAGAAGGAACTTCTACAGAACTGAAGAACATAATATATATGTTAAAACACCTTGGACAAATAATGAGTCTTACAGACGAAATGACACACCTGATCGGTTGTCACAGTTATTGGCCACATTGAAAGTGGATAATCAACATAAATCCAAACTCATCACGTTCGTTACTAAACACCAGGATGTGTTTGCACTAACAGATATGGAGTTAGGCAGAACTAACACAGTACATATGGACATTCAAACTACAACAGAAGAGCCCATTAGTTTGAAACCATACCACACTCCATTGAAAAACCGTGAAATAGTGGAAAAAGCCATAAATGACATGTTGAATGCAGGAGTTATAGAAAGATCGAGATCAGCATGGTCGTCACCAATAGTGATTGTCTCAAAGAAAGACGGAACGAGTAGATTCTGTTGCGATTATCGAGCATTGAACAGAATTACAAAAACGATTTCATATCCATTGCCACGCATAGATATTTTGGCGACACTTGGACATTCTACACACTTCACTACATTGGACGCACTCTCAGGATTTTGGTGCATTCCTATGACACCAGCAGCGAAAGAAAAGTCAACATTTTGTACACACATGGGTAGTTACAAATGGAACGTTATGCCTTTTGGTTTGAAAGGAAGTCCCGCGACATATATGGCATTGATGGACGAAGTTCTACAAGGGATGCATTCTTTTGCATTAGCTTATATAGACGATGTGCTTATTCACACATCAGGTACTGTGGATGACCATCTAAAGAAGGTTGAACAGGTTTTTGATCGCCTCCGACACCACCAAGTTAAACTCAAACTAAGTAAATGCGAGTTCCTAAAAATAGAAACCAAATATTTAAGGTTTATAGTCTACAAAGATGGTATTCGCCCGGACACAGATAAAGTAGAAGCAATAAGAAAAATGCCCGCCCCCACAACAGTAAAGCAGGTACGAGCGTATATTGGTTGCTGTGGATATTACAGACGCCACGTTATTAACTTTTCAAAGGCCGCTGAACCACTCATTGCCCTTACCAAGAAATATTCCAGATTTAAGTGGACAAAAGAATGCCAAGAATCCTTCGATTACCTTAAGGAAGCACTTACAAAGATACCACTGCTCGCACATCCAGATATATTTCGACCAATAATCTTGTATACGGATGCTTCAGATACAGCACTAGGTGCTTGTTTGGTCCAACCCAAAAAGAAAATGAGACACCTATTATAATAGAAATTCCTAATGAGATGCCTATAGCATTTGTGTCACATGCCCTCTCTAAAACACAGAAACGATGGTCGACAACAGAGAAAGAAGCGTTTGCCATACATTACGCGATACAAAAACTTGATTTTTATATCAGAGGTACCAAACTTACTGTTAGAACAGACCACCAACCATTAGTGAATTGGCTCACTAAGACGCAGGAGCAGCCAAAGAAGTTACAAATATGATCTATGAACTTACAATCCTATGACACAAAAATTGAATATATTCTGGGTACTCAAAATACATGTGCAGACCTCCTTTCTCGAACGTCTCAGCCTAGTATTATACATAAAGATGATCCACATGCGTTCACTGATATCAATGACAATGCAAAGGAGATCAACATTATAAGTTCCAATAGAGTAGATGATGAAAACACCACCGCCACAACAGATACCGGCACACAGCAAACAACGGATGTAGACATATTTGATGTACATGCTGAGCAGAGAAAAGATCCCGAAATTCTCAAAATCATCAAACAAATAGAAACGAAACCTACATCATGTAAACAGTTTATAATCTTGCCACATGATCAAATACTATATCATATTGACGAGAAACAAGAAGGGAGACTACAGAAAGTAATTCCACAGTCAGTAATACCTCAATTACTAGAGCATGACCATGACAATAATGGACATGTTGGAAGAGATAAAACCATTGACATTATCAAGAAAAGATACTATTGGATGTCAATGTACAAGGACATAGTTGAATATGTTAGTACTTGCAAAATATGCAGAATGAGAAACATGAGACCAACTAAAGTTCCCTTACAAGAAATGAAACCATCTCATTTCCCTATGGAAGTTATAAGTATGGACATTTCTGGTCCATATCCTGTTACGCAGTCTGGAAATGCATACCTCTTACACATTGTCGATCAATATTCGGTATGGCCTGAAAGTTATCCTCTCAAGGATATAACGTCAGCGACAGACAGAGTTTCTTCTACAAGAATTTGTACCAAGACATGGTTGTCCTGAGAGAATAATCACAGATAACGGGAAACAATTTGTCGGTAATCCTTTTAAGAAAACACTCCAGACTCTGCATATTCAACATACGACTAGAAGTTTCTATAGACCGCAGGCAAATGGAAGAAATGAGAGAATGCATGCTACATTGCATGATATCCTTGCTGAATATATACAAGGAAATGCACAATATTGGGATATATATCAATCAAGCTCTGGAAGCGATAAGAGTAAATATAAACGAAACTACAGGACTGTCTCCGTTCTACATGCTATATAGACGTGAACCTACCTTCCCATTAGACAATCTCCTGCAACCCCAAAGGAAGTATCAAGGTGAGGATCCCATTGAAGTTATACTACAAGAAAAGTATAGAGCACACCAGATAGCTAATCTAAACTCCCAGAAAGCTTTTAAGAAATGGCAGAAGCAGCATGATAAAAGAGCTCAATTAGAACAATTTCAAGTTGGTGATAAAGTTTATTACAAGAAGAACGTTCGAGATAATAAATTTGATGCACGATGGCTTGACGGATATAAAGTGTTGGAACAGACAACACCTATAAATTATATATTATGGAATGAAGAAAAGAACATAATCACCAAAGCACACGCAGCACAGATAAAGAAAGATAATCATCGCCCCACAGCACCGCCAGCTTTACAGAGTAGCAGACCAGTACGAAAAGCCACGTTGAGTTACTATGATTTTACAGACTCGTCAAGCACTTCACATAGTGAACACGACACAGATGGTGAGCAGAACACTAACGAAGAACAACGTAATACTCCAGATCAGCTACAAGATGCTATACATCGCCTGACTCGCTGCAGAGAAAACTCGGAAGACGAAGATGATATTCCACCAGCAGAACTAAGAAAGAGAGAGATTGATATACAGAGATAATCGTCTACACGAGAGGGATAGTAGTACACCCCTATCGGTACATGATGAAGAGCCCCATACATCCATAACAAGTCAAACATACTATGGCAGTCAGAGATTACTACCGTCAGCCTCCAGTCAACACCAGCCTACACATTCCAGTTGGGACAGCGAAGATGAGAGGCCTTTGCAACCAGCAACGAGAAACAACATAACCCCCCATAGTAGGAGCCTTACAGAAGAACATACGAGTCGACAGTTACCACCGTCAACTTCAAGTCAACACCAGCCTATACACTCTAGCTGGGACAGTGATGATGAGAGACCTTTACAAGCAACGAGAAACAACATAACCCCCCATAGTAGGAGCCTTATGGAAGAACATACGAGTCGACAGTTACCACCGTCAACTTCAAGTCAACACCAGCCTATACACTCTAGCTGGGACAGTGATGATGAGAGACCTTTACAAGCAACGAGAAGCAACACAACACATATTCAATTGCTATAGGACCCAAAAACGATAGATGCCCCCAGGATTCACCGAAAGGGGGGGGAGGATGATGAATCCACAGGCGCCTCAATGGAATCGACCAGACCCGTTACACGGACTTCGAGCTCTGAACAACGGCTGGAATTTCCATGTGCCTGTGGTAGGGAATTCTCTACTCAGAGAGGAATGAAAATCCACAGAACGAAAAAGGGGTGTGGGAGGTCATCAGGGGGAGATCAACAGCGCTCTGTCTCGACGGATAAGACGTTAGAAGAACGCAGCCAGGAGTCAATCCACAGTGCTGAGTACATTCAAGTTGATCTGCCAGATGATGATCTCACACACTTCTTGGACGGGAAGAGAGATGCAATAAAGTTTCCACCTGCCAGTGCAAAAGGGCTTTGGGAACAGCTGGACGAAGCCTTGGCAAAAGAGTTGGATAACAGCCTGAAGCAGCTAACTTTGGAGAAGAAGCTGGAAATCTTCGGCGACATAATATATCTGCACTGTCGCAAAGTGTTCGGAGTGAGGGAGGCAAGGGAAAGTAACCCACCACGGAAAAGTAGAAGACAAATTAAAATAGATGAAATCAGGAAACAGAAGAAGCATGCCCGAAAACTGTTCAAGAACGCAGTTGCCACAGAGAAGGAAGGGTTACGGCAAGTTTGGGAGCACCTGAAAGGCCAACATAATGCCCTTTGTAGAGCGGAAAGGTTGTGCAGGAAGAGAAGGAAGACTCGAAGGGATAGGGAAAGATTCTTTAGGGAGCCCTTCAAGTTTGCCAAAGAACTGTTTGAGCAGCCACGGTCGGGTACGCTAAACATCAGGAAAGAAGACCTGGAAGAACACTTTAGAATGACATATTCAGATGGTCGCAAAAATGAGCCGCTCAGCAGCATGGCAGGCCTTAAATGGCCGGGTAAGCCAGGAGCTGAATTTAACACCAAGCCCCCAACGGTGCAAGAGGTAGAAAGCATTGTCCAGAAAGCTCGGTGCAAGTCAGCTCCAGGTCCTAATGGTGTTCCATATGTGGTGTATAAAAGATGCCCTGAGGTTCTCAAACGACTGCTCCGTTTACTGAAGAATGCGTGGAAAACCCAACTCGTAAGCAAGGAATGGAGAAAGGCAAACGGAGTCTACATCCCGAAGGAACAAAATTCCACAGACATCAGTCAGTTCAGGCCAATCTCACTACTCAATGTGGAAGGGAAGATATTCTTCTCAGTAATGGCGAAAAGACTCACTACATACCTCCTGGCAAATGGGTACATTGACACTACCATTCAGAAAGGAGGTATCCCAGGTACACCAGGATGTCTAGAGCATGCCACAATGATCTGGGAAGCAATCCAAAAGGCAAAGTCTGACAGAACAAACCTCCATGTAATCTGGTTGGATCTAGCGAATGCTTATGGATCCGTTCCACGCCAGATGTTGTGGCAGGCCCTAGAAATGTATCATGTTCCACAAGAGATTGCAGCAATGCTGAAGCTGTATTTCGCAGGGTTTTCTGTCAGATTTTCAACCAGAGAGTACACAACGAAGTGGATTGGCCTTGAGGTTGGAATTGCGATGGGATGTACCATCTCTCCGATACTATTCGTCATGGCTATGCAGGTAATCCTCAATGCGGCTGAAGGAATGGCTATAGGTCCAAAGCTCGGTGGAATGTGTCACATGCCACCGCTCAAAGCATTCATGGATGACACAACAATTCTGACATCAGATGAACATCAGGCCCGGAGGATGTTAGCACGCCTGGATGAACTAGTCAGCTGGTGCAGAATGAGCTTCAAACCCAAGAAGTCGAGAAGCCTATCGGTCAGGAAAGGGAAGATAGCAGAGGTCATATTCACGGTTTCCAGCCAAAGAATCCCTACTGTCATTGAGGAACCTGTTAAAAGTCTTGGCAGGGTGTACGATGCCTCTTTAAAAGACTCGAAGGCAGTGCAACAGACAATAGAAATGGCAGACAGAGGACTACAGATCATAGACCAAAGCAGACTCCTGGGAAAGTTCAAACTGTGGTGCCTCCAGTTCATGTTGATACCGAAGTTGCTGTGGCCACTGCTTATATATGAAGTAAGCACAAGTACAGTGGAAGCTATAGAGCAGAAGGTCAACAAGTTCATGAGAAAATGGCTAGGGGTACCACCAGGTCTGTCAGATGTAGCACTGTACTGCAAAAAGTCAAAACTTCTGCTTCCCTTCAAGTCAGTTGTTGAAGAGTACAAAGTTGGAAAAGCAAGGCTTGCAATGATGCTATGCGAGTCAGCTGATGATGTAGTTAAGTCCATTCAGCCCACACTGAAAACGGGAAGGAAGTGGAGAGTGGAAGAAGCTGTTGATGCTGCTGAAGAGTCACTCAAACTGAGAGAGGTAATCGGATACACACAAACGAATAGACGGGGATTTGGGCATGGTGAAATCCGCTGGTGGTCCAAGGCATCAAGCAGGGAACGCAGAGACATGGTAGTTCAGGAGATACGAGGAGCTGAGAATGATAAGAGGTTGCTAAAAGCAGTGCAGCAGGTCCAACAAGGCCAATGGACTACATGGGAAGGAGCCCTGCAGAGATCCTTGACATGGAATGATATATGGCATATGGCACCTCTTAGGCTCAGCTTCGTGGTTAGATCAATGTATGACCTGCTGCCGTCGGCCACCAACCTTGTGAAATGGGGAAAGTCGGATGATGAGCAGTGCCCCCTGTGCCAGGGGAGGCAGACACTTGAACACGTGCTCTCAGCGTGTAAGGTGGCATTAGGGCAAGGACGATACACTTGGCGCCATAACAAAGTGCTAAATGAGCTTGCTGCGACAATAGATCAGGCAAGAATGAAAGCGAATAGCAAAGTCCGGCCAGACACCACAAACACATACTTTCTGAGGGCAGGAAAGTCAGCACATCCCAAACCGAGTAAACCTGGTAGCAGTTTACCATCTCTTCTTGACTGTGCAAACGACTGGGAGATGGCGGTAGACCTACCTGGACGGGGGGCATATCCAGAGAGTATCAGAAAATCGCGGAGACGGCCAAATATAGTGCTTCATTCTTCAGCAACGCTTCAGGTCATACTGATTGAACTGACCGTGCCATTTGAATCCAGATTAGACGAGCAACATTCATTCAAAGCGGCCAAGTATAGCGATCTAGCCGCGGATCTGAGACACGATGGATTCAGTGCAAGGGTCATGGCGGTTGAAGTGGGCGCAAGAGGGCTTGTGGCTGCATCAATGTATGATTTATTGAAACTGTTGGGGTTGAAGGGACAGTCTAGAACAAGGGCACTGAAGAGGCTTAGCGAAACTGCCGAAAAGGCATCAGGCTGGCTGTGGAACAACCGCAGTGGGCAATGGAGATCGTGACGGTAAACGCTGCGGTACAAAAAACACCAAAATTTTTCTAAGTCCACAGCGCTGAGTTTTTATGGTGTACTAGTGAGGGGGCTGCGACTCTGGGGCAACAGGCGATGTATACTATAGGGAGTGTGTCAGGTACAGAATTTCAGTGGCGTGCGGCGTGCAGTGGCTAAGGTTCGTCGGCTGCGCGCTCGTGTCTCAGTGTGTGTCCTTAGTTGTGAAGGGCGACGGAACGAACGGAATAATTTGTCTTTTCTTTGTTACTTTCACAATTGCCCCCACGGCTGGCGTTGTGGATTAAAAGTTGCTACCGTAAGTGAAATGGGTTCATTTTCGATACAAGACAACAGGAAGCTGAGACGCTTGGGAGTCATGACCCAAGTGGGCCCGCCCCCCCTTAGAGTGTAAAGGAGTAATCGGGCCGAAACACTTGTCAGATGGGGGGACTTCTTCTGATGATCAGATTGCTTTCTGTTGTATCGCTCTGTAAAGAGTTTCCTATCATCACATCATAGTCGGAGCCCTCCAGCAGAACATATAAACAGTAACAAGAATATCATTGATACACCTGTGGTACCTGTTGAATCAGAACTTGACATAACGGAACGAGAAGAAAGAGACATCGATTGCATGGATGACACTACCAACACCGAGATACGTATAGCTACTAAGCGCCCTTACCAACTTTCGTCACCAGATACACCACCAGGAGCGAAGTTGTTACGCCTACCGCAAGAACATGTACGAGCCAGATTCAAAAGAAATCATCGTCAAGTACACAAACCGTCTCTAGGTTTACAACAACATACAAATATTCGTTCGCCCCGTTCTCCTGCAGAGCGACTATAAATACGACAGAGCAGTCAATACCAACTTCGTCACAGTACGACAGTCGCATCTCCGGTAGAGAAATTACACTGTTGGAACTTGCAAAACATATCTCCAACTTAGTGTAATCGTCGTAAAGTACTCACCCAGCTATAGTACTAATTCGCAGCACTCACCCAGCAATAGTGCTTCAGAGATACTCCAATCAGCATAGTACCCAACATTAAGTTAATTAATTAAGTTTCTCTGTGGTTAATTTAGTGGATATTGATATTCCGGAGCACACTTAGACACTCACATTACTCACTAACCTTTTTAAAGAGAGAGTATAGAACTTTGAAACAGAAAGATACAGAAAATAAACGTATTACATATAATCTCATGAGTGTGACAAAGTAGATTAAATACATATAATCTCATGAGTGTGATAAAGTAGAATAACTACATAGAATCTCATGAAGTCTAACAGTGTTCTTCCCAAGGTACAAGATTCAGCACATCAGAGGATCAAGACTGATAATTATTGATATATATATAAATCGCATTAGATGTATGTTGAGGATGTATCAATTTCAGGCATATACTTTTCAGGGACCAGACAAAGAGGAAAATGAGAAAAAAAAGAGAACAAGAGATGTGATACAGACTCAGTCAAGTTATAGTAGAGTAAGAAACTCTCTTTGCACTGATGATGAGCATCCCACTTGCCATTGTAATGCTTATATAGCGACACTAGGGATACGGCATGGTTGCAGTATTGATGCTGTAGGTACTGCTTACTTGAGAAATGATGGTAATGACACTTATATAATCAGGTCTACATTAATTTCAGACAATGATGTTGGGTATTTTGCTAGGTCTGATATACATGGGTATAACATATAGCTTCAGACAGAGTTGATGATTTGACTGGTGCATCCAAGGCTAGAATCAGCCGAGCACATCAAACTCTGACTTATTGACATGTCTTTCACTATCGCATTGGGACATTTGTTTATGCATAATAATAATAATAATAGCCCCTTCAGTCATAACTGACTATGGGAATGCGCCCCTTAGGTGACAGCCCTCAGCTGCTTATTTTCCTGGTGCTCCTTTCGACGTTTTCTCCTCACCTCTGCTTCTTGTGTGAGCCTCTCTTCGCCCAATCTGAGGTGGCGCCGTAAATAGCATCGCCACTTAGTGCGATCGGCAGCTTCATCCTCCCATGTTGCTGGATCCATGTCCAGTGCCCTCATATCTCTCTTGCACACATCTTTGAACCTCAGCTGTGGTCGCCCAACTGTTCTCTTGCCATCTGCTAATTGTCCGTAGAAGATATCTTTTGGGATGCAACCATCTTCCATGCAGCGAACATGGCCAAGCCAGCGAAGTCTGCACTGTCTAAGAAGCGTATACATACTTTGAAGGCCAGCACGTGACAACAACTCGACATTTGTCACTTTATCTTTCCACGAGAAGCCGAGGATGCGGCGTAGACACCGCAAATGGAAGGTATTGAGCCTTCTTTCTTGCTTAGCATAGGTCGTCCAGGTCTCGCTGCCATATAGGAGTGTGCTGGTGACGCAGGCATTATATACCGCAGCTTTGGTCTTCATTGTGAGTTTAGAGTTTCCCCAAACACGCGATGTGAGGCGGGCAAAGGTAGCTGCAGCTTTGCCAATGCGGCTGTCGATTTCTGTATCCAGTGAGAGTTTGTCATTGATGGTAGACCCTAGGTATGTGAAGTGGTGCACCACTGCCAATTCATAGTTATCGATAGTGATAACTGGTGCAGCACCCACATCCTGACTCAGCACATTCGTTTTCTTTAGACTTATTGTGAGGCCAAAGTCCTCTACTACTTAGGTTAATTCTGCTTATCTGTCCGATATAGTGTGATAATATACCTCAAACTAAGTTTTGGCAATTATAATGAGATAAGGTTACACTTGGCATCCTAATTTTTTCCTTGAGATTTGTTTTAGATATTAAGATTTAGACTTTGAGAATGTATATATACAGGAGCAGAGATGGTGGTATGCTAAAGGTAGATGGATTAGTAGTTGATAGAACACAAATGTCTCCCTACGGGATACATTTGTATGGCCCCGGATTGTATGTCACCGTTGGGTTTGCCCAAAGCATTATTTGTGCTTCAAGCAAGGTTTATATGAACGGTGATTTGGTTTTAGTCAAGTAAAAGAGTGTAGAAAAATGGTTTATGACATATGAATGGATTTGGATACAGACTATTTGTCTTAGTTGAAGGGAGATAAAATGAGTGAAGGGATGCTTTGATAAAAGGGAGGAAACTCCGCATATTACGGTTGGTGGATAAAAGTCTTGAATTAGGGTTAAGCAGATTTAGCCGGTTCTCAATTGTGGATGAGAAAATTAGCATGTAACGATTTTGTAGTAAGCTTTAAAGAAGAGAATATGGTGTTCAGTTAAAACGTCAAAGGGAGATAACGTAGAATTAAGTCCCTTGTAGGTTTTAGTGAGTTGAGGAAAAAATACACACGGGAACAGAGTGAGAGAAGTCTAAAAATAACAGACGATAGTTCACTGAATTCGCTTACGTTGTAAAAGCGTGAGCAATTTTTTCCAGTGAGTGGAAATAAGGCCGACCAATGGTTTTAGCTGGTAAACATGGACAGATCAGCTGAGCATTGACTAGAAGTCAAGGGCAGAACAGTTTACGGCTCGCAAGTGTGTGGTCGTGTATTTCTGAAGATGAAGAAACAAGAATGTTGTGCGGTTGCCACAAGTTTGATAAGATCTGTAGAAGTTATCACTGATAGATTAGAAGTGACAAAGTAAACTCATATAGATAAGTTAGGAGATGCTAGTCCTAGGAAATTCGGAGGATGTGATAAAGATTAGTCAGAACAGTATGAGTAAACTAAGAAGTTTCATAGTCAGAGAAAAATGCTACTTAAGAGAATTTGTTTTATAATGTCACTAGTGAGTGTATTCACAGGAGAGATTCAGGGAATCATCTGTAAGTATTGACCTTTTATGAATTATTGTGCACTTTGATGAACATTTTCCTGACGTGCAGCAGAGAAATCACAAGACGATATGTTAGAAAAATTAGTAAATGAAATGGTACAATACACAAAGTACTTTGCATAAAGTTGATCAGGAGTTTTGAGGCAGATTGGGCAAAATGAAATAGAACTTGAGGAAGCTAAATAAGTACTTTGAGATGAGATAAGTACAAAGGGGATTAAATGCCTACATACTTTTGAGATACAGAATGTATACTTGAGGTAACTATGATATGACTGCAGGTGTCCTCTATATGAAGAATTACCTGCATCTTTGAAATATATTTATATTACATGTAAATAAATAAGGATTTTGTAAGAGATCAAACAAATGCTTGAGTTGATCCATGAAGGATTGTTGTTGAATGCCTGATCATCAATCACTATAATAAAACCACTGTATGATCATTCACGGAATAACAACAAGGAAGGGTACGAACGAGCCAAGGGTTGAAAGTAAGAAGGAAAGTAGTTCATCCAAGAATTGTCAACTCTGGCGGAGAGGGCCAGTACCAAACACTACTAACTTAAAACTTGGAAGATATACAAGGAGACTGGTGTGAGTCACACAACTAGGCCTGCCATCTGCCACCTAGTGAAATACTCAGACACGGTTACAGCAGCACTGATGGCTGTACAAGAGGATATGTCACCGGATGAGCTAGCCACATATGCGAGAGATATTCTCATCACATCAGCAGAAAACATGATCCCTAGAAAAGTGCATAAGAAGCAGATATACATCATGGAGGAAACATTGAGGCTCATAGAAGAAAGAAGAAAATTGAAGCAAACAGAGATAGAACGGAACAGTGACAAATACAAAAACTGCATAAGAAACATCAGGAGAGAGATCAGGAAAGACCAGAAACATTACATAATGAACACCTGCAATAGAATAGAAGATCTGCAATTTCAGGGAAAAGATGGGGATATGTTCAAGGAAATCAGAACTATAACAGATGATTTTAGACCATCATTACATGTAATCAATGATAAAAATGGTAACATATTAACAGAAAGTAAGGATATATTGGAGAGATGGAAGGAGTACTGTAGAGAAATGTATGAAGATAGTACAAAGACCCCAGACATGACGATTGAAAGAGAGAGAGCCAGAACCTATATTAGATGAAGTACGTGCAGCAATCAAAAGCCTGAAGAAAGGGAAATCACCAGGATGCGATGATATACCAACTGAACTAATCCAAGCAGGAGGAGAGGCCAGTGTCCTCGTTTATCATGCACTATGTGTGAAGATCTGGAACAGTGCAATCTGGCCAAAAGCATGGAAAAGATCTGTGTATATCCCTCTCCCAAAGAAAGGCAATTTAAAACTGTGTACCAACTATCGTACTATTGCTTTAATAAGTCATGCCAGCAAAATCCTGTTGCGGATTATCATGAAGAGGATAGAAAGAAAGTTAGAACATGAAATACAGGCGGGTTTTAGACAAGGCAGAGGTACGAGAGATCACATTTTTAATGTGAGAAACATCCTCGAGAAATGCAGAGAATAAAATGTGGATCTTCATGCCTGTTTTGTAGATTACACCAAGGCCTTCGACTGCGTACAACATCAGAAATTGTGGAACATCATGAGAGACATGGGGTTTCCGGCGCATTTGATCCATCTAATTGAAACACTATACCATGAACAACAAGCAGCTGTCAGAGTAGCGGGGAAAACACCAGGATGGTTTGAGGTGAAAAGGGGAGTAAGACAGGGTTGCATCCTCTCTCCATACTTGTTTAACATCTATGCAGAAAATATAATGAGAAATGTTCGGGGTGACCAAGAATGTGAACATTGCGATCCATTCACAATTGGTGGAAATGCGATCCCAGAACTCAGGTACACAGATGACACAGTTATTCTTTCAAACAGTGCCAAGGGACTAGAACAGTTAATCCTGTCTGTCAAAAGACACAGTGAGGATCAGAACCTTTTTCTGAACACAAAAAAAAAAAAAAAAAAAAGATAATGTCCACAGACAAAACAAGATACCAACCAAAAATTAACATCAATGATGAGGAAATTGAAAATGTCACAAATTTTTAATATCTTGGCTCCATAATTAACAACAATGGAGACTACTCAAAAGAGGTCAGAAGGAGACTGGACATAGCAATGCAGAGGTTAAATAAAATGAAGAACCTATGGCATAACACCAGCAAATTAATAAAAGTAAAACTTCTGAGAACGTGCATCTTTCCGGTAGCAACATATGGATGTGAATCATGGACCATTACTCAAATATTAAAGAAAAAAATCGAATCTTTCGAAGCAAAGTGTTACAGAAAAATTCTCAGAATATCTTGGACCAAGAAGAAGAAAAATGTAGACATCCTACCCGACCTGAACATCAAGGAAAACTAGCTCATAAACAATATCATGTCCCGGAAACTGAAATATTTTGGCCACATTAAACGTCACAGTGGCTTAGAGAGAGCAGTAATGGAGGGTATGGTACCTGGAAGGCGAGGCAGGGGCTGACAAAGACGACGGTGGACACAGGACATTGAAGACACCTTGAACAGGACAATGGAGGAGGGAGGAGGGCTGGCTAGAGACCGAGAGTCTTTCAGCCGGGCTGTGATGAGAGCAACGTAACACTGTCGATGCTGTACATAGTAAATAAAAATGTGAAAATATTATGTTAAAACAAAATAATGATATAATTTATTATATGTATACGCACAAAATGTCAGAGATATGACTATTACCATTCACATTATTATATACGCAAACACGTTGAATATACATAAATCTGCCCTGGCCCCAAAATTTCTCTCATATATCATTCACGCTTTCGTTTTTTCCTGGGAGAAATTTTTAGCAAATGCGTTTCCATTATAAATTTCAACTGTGAACTTACATGTCTATTACAGCAGGCTTGTCTTTCAATCTTAGATAATGTTGAATATACAAATTCTCCACCTTGTTCTCCATGTATACCCATTCCATAGCCATGAGTTATAATCCCGTTTGAACATAGTTTTTCTGATATTCGCTGTTTAGGAATTGTCCTATTGGGGAAGAGCTTTATGAACAAAATCATGTATGTCTGTATTTATGTTTGTAATAATGAGGATGATTCTTGACATATAGATTTGCTGTGAGAAATGTTGTGCAATTTCTCAAAAGCTTAATTGAGCAAGTTAAACTGTTCAGGGACACAAAGACGCAGCAATAGAGAATGCAGTCAGCGACCCATAGCTTGACTGCTGGCGTCAGGGTCAGCAAACCAGAGCTGACCAAGACCCTACTCCACCTCCACGTGGTGGTCCTGGAAACAGGCTGCATCACTGCAGTCTGGCTGAGAGAGTAGGGATCGAAGAGGGAAGGCACACCCGGTCCCAAAAAAATGCCGTGCTGAAGTCGGATGTGCCGGCCGAAAGGCGCAGATATTGCAGCTCCGCTGTAAACAGACACAACGCAACCAACGTCCTTTTCAGGACGAACGAGGAAGAAGAAGAAGAAGAAACTGTTCTCTAGCAATAAGAGCCCACAAACAAAACCACATAAATCGTTAAAACTGACCAATGGTGTCTCTAGCCCTTGTCCATCATCTCCCATCAACTCTTTCATATCCACATGCACTCATTCATGCCTAATCTCTCTTGCCAATATTTGTTCTGCCCCTTCATGCTTCTGTTTTTGTCATCTCTGACCTATGAAATTGACTATCCTACATTAATGCGGCGTGCTACAAAGATGAAATTAGGTGGAGAAAATCTTTAATTTCTCCTCAACGTTTTTTTTTATAATTTAAAAATGTCTAATCTGTTTAGAGATAAGATATTTAATTAGAAAGTCTGTTACTCTCGGTAATATTTTCCTCAAATGATGATGCTGTTTTGTAACAGCTTCTACAAAGCAAATAATGTGAAAAAAGCCACGAAAATCCACATAGCGATAGTATTTTGCAGGAAGTTATTTTCTCGTTTATTACTTTAATCCTGCAATTATTAGGAATGCGCTTAAACTGGTTTACATTTCACGCTTTTTCACGCCAAAGTCAGCTGATATTTCCCGCCAACGTAAACGATCCCTGTGTTCGCCGGTTAACAAGATTTATTGCCTTCAGGACAGGTGAAAAGACGCGAAACTAAAGTAGCGACTTTTTAGAAGGCGCAAACAGCCATGGTGTGTGTGTGTGTGTGTGTGAGGTCACGCTAGCTGTTATCCTTAATAACAAACGTCATTTAGCACAATATAAGTCAACATAAGCAAATACATATGCACAATAATATTTAGAACAAAAAAAGAGTTACCACAAATGTTTACGTAACAGGTTTCGATCTTTAAGATAATAGATAAACACAAATTTAAATGTCATTTTTAATTACAGTATTAATATGTGCAAGAAAAGCAAACTGCATATCTTTGAACGATAAGGCAGGGAAGGCATCACAGAAACAGTGAAAAACTTAGCAGGTAGCCTATTAGAAAAAGAAACAATTATCCATTCTACATTTTAAAAAATATTAAAGATTGAACATCCAAGAACTATTAATACATTCTACTGAGAAGAATACCATTCTTGATATTAGCCAGTGTTTCCCAAACTTGTTGTGTACATGGCACAAATGTAGTCTAGGGAGTCTTCTACATCCATAACGGCGAAAGGGAACAAACAAAGAAACACTGCTCCAGATGTAGAAGATGGGAGAAGCAAGGCGGAAGCCTGCATAAAAAACCTCATGAGTTCCTCTCTTTCTCACTTCTCTTTGAAATCTCCAGAAAGAATACGAAAGTTCATAACATATATACACACAAACCTTATTGTTCTAATGGAATGTGTGACCTTGATGCTTTGGGGTAATATCTGGTATATTATGACATAGCTGAGAAAAGGTAAAAAAAAAGGTAAAGGATTCCGTTACACGCCCATTGAGGCATATTGGGAATATGGTGTTAGGCCCATATTTTCTTGACCATCGGCACAGTAGGGGTGACGTGGTCAACATCACGCCGGCCGCCTTAACCTTCCCAGAGTTACTCTGGTACCCAGTTGGGGCTGGGTCGACCCAGGAGCCGTATGCGGCCTAAAAAAATCCCAACTCACCTTGGGATCAAACCATAGACCACTGAGCTAGGAAGCCAGTGCACTAACTACTATGCTACCGCGGCTCTAGCTGAGAAAGGTTGACTCTTATTTCCTATTCAACACAGAGAAATATTTTCCTTCTTTGTCATTTAATCATTGTGTGTTCACATTATTTAATGTTCTTACTGTATGTTTATACTACTGATTGTCATATTCTTACTGTGTGTTCACATTACCAAAAGTCATACTCTTACTATGTGTTCACACTACTGAATGTCATATTCTTACTGTGTTCACATTAATGAATGTCATATTCTCACTATGTGTTTACACTACTGAATGTCATATTCTTACTGTGTTCATATTAATGAATGTCATATTTTTACTATGTGTTCACACTACTGAATGTCTTATTCTTACTGTGTTCACATTAATGAATGTCATATTCTTACCGTGTTCACACTACTAAATGTCATATTCTTACTGTGTGTTCACACTACTGAATGTCATATGAGAAATTAAGAGCCAGGGATCCAGACCTCCAGGACGACCCAGAGTTCGCTGGGAGGACAACTTTAGGCAGTCTCTGAAGGACCGAGAATTAGATTGGAACCAGGTCAGAAAGAAGAGAGCCGATAGGATAGTATGGCGCTCCCTCCTCCAAACCTCTACACCCCACGATAGAAATTTACTCTTTAGTGTTAAGTTCTGCATCTTTAGTGGGCCCTAGGATGTGTACTGTCTCTTTAGTCGCCTGACAAGGATTCATAGAGATGCAGCGGCATAGTTTCATCTTGCGTGATCACGCCAATACCAGACAAGTAGCATGATCACGCCAATACCAGACAAGTAGCATAATGAGGGGCTTACTTCTGTATTCATAATTATTGTAAATGTTAGCCCAAGAATACTTGCACCAATTTTCTCCTGTTATCTTCTGCTGTGAAGCCATGTACTCAACGGTAATGTTAGTGTAAGTATTGTGCGGCCTGTTGTGCATTTTGTAGGAGTGCAACAAAGTTTTCCTTTGGGTTTATGAGGAGTGAGGCAGCTGTTTTGTTGGCAGATATAAATTGTTTTTAAGTGAAACATCTTCAAGTCGGTTTTCTGCACGAGTCATTTGAAATCTTCCTGCTAGCATTGCTATGGATCTCAACGTCTCTGCCCCATTTTCCATTTGGAAATCTTCATTTCTGGAGTCAAAGTCTCTCAGTTGCTCCATTAAGATCATTTCTTGCAGGCCTGGGTGAAATTTTCCAATGTGCCCCAATTCTACAGATACGTCTCCAAATGGGCTGCAACCTGAGAAAACGTTTTCTTCTGTTCCTTTCTAGCATTCCGGATATTCTTCCACTAATAAAATAAAAGACTGTAAGAAAAAAAGAAACAATAATTTGTCTTCTGAAATTAGCTACTCAAGTATGGACACGAGTCCACATGAAGATATAAAGGAAAGTGTCAGCTGGAAGGAGAATGTGAACCAGGAACAGTGAACATTAACGTCTCCTAAAGGATATGTTGACTGAAAGTAGGAGGACATAGATTCTCAACCCACCAATCCTGCTCTAAGAGTAAATACTGTACAAGCTGTTCCTGCTTGGTCTCCCCACACAGTAAATATGAATTGAATTGACAGGTAAACAATAAATTTTAGGTAAATAACTCAACTATTCTTGCTGAGAAAAGAATGACATCAAAGATTAATTCATTACACAGATACAACAAGTACATTCAAGGTAATAACCAAGTTAATTAGAGGTGTTATATTTAGAATGTTCACAGCTAGATGAACACACAAGAAATAATTAATAAACTTAACATCTATTGTCAATCAACCAGCCTGGTTTGAATCATGTGTTAGCATTAGGTACAGATGCAGCATTAAAGGGTGGATAACTGCAGTGAGTTGTCTACTGATGAATTCCATTGACTAATAACCTACTGACTAATAACTGACGTGTCTCATGAGTGGCTATTCTGATCAGGATGACTGGAGAACTGATGAGGTTTCTTGACTAAAGAAGCTGATTAATTTGATATAATAGGTTACTCTTTTTGTAGCAGTTTTTGTTCACTAAGATAACTGCTTAAACAATAGATTAAGTCACTTGTTTGCAGGAGACATTGGCAAATGGCTAACAGCTAATTGGAAGGCTGAATAATAAAGGTAGCTTTGCTGTCTATGAAATAGAGATTTTTGCTCTCTCTTATGTAAGTAGATACTGAATTTGTCTGAAAATGGTGTCTGGCACACAAACTTACTAAGTACTGAAAAGAACAAAAACTATTTCCTTCAATATGGGAATTTAACTGTCTTCTGCCTACTCCAGCTGTTATCATGTTCCTGAGACAGCATCAATATACGCACAATCATATTTATAAAGATGTTTCTTATCAAATCCTGTTCATATCAGCCAAGAGGTCTATCACTCCATAAAAAATTGATCTGCAATGCTCAGGAAAAAACATGACTGTCACACTTGGCACTGCTGAACACTGAAACTCATCTGCTGGACTGGCAAATGTGTTCTTCCATGACATCATCAAAATATTTGCTTAAAAAGTATAATAATCGAATTTCACTATCAAGTAATCTTCAAACTACCCTTGTTAAAACGTATTGTTCATTTGTAAAACAGACTTATCTCCAATTTTTTCACTTTCTATTATCAGCTTTATGGTAGCCCCTTCATTATTTACATATATTGTACCACCTTATAAATTATAAGGCATGAATTAAATCTACCACATATTGTATCTCCACATTTCCACTCTAAATATATTTCCTTCTTGTCTCTTAATATCCTTGAATAGTAGGCATTATGCCCCCTTTTACATCTAAAAAAGAACACATTTTAAGCCTTTTTTTAATTCAAGAAGTAAATTAGAAAATTAAATATAGAGTATTTTAACAGCAAAGATTTCTTTTGTTACAAAATATAAACATCAAGACAAATTTAGTATTCTCCAGTTATGTTTAACCCGTAAGTAACTGTTTAATATGAGTAATTGTTTAAAATATAAGCAGTGATTACATATTGTTGCTCTTAAAAGTGAACACAATATACACAAATATATCTAGAAATTATTCAATAACTTTGTGATTTTGTTTCAGCTTCTTCAAGAAGCTATATCCTGAAACATTTGTAATCTCATGCAGGAAATATTATTCTTCTTGACCCTCAAGCAGAGTGGTGAACGTGCGAGCAATCTCAGCCATATTGGTTGCACTTGGTCTTTTATTAGCATCCATACTCCAGCATAGAGAGAGAAGTGCACGTAATTTTCTGTCAACTCTCATATTTTCTGGGTCTTTTGGTGTGAGACCTTTCTCACCAACTTGAACTCTAAGTTGCGGATAATTTAAGTCTTCTAATGGAATCTCCTCAACTGCAAGTTCCCATATCAGAAGTCCCAGGGAATAAATGTCTGCCTTTTTCAACTGATCTACTGTTAAGATCTTTCCCTGATGTATCTCTGGTGCCACATATCGAGGTGTTCCTAAGATAGCAGATCCAAGGGAAGTGGATGTTTCCATGTCTGATTTCATCTTACTAAGCCCAAAATCAGTAATCTTGGCAAGGACTGGCTCAGTGTTATCAGTTTCACGTTCACCTGGGACGTTGATGAGTAGAACATTCTGGGGTTTGAGGTCACAGTGAGCAATGTTCGTGTCATGAAGATAAGCCATTCCATTCGTTACATCTTTCACAATTTCTAACTTGTCATCAACAGTGAAGTCCACCTGTGATAGAGATATGGGAAATTAAAAGGTAAAATACTGAAACAATTCTACAACATACTTTACTGTCATAATCTTACACCACGTCTGTCTAGCTTCATATATATGGCAGGTGACAATTTTATTTTTCCAACCCAGAAATCAGAAATAAAAATACTCACTAGTACATCAAATATTCTAACATATTATTCTCATCAAAATGCTTCAGTGAGACAGGATCAGAACTGGCTGTATGTAAGAACACTAGGAAAACTAAATTATCTAAACCTTCTGAGATGCTACCTAAGTTCTCTAGAATTCTGAAGTATACTGAGCAGAATGAGTCTCAAATAGTTTGTCTAAATATAAAAACCTGCAAAATACAAGTGCATCCAAACAAAGTTTGTAAACAGCATATCATCCCATATTTTTGTTTTTTTTACAAAGTATCCCGTTCAACCCTTGATGGGTTATAATTAGGACATATGGTGAACTAATTCAAGAAAATAAAGTCAGATTTCCAATACCCAAATATAGTACATTCTCCCCCCCCCCCCCCCCCCCCCCCCCCCCCCCCCCCCCCCCCCCCCCCCCACCCCCCCCCCCCCCCTCTTCCTCCACTCAGTCCAAATAGAGTAAATATATCATCTCCTGTGTTGCTGAGATTTGAAAGGAGAACAAAGAATAGTAACACTGTAGGCCTACCCTACTAAATAAATTAGGGGATTGCTGTAAAACTGGTAAGGAAATAAATATATATATATAAACAAATAAAATGGTATTGAATGAGTTTTACAAATTAACGGTACACAGGAAACACGGTACCCTACTAAGCATGTCGTAACTAAGGAGGGTTGGGCATGGGGCCAGCTAACCCATCCTGTAGAAACTTTAAGTCACAAAAACTTTAACAACAATATGCACAAGTCAAATAAAGAAAATAATTCAACACAGCCACCCAAGACAGAAGAAGGTTCTTTAGGAAGAAGGCTTATGAGGCAATCCAGAGAAAGCTAAAAGGAGTCTGGGTTGCTGACTCACATTTTTTTCTTCTAGGAAAATCTCTAGATTGGGTACATGGAATGTTTGTATATTAAACTGACAAGGAAAAACTGCACAGGTAGCAGCAGAACTGTGGAAGACCAAATAAGAAAAAGAAATGTGTACAATTATAAAAGCTTATAAAAGATGGAAAAGCTGCTGGCACAGATGCATTCCAGCAGAGGCCATTAAAGCAGATATTGACACCTCTACAGAGACATCATACAAATTACTTGGTAAAGTCTAGGAGTGAAATGAAAAACCAGAAGTATGAGTTCAATTCCAACTTTGTTAACTATTATTGGCAGTGTGGCTATCTGATCTGTTTATAACACATAAGGAAGGGAAACCACGAGGCCTGTAAACAGTAAATTATCTGATCTGTACAGGATCTGCTTTGTTAAAAGCTTACTTATTCATTTCTCAGTTGTCTATTAATGCCTTTTTTTTCAAGAATGATCCTTTTTAATAATTTCCCTAGTAGTAAGATACATTATTCCTCTGTAATTTGTAACCTTTTGCAAATCTCCCTTCTTTGGCTAACAGACTATATTTGTCTTTCAACTTACTTGTATTTCATTACTTCCCAAAACTGTACCAAACAATTTGGATAATATTTTTGTAGAGGTATCTGTCACAGCATAGACATTCGCTGAAATTTTGCGTTGGTCACGTTGGAAAGTGGCTACGCTTTTAGAATATAAAAAACCTGTTTGGCGAGTCGGGCCAAAGCGGAATACGATACGAAACTTTTGGCCCAAATCATTCTACGAGATGTCTGCCGTCCTGTTCGGACGTTAGTTGCCTTTGTCAGCAGTTTTTGCTGGGGAGTATATGAATGCCATTTTTGCTTAGTGCTTGCCGATTGTTTCAGGTGTTCAGGATTATTGATAGATTACTAGATTGGTGATGTGATTTTTCCTAGTAGTTCTTTCCTGGATATTATTTACGTAGAATCTTGCAATTATGTATTGCTTTACTTTGGTACTGGACTCCGCCTGTGAGCGATAGTCAGTGTGTAGTTGCTGGTTAGATTATGTCGGTAACTATTTTGCTATTATATTGAGCTACAGTGTTTAGCAGGTTATTTGGGCATTCTCCATTGCATTGTGTACTGCTTTTTCATGCGTATTGATAGCCGTGTGTGGCTTTGTGTGTGTACAGTGTTCATTAAAAAGGGCAGTACCTGTTCCAAGTGTTATTGATTATTTTATGTCAGCTATTGTGTGCTGTGGTCAACGAGCCAGAAGATATAGATTGCCATGTGTTAAATCCACAGTACAGATAGGGCTTGGTCCAGCAACATCCAGAAATTGTTGTTCTGACAGCTGCGGGCTCGTCCGTTCTTTGGGCCATGAGGCTTGTATTATGATAATATTTAATTCCCAGCTAGCTGACAACTAGATGTCATATTATTAATAGCAAGGCTGTGGAGCCTATGTTTGCCATAAGTAGGCTAGAATTGTACACACAGAGTATTAGAAGTTTGCAGCCGTGTTGGCTCAGTTATATTCACGGCCTGATCAGTGTCCAGTGTTAAGTCAGTATGTTTGTCAGTCTGTCAGTTCTATACCATAGGCGGTCAAGTGTGACGCGTCACGATATGTAACCCAGTTTTGTTGTCACGGTCACAGCGTACAGGTATTGTTTTCAACTTCAGTCAGTTTTGGACAGTAGGTTTGTCAGTGTGTTCGCCAGTTTGTGGAGTGAACTATTTACGGTCAGTTTGACCTCGATTGCGGGTTCTGACCTACTTTCTGCATCACAGTTGTTATGGCTATTTTCCTGTATGTTTTCAGTCTATCGCCGGGGAAATAATGTTTAGTTAAGTTTCAAGTGTTTGCTTTGATATTGTTGCAGGTCTGCATACGATTGTTGTAGTGTTAGGCTGATGTTACAGTGCGTGTCAGACGGGTCTGTTTGACGTATCTCTGAGTCCTTTGCATGGTTGGCAACAGTGATCCTGGTGGAGCAGCGGAGCTTGGGGGTTGGTACTATTTATCTAGGGGCCCAGGCAGCATGTGAAGATGTCAGATGGGATATAGCTTGTTCAACCTTGGTATTAGGGTGGAAAGTGATGAGTGTTAGGAGTTTGTAGTCGATAGGAGGTTGTCAGGGTTGTTGGTACCCCAAGCCACTGTGTTGGACTGTTGGTCCTGTTTTGCTGCTAAGATGCGTCCACCCAGGGGTGAAAGTCTCTGACCTTCCTAAGCCGACGCCATAAACGTGCCTGACTACTCAGACGTGCCCAACCAGGGGTGAATTCGTATGTGCTTTGTACCTTGCCGACTTACCGGAGACTGTTGATAGTAGCTGTGCAGCTCAACTTAGAAGAAGTAGTCAGTGCAGTATATGTTATAAACAGTGCTGTGTGAGCACCATGGAGGGTAGTGCGGTCATCACATAAGAGAGTATTACACCGTGACACTCAGATTTGACAGTGAAGTTATTCCTGGACTATATACTGTTTGGATTATACATATTGTGGAGTCTAGTTTGTGCTGTTTCATCATTTATTGCCAGTGCTGAGGATTCTCCGTACTCAAGCGCCGTTGGAGCTTCAGTTAAGTTATTGTTTGTATGTGTGTGTATTATATACTATATTGATATTTTTTTGTTTTTTCTGAGAATTTAATTTTCTTGTCTGTCTTTCTGACTGATTCTAGCTATCATATACTTTGACTTGTTGAGTAGTTTAGTGCCGTTTCTGTATTTGCTTCTTGGTTTGTTGTTGTTTGCTTTCCTTATGTTTTTTCTTTTCCTTATTGTACCAGTATGACTTAGTATGTATGTATGTGATTGTTAGTTAAATCTGATCTTGCTTTGTTATCTTAGTAGTTTGGTAGTATTTGGATTATATATATTTTGTTACATTATAGTATAATTTTACTGTTAGTTTATTGAGTTTGTTTTCACTGAAGTGAAGATAGTGCTTGGTGGAAGAGTTAGCTTCCAGCACCTCATTGTTGCGTGTGGTTTTCGTGTGGTCTTTGGTGTTATAGTGTATTGGTGTGTTCAAGGGAGGAAGGGTGGTGAGTTTAATCCATTTTTGGCCTCTCGTAGGAAAAGAGTGGATTAGACCGATTCTTTTAGGGTGCGGCTGTGTTTGTTTTGTGGTGGAGTCTGGCAGACCGGATTTCCTGCGACTGTCCTGCTTTACATTCCAAGCCCTGTTGGTGTTAGCTGTATTTGTGGTGTACGTATTTATAGTGTCGTGTATATTTAGTAATTCTTTTGTCGTGTTTAAGTGGTGTTTTCTCTTGTCTCATCTTACTATCTTGTAAATACGTTTACAGGTATCCCTTGTTTTCGTTCGTACTTAGTCACGCAGTGTAGATATAAATCTACCTCTTCTCTTCGTGTTCTATTATCTATTCCCTCGTGACTGGAATTTTGTTTTCGTAATGTGATGTATGCGTTTCTTTCATCTGAGTTGTGCTCATTTTGCCATAGGTAGTACTTGCATAACAGAGATTATTGAGTTTAGAAGTAAGTGTAGTGTTATTTGAATATAGCACCAGTGTAAGTGCCAGTAAAAGTCTTTGAAGGAAAATCTTAATTGTGACTAGGTTGATATAGTGGTGTCATAGCACCATAAAGTTTCATCAGTTGTTATTATACAACTGTCGACTATTGTAAGTTTGTGTGAGTATATCTCAGAGACTAAGTGGTCAGGGAGACCAAGTTTTCACAGTAATGAGACAGTAGCCAAGTGGCAAAGTAAAACTATATACTACAAGAGATAAAGGTTGATGATGTGGATACAGTGAGAGGTGAGGTGTTATATACGTACATACATAAATAGATATGTGTATATTGGTATAGTGGTATCAATATTTACTGTTATTACTGCATATTTTGTAACCAGAGAGTTATCTACTGATATAAGTGAAGAGTTTGCAATACATACAATTGAGTAATTGTATTGTAAAGATTTATACCAAAGCTAATAGTGAGCATTCTAAGTGTACACCATGGATCTACAGGCTTTCATTCAGATTGGGAAAGACTGTGGGTACACTGGCAGAGAACTAAGTGAATATGCCAAGGCTGAATTTTTTTCAGTCGAGAATCAGAAAGCTCTGGAAAAGGAAAAGAAAGAGAAGGAAGCAAAGGAAGAAAAGGAAAAGAAAGAGAAGGAAGCAAAGGAAGAAAAGGAAAAGAAAGAGAATGAAGCAAAGGAAGAAAAGGAAAGAATTGAGAAATAGAATGCTCTAAGAGATGCTCGAGCTGAAGAGCTAGAGCTAAAAAGGAAAGAATTTGAATTACAAGAAAGGAAGATGAAGGAAGATAAAGAGTTACAAGAAAGGAAGATGAAGGAAGATAAAGAGTTACAAGAAAGGAAGATGAAAGAAGAAAACGAGTGGAAACAGAGAGAATTCGAATTACAAGAAAAGAAGTTGAGAGAAGATAGAGAATTTGAAGAAAAGAGGAAGGAGAGAGAGATACAAGTAGAATTAGAGAAGGAGAGAATGAGAATAGCTCTGGAGGAGAAAATGATGGAGAAGGAAATACAATTAAAGAAGTTAGAAGTGGATGCGAGTGGTCAGAACTCAACTTCTGGTGGGGCTCATCGTCCTTTTAGGCTGCGTCTACCAAATTCCAATGATAAAATAGACAGTTTAGATTTCTTCTTGGAAAGATTTGAGGCCGATGTGTGGCCTATAAGGCTGATAGGGATCAGTGGCCATCTCTTTTATCGACACTGCTAGTGGGGCCCGCGATGGAGACTTTTTAATAGCCTCCCTGTACAGGAAAGGGCCGATTATGACAAAGTGAAGGAGAGATTGCTCCGGAGGTTCCGTCTGACTGCTGACGGCTACCGGACGCGTTTTAATAACGCGATGACTAGTGCAGACCAAGACTTCGAGGATTTTATCTCGAAGATCAAACTTCTGCTGAATAGATGGATCGAAATGGAGGGGATAACAAAGGACTTTAATGGCTTGCTAGATTTGGTGCTACGGGACAAAGTTTTGTCCTCGTGTTCCAGTGAGTTGGTGGCGTTTTTCCAGGAATGTCAACCAAAGGACATTGAGTCCATGGCCCAATTGGGGCACCATTATGTCCTGGCGCATCCGGGCAAACCTATTCAGAAGTCAGGTCTGGCTGATGACGTAGTTGCCAGTGTTGGCAAAGTTCAGTGCCATCCTTGGTGAAATCAGTCAGACAGGGGTCAAGAGCAGAAGTTCGAGAAGCCCTCAAGTTCTTATCAACCATGTAGAGGTAGCTATGGGAACTTTCGTTCTCATAGGAATGGTCGGCCGAGGTGGCAGAACCAATGATATGATAGTTATAGCGATGGAGGGGATCGTCAAGCGCAAAAGCAGGTACGCTTCGAGGACTCGCGTGACGAAGACCAATTTTGGTATAAAACCAAACATCATAAGCAGAGGAGTGCTTTCTCAGAGAGTCGTTCTTCTGACTCTGATGCGGGGTCTTCGTCATCGAAGAGCTCCAGCAAAAGTACACGCGAGGGAAAGAAGAAAGAGCATCTGTGTACCAATTGTGGTGGCAAAGGTCATTGTGCTGACGTATGCACTACCCCAATAGAACACGCGAATTCCGCGTTTGTGTTAGATACAATCAACGATGAATACTGTGAGGGGTGTCGCCCTCTGTTCCACGCGAACGAGAGGATAGTGCTTCAGTGTGGGCATAAGGCACCTTGTTTGTCAGCAGTCCATGAGACTGGCAAGGTGGATCTCCACAAAGGCATGGTGGAGAGGAAACCGATCTCCGTGTTGAGGGACATGGGGTGCACGACAATTGGGGTGCGTCGGTCGTGTATCGACGACTCCTGCCTTACAGGCAAAACGGTAAAGTGCACCACATTCGGGGGCAAAGTAGAGTCTTACCCCCAAGCATGTATCAATGTGGATACTCCGTTTATAACAGGTAGAGTGAACACGTTCGTTCTCGAGGATCCGATTGCCGATTTAATCGTCCGCAATGTACGGGGAGTTCATAAAGCCAAGGGTGCGGCTGAAGCAGAGGCTCAGCATCACCAAACTCCTAAGGGGGAGGACCAAAAGGTACATCATAGACGCGATTCGCGGCAAGTGCCAAAGGAACAGAGCAGAACCAGTAGGTACTTATATGAGGGCCTGAACGCTAATAATTGCACAGTTTGGGTGCGTAACGTTCCCCAGAATACTAGGTGGCGCACTCTTAGGAGAGTATTTGATGAAGTCGTGCAGCTTAGGTTTGTGGAGGTAGTGTCGTTGCGCGACACTAAAATGGCACGGGTGACTTTTGCGAATAGTTGGGGTGCGCGTAAGGCAGTCAGGCAGAAGCATATGTCCTTGCTTCAGAACCATCTGCTGATAGTCCAGCAGTAGTAGGGGTAGATTTCGGGTTCGCGTTCAGTAAGATGTTTCGGTTAATACGAATCGAACCTGAGTTGCTCTGACCCACGCCCCCAGTTCGATATTGAGATGAATATGTGTATTTTGTAAACTTGTACAGGGTATGAAATGCTGTACAATGCATGGTATGTTGTATTAGGCTATGTCGTGCTTTGTATTAATGTGGCATGATGCCAGGCAGGCACGCTGTAGGCAGGTGCGCTGTACGCAGGCGTACTGTAGGCAGGTGCACTGTAGGCAGGCCTGGCGTGCATTTATCAGAGACCTATGGAATAGGATGGTCTTGTAATATTTAAGGCTGATGTTGATACTGTACTATGCCTTGTTCTGTAGTTTACATGTCATGCTTTACAATATATGTCTATCGTAAGCTGTTGCCAGCAAAAACCATATACTCCACGATCGAGAGGGAGTGCCTTGCGATTATCTGGGCTGTGTCTAAATTGGCACGATATCTGTTGGGGGCACATTTTTTCCTCCAAACAGATCACAAATCACTGCTACTTTTGCAGTCGGCTAAATCCACCAGTGCTAAATTGATACGCTGGGCATTATTGCTACAGCAATTTAACTTTACTATTTTACCAATTCAGGGTGTATATAATGTGGTAGCAGATGTCTTGTCCAGGTTGTGAAGACTGTGGGACAGTTATAGTCTGTGAGACAGGTACTTCTGAAAAGAGTACTTATTAGAATCTATGTAAGAAATGTATTATGACTATTTAAATTGGTATTTCATGATGCAGGAGGCTCTCTACGATTATAAATCAACCATATCGATTGGAGGCCGACCTCTGTGCAACCTACGTTTTGCTGATGATATTGATCTGATAGCTGGATCAGAGTCAGAACTTCAAGACCTTACCTCTAGACTGGAGAAAGTAACAAGAACATATGGGATGGAAATTAATATAGAAAAAAGCAAGATATTGGTGAATAGCCATAAGAAACATGTTCCGACCAACATTACGTTAAATGGGCAATCGTTAGAAGAAGTTAGCACCTTTAAATATCTCGGGTCCACTATATGTAGTGATGGAAGATCAAGTAAAGAAATCAAGACAAGACTTGAGATGGCCTCAGCTGCCATGACAAGGTTGAATATGATCTGGAAAAGTAACATCAGTTTTCCTGTGAAGATCAAATTATACAAATCACTTGTATTATCTATTCTCTTGTATGGGTGTGAGGGCTGGACACTCACTGCAGATACGGAGCGAAGGATTCAGGCTTTTGAGCATAAATGTTATAGAAGAATTCTGCGCATTTGCTATAAAGAGCACAAAACAAATGTCTATGATAGAGAGAAGATAAACACCTATGCAGGCCACCAAGAACCACTTTTGTCAATAGTGAAACGTCGAAAGCTTGCCTGGTTTGGGCATGTAACTCGTCATGACTCTCTTTCGAAAACGATCCTTCAGGGAACAGTCGAAGGTAAACGGAGAAGAGGAAGGCAGAGAAAATCCTGGGCTGATAACATCAAAGAATTGGCAGGACACGGTTTTTCCACACTTGTACGCATTGCTGAGGATAGAGAGCAGTGGAGGACCCTGTCTGCTGATGCTTCCACCATGGCACCCCTACGACCCATGACGGGTTACGGGATGAGATGAGATGATGATGATTTCATGATGATGTATTATGGTATACAATGTATGTATTATGCTGCCATAAAGACAATATCTATGAAGTTGTAATCAACGTGAATATATCATGTTACCTTATACCTACAGTTATATTGTAGGAGATGATCGTTGTTACAATGACTTGGTGTGATTGGTGACAATTAGTTATATAGATTTTGGGTACCATGCATTAAGTTTAGACTACTCCAGGATTAGTCAGTCGTTGTTATTTTTCACGGCTGCCAGTACCTGGTGTGGATTGGTACATGTTTTCTTCTATTTAGTCTAGTGAGTGAGAAGGCATGTGCGAAAATAGTATTGGACAACTCTGGCATTCTCTATCTACATTAGGAGGTGCTATCTCGGCATTTTTTTAGTCCATACTCCAAAGGGGGTTGGGCGTGACTCCTCCGGTGGAAAAAAACGTTGTTTTCTTTCTTAAGGAGGGGGGGGGGGGCGTGTGGGGGGGGGGGGGGGGGGGGGGGGGGGGGGGGGGGGGGGGCGCGGATGTCACAGCATAGACATTCACCGAAATTTTGCGTTGGTCACGTTGGAAAGTGGCTACGCTGTTAGAATATTTTTAAAAAACCCGTTTGGCGAGTCGGGCCAAAGCGAAAGACAATACGAAACTTTTGGCGCAAATCATTCTACGAGATGTCTGCCGTCCTGTTCGGACGTTAGTTGCCTTTGTCAGCAGTTTTTGCTGGGGAGTATATGAATGCCATTTTTGCTTAGTGCTTGCCGATTGTTTCAGGTGTTCAGGATTATTGATAGATTACTAGATTGGTGATGTGATTTTTCCTAGTAGTTCTTTCCTGGATATTATTTACGTAGAATCTTGCAATTATGTATTGCTTTACTTTGGTACTGGACTCCGCCTGTGAGCGATAGTCAGTGTGTAGTTGCTGGTTAGATTATGTCGGTAATTATTTTGCTATTATATTGAGCTACAGTGTTTAGCAGGTTATTTGGGCATTCTCCATTGCATTGTGTACTGCTTTTTCATGCGTATTGATAGCCGTGTGTGGCTTTATGTGTGTACAGTGTTCATTAAAAAGGGCAGTACCTGTTCCAAGTGCTATTGATTATTTTATGTCAGCTATTGTGTGCTGTGGTCAACGAGCCAGAAGATATAGATTGCCATGTGTTAAATCCACAGTACAGATAGGGCTTGGTCCAGCAACATCCAGAGATTGTTGTTCTGACAGTATCAATGTCTACTTTGATGGCTTCTGATGGAAAGTTATATGGGCGAGCAGCTTTCTGTTCTCTCGTTTTGTAGCTTTTTTCATTTCTTTCTTTTTTGGGTTTTTTTTTAATAACTTGCAACTTCTTTTAAGCTAGCTAGATGTTTATGAGATCTAGTGGAGCTGGTCTATTTCGAGATGCTTCAAAACATTCTTCATTCACTCCTTCACTTTGCTAAGCAATATTACATTCTTGTCAGTGATATGGCAATTTCTTTGCTTAACATTTCCGTTAGTTTCTTCATACTGTTGTATAAGTCCCTCACATTTTCTTTTGCCTGCAGCTTATTCTGCACCTCTTGGCAGCTTGTCAGTGTAATTTATCTTGTCTCTTCTGACACTGCTTACTTTCGTGTTTGCTTCCATCAGCCTTAGGTCTGGAATGTCTGGTTTTGCTTCTGTTTAAATCTTGTTTCTTTTCTTTATCTTATTGAAAATGTCTGCTGTTAACTATGCTTTATGCTTGCGTTATCTTTATCCCAGAACTTCTCCACATGTTTAATTCTATACATTGTTTATCAGCTGCCTGTGGCCTTCTTCTGTATTTGCTTCATCTTTTACTATTTTTTGACGCACTTACTGCTATTTTACAAATTAACCGCGGAGCCGCAGTAGCATAGTGGTTTTGCACTGGCTTCCTAGCTCAGTGGTCTATGGTTCGATCCCCAGATGAGGTGGGATTTTTTTAGGCCGCAAATGGCTCCTGGGTCGACCCAGCACCAACTGGGTACCAGAGCAACTCTGGGAAGGTTAAGGCGGCTGGCGTGATGTTGACCACGTCACCGCTAGTGTGCCGATGGTCAAGAAAATATGAGCCTTACATCATATTCCCAATATGCCTCAATGGGCGTGTAACAGGATCCTTTACCTTTTTTTTTACTACTTTTTTGGATATTTTAACCACAAATGTATTAATTGTTTCTTAATTTCTGAGATATCCTACATTAAAATGTTGCATGTAGTTATGTGTTATTGTAAATCTTCCAAGTTTCATCTTTATGGGATAGACACCCCCATGTCCAACTCAACCACCCTTGATTGTCTTCTATGACATGCCTGATAGGGTAGAGTGTTACTATTCTTTTGCTCCCCTCCCCTGTCAGTTCCCGGTAAATCATGGGGATTAACTAAAAGTATGTTATGCTTTACGTTTGATTACCTCTTTGACGTGCATTGCATCATGCAGGCTCATATCCATGTACTCCATTACAATAGCAAGATTTGGGGCCTCAGTGCATGCTCCCAAGAAAGATACAACATTGTGATGGTTCAATTTGCAGAACAGCTCAATCTCATTGACAAATATTTGACGACGTTTTTTGGTCACTTGCTGAAATTTTAGCTTTTTCACAGCCACAGAATCTCCATCCAAAGTAGCAAAGTATACTGTACCGAAACCACCATGGCCAATCTCTCTCATATCCTTCAGTTTCTCAAAATCAATTATTTTGCCACTGTATCTCGTGATTATTTCTGTGGATGTATGCTGATGTGGTTGCCAGTTAGTGCTGGCAGTTTCTTCAAAGAATTTGTCAACTGCTTCCTCTCTCTGTCTGAACTCCATGATGTAATTGATAGTATCCTCAGATAAATCATTCACTTCAGCAGGCACTTCATCATGCTGAAAAAAAAAAACAAATGTCCATGACAGTTTGTAAAAGTTTAACTGTATGTCAGTGTTAATTTTCAAATGCCACTTTTTATCATTATAGAATTTCAAGCAAAACCATTTCATGACTATTCCTTAGACACAGAACAACATTGTCCATAATTCTCCATATAACCTCTAATAAACATGTTTAATGATTATAAAATTATTAAATACATTTTTAAAATAACAAATCCGGATGCAGGCTAAACTAATTAAAATTTTTCAATGGCTTTGAGTCACCCTTTACAAATTGTATATATTTAGTACTATACTGCTTTCATTGTGGGTAACAATTAATAAACAATTTAGGTAAAAGTCTAACTTCAAAATGTTGGTCTAATATTTAAATTGTTTAAACAAAACAGAATTACACCTCAACAGCTTTAAACAGTAGCTAGCAATAGATAACTTACATGATGATTTTCCAAATGATAGTATAGAGCAGCCATGTTGTTTTGTTTGATAACTTGAGTACCCAATGGCTTACTAGCTCTGCCCAGTTTCTGGTTTAACAGAGTATCTCTATACACAGCATTACTTTTGCTAATAGGGGCAGATCCCAAGGGTAACCCAACTCTGTTATGCTTGCGATTATATGCATTGTCCACATACACTTTGTTTTTGGGTTGTCCTCTGTAGATAAAGAAAAATATATAAATGTTAGAAATAATAACAAAGTTATCTGTGATAAAATATGGATCATTAATTGTCTCCACAGTCAAAATTAGTAATAAAAGTACAAGAATGCAAACATTTATTCATAAATTATGGAACATTTACACTGTTTCTGTGGCAATAATTGATTCTGAAAAAATAATGGTCATTTACAAAATATTACATTTGGTAACATTCACACTGTTAGAAATTATTGATTATTCACATAATTTGGGACAAATAATAAGCAAATATTCTGAAGAAACGTTTAATCACTTGTACGTATCGCAAGAATTATCTTTCGTAGCCACCTTTTTCAAGAAGAATATTCGAAGTATTTTCACAGGTTATTGTCCCTTAAATGTGGGCTACAAATATTGTGCCTGTTCTCTATATTAAAATTCAGTAAGCAAGAAACATGATGAGGAAAACTGCTAAAAAGTGTATAAAAGAAGGTATTCAAAATAAAGAGATATTTTCTGATTGCCCAGAAATAGAACCCTTCAGGGAAAAAAGGGAAAATAAAGAAGCACAAGAATATAGAGAAGAATAAGAGAAAAGAAAGAACTGGGAAAGGATTGTAATAACATTGACTGAGTGTTACCTACGGGTTAATAGGAAACACTTTCAGTCCATTGTATACTACAAGGAGCTAGAAGAAAAGGCCAATATTGTACGAGGTAAGTGAAACATGGTACTACTGAGGTAATAACTTTCATCCAATATCTAGAAAATACGCACTTTCTCTCTGACACCCTGGGCAGTTACAGGTCAATGAAGGTCATCTAGGGTAATTTGAGTACATTTGCATATGATATTTACTTGATATCCTGCTTAATGAAATGTGGGGTAAATCCACAGCTGACCAGATGGATAGTGGCTGCATTGATGGAGAGATCCATTACACTGAGTGGTAGACATTTTGTTTCCAACATGTGACACACACATCAGTGAGTGTTTTCTCTTATTTTTATAGTTTTATGTTCTCCACTTAATTCTCACTTTCTTTCCCTTGTTTTTTTTTTGTTTGTCTGTCCCTGACGAAGGCCTTGTGGACGCAATATAGGTTTTTTCTTGTCCTTTCTCCCAGTAAGACGTGTCACTATTTGTGTGTGTGTTTTTTTTTTTTTTTATTCTACACGAATTAAGAGAGGGATGTCATGGAAGGCACAGGTAGAGGTAACTATTGCATACCTGTCAAGTTGTGTGTTTTTGCCACACAATGTACTTTTGTTTTTGTTTTTTAAAAATACTATTTGCAGCGTATACATACCCAGACAAAGGTCGTTGTTCGGATTTTCTCGAAAAATTTTTTTTTACTAAATTTATTTTTTTAACCAAAAAAAAAATATATATATATAATAATAACAAAAATCTAACAATACTTTCTAACCCCGGTTTTTTTTTTTTTCCCCTGGGATTTCTCGGTGTCTGTTTTTAAAACGAAGTCTCTTCCAGTAACCATTCAAATCCTTTTATACCCAACAATTCGGCAATAAGTTTGAATTCGGCCTAAAACATTTATGGGCTCTATCAGCGTGACAAGACGTATTTTTAAAGTTATCTGTTATCATCCACACTTGCCACCACTCCTAGACGCCATTTCCGAAAAAGACAGATATTTGATATTTGGTTATAACTTGGTTAAATATTGCTGTTGTTTTGTTTTGTTGCATTTTTTATCGCTCTCTTAATCTTTCCAGTTATATCTTGCCCTTTTATATATTTCGGATAAATTAATGCCCGATAAAATAATATTTTGTGTACATAACTAGAAAAAAAAAATATTTGTTTCCATAGGCCTAAACTTTTCTGTTTCTAGAGTCAATCCAGCTAAAATGAGGGACAGTGGATCGTGTTCTTAGATGCCATACAAATAAGTCGCAATGTCGATAGGGTTAGGAATACGGTTAGGTTTAGAATTCCTAAACCTAACCCTTATCCCTTTTTACTGTGTCTCTGAATTCTTTTTTAAGGCTGTATCAAACTATTGACCCACTGTCCTTCATTTCAACTGTAAATCCATACAGTACTTTATATCAGCGGTCTTTTTTTTTTATTTTTTAAATACAGTTTTGGCGAGGTGCGTCCCGTTCAACCTAGTCGGTTATATTAAGGCGCATGTCCAAACATAAAAGACTCTTAGGTCTGGGGTTTAGATAGATCATATTATATCAGCGGTCAAGATGTGTTGCTTTATTTATTTATTTTCAATAAAAGGAGATCTATTACCACTGGTGTATGAACTTTTAACTCGGCCTAGGCCGGTCCCAAGCCCGGCTGAAAAAGGAGGAGGGCGGCCTGCATAGAGGCAGCCCCTCCACCATGCAAAGGCACAACAGGCCAATCACCTGTTTGCTTTAAACTTTTGATTATGAGAACTACAAGAGAGAAAACCGGACTGATTCTAAAGGCGACGAACTGGAACGGACTACGACTTATGGAAACTTGGAACACAAGAAGTATAAATGGGAAAGAAGAGGAGCTTGTGGAAGAGATGAGGAAAGCAAAACTAGAAATCCTGGCTATAACAGAAACGAAGAAAAAAGGACAAGGAGTCATGGATCTCGATGGCAACACGCTGCTCTACAGTGGTGTACCCACATCTGAAGGAGCTAAAGGGGGCGTGGGTTGCATTGTGGCCAAAAACCAAAAAGATAGTATCAAGGGATGGAACTTTGTCTCGGAGCGCATTATGGTTGTAAAACTAAAAGAAGGAGAAACCATAGTCAACCTGGTCATAGTGTATGGGCCAAATGAGGATGAGAGAGCAGAGGTCAAGGAGGAATTCTTTGAGCTGCTTCAAAGGACAGTGGATGACTGCCTAGATAAAATTATCATGCTTGGAGATTTCAATGCCAGAGTTGGAAATGACCATGCTAGATGGGGTGGAGTTATTGGAAGATATGGAGACGATACTCTCAATGACAATGGAAAACGACTCCTTAGATTCTGCAGTGAGCAGAATCTGATCATTACAAATACAAAGTTCCCCCATAAGCGCATACATGCATACACTAGATGTGAACCAACAAAGAATGAGAAGTCAGTGATCGACTATGCCATAGTTAGGAGGAACTCATTCAAATATGTCCGGGATGCTAGAGTCTGGGGGGGGGGGGGGGGTAGGGGGAAACAGAGATTGGAAGCGATCACTACCTGCTTACAATCAAAAGAACAACTGAAAGAGTTGCTCAGCCTAGGAACGTCCCAACATCATGCAAAAAACTAAGTAAACGAACGGGAGAAATGAGCATTAAGACCTACAAGCTGAGAGAGCCAGAAATTAAGACCAGATATCAGGGGCTTACTGCTGCAGCGGTGAACAACACAGAACAACCTGATGACTTGGAAACCCTCTGGCTTAAATTCAAGGACATCATAAAGACAGCTGCTGCACAAGCATGTGGTAAAGTCCGACTTGAGAACAAGAGAAAGAGGACACCTTGGTGGACAGAGGAAGTCAAAGAGAAAATAAGAGAGAAGAAAATGGCATGAAAACAATACTTAGGAGCTAAATATACAACAGGACAAATCGAGAAATATAGAGAATATGTGACACTAAGAACAGAAGCAAAGAACACGGTGCTAGCAGCAAAACAGAAGTCCTGGGAAGAATTAAGAGAAAAGCTAGAAAAAGATGCGCAAGAAAACCAGAAATTGTTCTATAAGACCCTAAAGAACACGAGGAAGGAAAAACAATGTCCTCTCACATTTATAAAGGACAAGCAAGGCAAATTGCTTACTGCCCCGAAGGAAGTAATGAAAAGATGGAAAAAATATTTCTCAGAACTCCTGGATGGTGAGCATGGTGAAGCATCAGAAATGATAACCACTTGCACAGAAGAGAAAACCAATGATGGTGAAGATGACATAAAGATGGAAGAACTGAAGGCAGCACTGGAGAAAATCAAGATTGGCAAAGCAGCAGAGCATGATGGTATAACACCAGAAATGGTTAAGTACATGGGAGCATCAGGCGACCTATTACTCTTAAGGGTACTACAGGCAGCATGGTGCAACAAGACCATACCAAAGGATTGGGAGATTGCCATCATAACACCAATTTTCAAAAAGGGTGACAATCGACAATGTGGAAACCATAGAGGCATATCCCTTCTCAGTGTCCCTGGTAAAATCTACTCTAGAATCCTAGAGCAGAGACTCCGACGCCTAGCTGAACCACAACTGGATGAGGCCCAGTGCGGATTCTAAGCAAACCAAAGTACTCAAGACCTAATCTTCACACTCAGACAGCTGAGTGAAAAGGCCCTTGAGTAAAAGAGTGAGATCCATCTTTGTTTCATAGATCTGGATAAGGCGTTTGACAGTGTGCCCTGGAGCAAACTTTGGGACTGTTTGGCAAGGAAGAACATTCCAGCACCTCTGATTCATACTATACAGAGCTTCTACAAGTCTTGCAGAAATTATGTGAGGACAGCAAACCATAAGTCAGAAGAGTTCAGGACCACCACTGGTGTAAGATAAGGTGATATCCTGTCACCTTATCTTTTCATACTCCTCGTGGACGATGTCATCAAGGAGAGAGCAAGAAAGTATTCAGTGGGGTACTGGAAGATGAGACAGGTCTGTATTTCAGAGCTGGCATTTGCTGATGATGTTGCCCTGATTGCTAAATCAGAGGCACATCTCCAATCCAACCTGCAAGTCTGGAAGGAAGAGCTGGAGAAGAGAGGGATGGTCATAAGCAGCTCTAAAACAAAATCCATGGTGATATCATGAGAAGAAAGAAGACATCAGATTAAGCTGGGAGAACAGGTCCTGGAGCAGGTCGACCACTTTAAATGCCTCGGAGCTATTATAGACCGAAAGGGATGCATCAAAGAAGAGTTGGCCACTCAAAAAGCAGCAGCTGGGAGACTTTTTCAGGCCATAAATCGAAGATTCCTCAGCAAGAGAGAGGTTGGTAAGAAAACGAAGATGGCTGTATACCGCTCCATCTATGTCCCAGACTTGACATATGGATGCGAGTCATGGGCAATGACTACAACCCACAAAAGCCAGATCCAAACCTCAGAAATGAGGTATCTGAGGAAGGTGGTTAAAGTAACAAGATGAGACATGGTCCGCAACCAGACGATACGTCAAGGCCTAAAATCCCACCCCCTGCAGACCCAAGTAGAACAGTCCCAACTAAGATGGTTTGGCCATGTCTGCAGAATGGGAGAAGATCGGCTACCATGACAAGCATGGGAAACAAAGAGCCAGGGATCCAGACCCCCAGAGTCCGCTGGGAGGACAAAATTAGACAATCTTTGAAGGACCGAGGACTAGAGTAGAACCAGGCCAGGAGGAAGACAGCCGATAGGATAGTCTGGCGCTCTCTCTTCCAAACCTCTACACCTCACGGTAGAAGGGGAACGACTAAGTAAGTAAGTATGAACTTTTAATAATAGTTTTGTAAATTTGTGTTAGGTTTTCCCCCTTCTACGATCATTAGGCCTATTTGAAATAATTCATCCATCAAATAATGGTTGCGCCTAATCCAAAGAATGGAGCCGCGGTAGCATAGTGGTTAGTGCACTTGCTTCCTAGCGCAGTGGTCTATGGTTCGATCCCCAGATGAGGTGAGAATTTTTTAGGCCACAAACGGCTCCTGGGTCGACCCAGCCCCAAATGGGTACCAGAGCAACTCTGGGAAGGTTAAGGCGGCTGGCGTGATGCCGACCACATCACCCCTAGTGTGCCGACGGTCAAGATAATATGGGCCTAACACCATATTCCCAATATGCCTCAATGGGCGTTGATAAGTGCAGATGTGATGAAAGGGAAATGATCTTGGGAAATACGTGTTGAGTAGAGTTAATTTTGGGTTAGAGTACTTGCTTACAGATTGGTATGGATTTGTTTAAAGATATCTCCTCTTAGTTTCGTGGAAGACAGTATGTCAGATAGCAGGTGAACTCTGGTCATAATGTACTGTTTCTGAACTGTTTTTGAGTGATGTGTGAATAGCTCTCGCGGCTGGTGTCCGCAGGGATTTTTGAGAGCAGTGTTAAGAGGACAGTAGATTCTCGTGACTGTGTGAATGGGGTGTGTTCCCGTGGGTTCAGTCTATGCAGGGTTTTTGACTGAGGTGGTCAGCCCTAAGGTGGTTTTTGGATAATGTATGCCTGCGCAGGGCTATAGAGATTTTGTAGGCCTTGATTATTATATATCTGCCGTAGATGCAGTATTTGTGCACTGATGTGAAGTATAGAGATTTTGTAGGCCTTGATTATTATATATCTGCCGTAGATGCAGTATTTGTGCACTGATGTGAAGTATAGAGATTTTGTAGGCCTTGATTATTATATATCTGCCGTAGATGCAGTATTTGTGCACTGATGTGAAGTATAGAGATTTTGTAGGCCTTGATGATTATATAACTGCCGTAGATGCAGTATTTGTGCACTGATGTGGAGTAGAGATTTTGTAGGCCATGATTATTATATAACTGCCGTAGATGCAGTCTTTGTGCACTGATGTGCAGTAGAGATTTTGTAGGCCATGATTATTATATAACTGCCGTAGATGCAGTCTTTGTGCACTGATGTGAGGAGTAGAGATTTTGTAGGCCAGGATGTGTAAGGGCCGTATGGTGTGTTAACTACATTATGAAGATTCGTGTTTCGATGTAACTGTATTCGTCTAGATCTACGTGATGTTATAATTGTAATAAACCATGGTTAAAATATCATCAGACGTTACACCATTCCATGACTTGGTGTGTGCGCTACTGTGAGTGACTGTCCCAAACCACACTCACCTTCTTCACCATGATTGATTACATATAACATTTGGATTCTCCTTACTAAAAAAGTCGTTAATTATCAGGCGTGTAATGGGTTCCTTTTTTTCCTTTACCTAATTCAAAGAAACGAAAGCTCGTAGATAGGGTAAGAGGTCATGGTAGTAGCCAAAGTACATTATGCAAGGAATGAATTCCTTAATTTAAAAACTCATCATCATCATGTAGCATGTCCTTTGCAGAACGTCGCTCTCATCACAGCCCGCCTGAAAGACTCTCAATTTAAAAACTAGCATAATAAAAACAATTTTGTCATTGAAATAATGGTAGGGTTGTGCATTCTCAAAACACATCAATTTACAACTACTAGGATATTTTTGCTTTTAAACATGGTAGTGTTTTATCTTCATTTTTATTACATTATTATACATAGGGCCTATGTATAACATCACCACAGTTATACTGTTATAAAGTTATTGATTTTCTGGTGCACTTTACAAAACTAACACAAACATCACCATGTTATGAATGCTGTGATAACTTTAAGGAATATAACACACATTTTAATTTATTTTCACTCACAGAATTTCTAATACACATAAATTCTTTTTTTTTTTTTTTTTTTTACACATAAAGAAAAGCATGAGACTTTATTAGTATGTTTTATATCGCACTATTTCAAATGTTAATTAATTTGTATATGTCATTTCTCACTTTAAAACTGTACTGCATAAAATAATATTTTTTTTTGCGCAAGGTTTTTAGGGTGTTTGTACTGGGTTTTACAGGTCCAGTATACAGGTTTTTGTCTCAGGCTGTTGACAGGTATACTATTAGAAAGGGAAAAACGGCTGCAAAAATATTTGAGGTGGGGGGAGGAGAATGGAGTAAAACGAGAGAGAACTGGACAAAATACCAGAAAGTGATGATGCTCACCCTTGGCGAGGAGTGTAGAGACTGGTGTACTGGAAAAGCAGAACTGGAAATAATCAGCTGATAAATGATCGTTGTCACGAAAGGGTTGTTGTTAGTTAAAGTATAAGGTATCCTGGACAAAAAGATGTATCAGATGATACCAGGATAGTGCCAGGTAAGAGACTGGTCTTACAAGAAATACCCCTTTTCTGAAAAGAATAAAGGGTGTATTGACATCAAAGGATAGAATCCAGCTGTATAAACCTCCAGGTGTGATGAGAGTAGATGTCCTGAAAGTCTATTTGCTCCCTTTCAAGATCCTCCCTTGATATTATGTATTATTATTATGGTTTATTATGGCTAATTATGCTAGGGGTACTAATTATGGTCTATCTATATATCTATATAATATGTATCAACAAAACTTGGAACTCAATTTAAATAATTTCAGCAAGTCTGATGGTACATATTTACAATTTATTTACCCTATACCGGTTCTCTTTTCGGTTAGGTAACTTAGAAGTAACTCAAATATATTTACAGCATAAAATAAATAAACATAGAAACTTTAATTATCAAACAGAATACTGTAATTATGTTTCACTTTTTCTACCTGATTAATATTATAATTCACTATAGTTTGTCACTAAGTTGAACTGTGAAGGTAGTAATAGATACATTCTGTCCACAAGGTTTCATCATACACTGTATTTTTATCCTTTTATTATATATATTGGTGATAGAGTCTGAATAGGCTGACCAGTGGCTTTTCTTAGCCACTTATCTTTTATGTCAAAATCAAACACACTCCTGCCATGGACGAACACGTCTGTGAATTGCCAGGCAGTGGATGCTGGGTATCTGGCTCCAATGACTTTAAGAGCACTTGCACCTCAGAGTCCAACAGCGATAGTTGATTCCTAATCTTCTGGTAGTTTGCAGGATAAAACCTGGAATACAAATAATCACAGCCCCTGAATGGTCCAGCACTATTCTGTCCTCACATACAATGGACATAACAAACAGTGTCAGACATTGTGCTAACATATGCACAGGAAAATTTACCTCACTACCAATCACAGCCAGTTCACTGTGACTACAATTTCCTTATAAATCCTAAGTTAGAATACTTTGTCAATGATCTGCTTCCATACAATGATTTGGTCTAGTATAAAATTACTAAGTAATATCTTGATCGATTCATTACAACAATTCCTGTTGTTGAATTATATAATCCTTTCCGGTGATACTTCTTTATTCTTTCTAAAATTAAATGGCATTGTACCATCGGTTACACAAAATGGGCCTCTATGTTCAAGCATAGTACGTTTTACAACACACACCAAGAAGGACGCGTTTTCATTGGCTATTGTATCTAAGAGTTCTTAACATATGGCGTGCGGTATGGTCAGATTTTCCTAATTATTTAGAAAACCGTGTTGTAAGACAGACTAAATCACGACAATCATGCTGGGGATGATGATGCCCTAGTGCTCAATGATGGTTCTCCATGGTGAGTGAGAAATTAGGATATGGATTTCTTGGCTAATGGAGTTTTAATCTTTAGGTTTGCCTTCAAACAAACTAAAAAAGTATAAAACCATATTCAGATGTTAAGACAATCAGATCAGTTTAAAGTACTTAAAATTAGATTTTATAACATTTAATACACTGAAAGAAATGAATGTTTTGAGAAGTACATTTTGTTTGGTTTTTACATAACGACGAAAATCATTAAATGAACTATAACTGTGTTTGTTCACCATTGTGTTAGCACTGTTGAGTTCAATTGGTGCTCACTGCCACTCTGCATTATTAAAATAAGCATTGAGAGTGCTAGTTTGTGCACTTTGACATCCACAGGATTAAATTTTCCCAAATGTGCATTCAAAGAGATAAATAAATTTCATGTTAATTAACTGAAAATTCAAGAATTATATAAAAGCAAACAAACTTAGATTTGACAGCAGTGTCATCTTTACATCCATCATAAGTGGCTGTGCTGAGGCTCTGACTTGAAGAGGCTCTGAAATTGAGGTTGATAAATAATACTGTAGAAGACCCTTGCCAAATAAGACAGAACAGTTTATAAAACCCTCAATGCAGGTAAATTCTTGTGCAAACTAAATATGTTATTGCAAAAACACTGCAAAATAAAATCGTGAATATTTGAAATGAAAACATGTGTGCTGACGACTGTGCAATGAAAGAAAAACCTCAAATCCATAGCTACCTCTTGCCATAATATGAAAATATATGTAACAGTTTCATATACGTGGTGTACCTGGAATGAACTGCTGTTCCGTATTTCAAGCCAACTCGACCCAGTTTTCTGTTCACTGCATTGTCTACGTAAACTTTGTCAGTTTTGGATCTGAATTACAAAGCAAAAACTGGAGTCAGTATTTTTAATGAAGCAAGAAGAAGCATACTGTGATAAATTTTAAAAAAAAGGATTACAAGAAGCAACAATTCATTACAGAGAATATAACAAGCTTAATTTGTGCTGTCCTTAAATTTTGGGTGTATCTACTGGGTGTCCAAAAAGTCAGAAATCACAGGAAAAATTTATTCGTTTTTGTTTTGACAATTTTCTTTTTATTTTGAGATTAATAATTAATACTGAGTTATGGCTTTTAATTTAGAGGAATGAATTGAGATAATACTTGTGTATGGGTGGGATGTCTGGTCCCAACGTGGGCTACGTAGAGGACAAAATTTACTCAGTCAAAGTTCAAAACTTGGAATATCTGCATGAGCAAATGACTGTTATCTCTCAAGATTTTGATCCTGATATGCTACATCACATATACTATTAGTACTTCACCTGCAAAGGTGCCCAGAGATCAAAGAAAATTATGTTGAGTACATTCTTGAATAATAAATGTAACATATTTTCACTAATATTTTTTTCCTATGATTTGAGACTTTTGGGACTCTCTATATATTTTAATTTTATGAAATACAGCAAACAACTTACCTCATATCATTCACTGGGAACCTTCTTATGTCTAGTGATGTTTGTTTTACTACCAAATATCCTCTTATGTTATTTAAACAGATGACATACAAAGTTCATTTGTTGTTGGAAGCTATATCATTCCTGTTTCCTTCCCTCATATATCACAAATAAGCATCACAGTTACATTATTACACAAGTACAGTATCATTATCATCTTTGTTTCCCCCCCCCCCCCTCCCCAAGAACATAAGCCTGCACTTGTTGCTTTCCAAGGTCATTACAGAATATAGGCCTACAATTGTTGTTCTCTAAGGTCATTACAGAACATTGGGCTACAATTGTTGCTCTCCAAGGTCATTACAGAACATCAGACTACAAATGTTGCTCTCTAAGGTCATCACAGAACATAGGGCTACAATTGTTTCTCTCCAAGGTCACCACAGAACATAGGTCTACAATTGTTGCTCTCTAAGGTCACCACAGAAAATAGGGCTACAAATGTTTCTCTACAAGGTCATTACAGAACATAAGGCTACAATTGTTGCTCTCTAAGGTCACCACAAAACAGAGGGCTACAAATGTTTCTCTCCAAAGTCATTACAGAACATAGGGCTATAATTGTTGCTCCCCAACGTCATTACAGAACATAGGGCTACAATTGTTGCTCTCTAAGGTCACCACATAAAATAGGGCTATAAATGACTGCTTTGCCGGTCGTTGGCTAAGGACGGAAGAAGAAGAAGAAGAAGGTCACCACATAACAGGGCTACAATTGTTGCTCTCTAAGGTCACCACAGAACATAGGGCTACAATTGTTGCTATCTAAGGTCACCACAGAACATATGGCTACAATAGTTGCTCTCCAAGGTCATTACAGAACATAGGGTTACAATTGTTGCTTTCCAAGTTCACCACAGAACATAGGGCTACAAATGTTTCTCTCGAAGGTCACCACAGAACATAGGGCTACAATTGTTGCTCTCCAATGTCATTTCAGAGCATAACACTACAATTGTTGCTATCCAATGTCACCACAGAACATAGAGCTACAAATGTTTCTCTCCAAGGTCACCACAGAACATAGGTCTACAACTGTTGCTCTCCAAGGTCATTATAGAACATAGGGCTACAACTGGTGCTCTCCAATGTCATTACAGAACATAGGGCTACAATTGTTGCTTTCCATGGGTGCCACAGAACATAGGGCTACAATTGTTGCTCTCCAAGGTCATTATAGAACATAGGGCTACAATTGTTGCTTTCCAAGATCACCACAGAACATAGGGCTACAATTTTTGCTCTGCGTGGTCACCACAGAACATAGTGCTACAATTGTTGCTCTCCAAGGTCACTACAGTACAACTGTTGCTCTCCATGTTTCACCACAGAACATAGGGCTACAATTGTTGCTTTCCAAGATCACCATAGAACATATGGCTACATTTGTTGCTCTCCAAGGTCACAACAGCACACAAGGTTACACTTGCTGCTCTCCATGGTCACTACAGTACATTAGGGCTACAATTGTTGCTCTCCACAGTCACCAGAGAACATAGGGCTACAAGTATTGCTGTCCGTGGTCATTACAGAACATACGGCTACAATTGTTGCTTTTTACGCACTTCTATTTTGGACTATCTAATATATTCCTCCACTGCTATTTTTTGTCTAAGCTGGAGATTTTCTAAACCTCCCAAGTCACCTTCTATGACATGTATGGTAAGGTGTGGTGCTACTATTCTTTTCTCATCTTTCAGGCGACAGTAGCATTTAACAAATATCAGTGGAAAAAACGGTAAGGAAAAGTCACTGACACTTAAATAGAACAAATATTGAGGAAACCAGTACGATAGGAAACTTGGTAGACAGCATTATAACAGGAGTCATTCTCATCATCAGAAGTAGTCCCCCAAAGGACAGCCCGGTTATCTCCTTCAGTAGATATTATTACAAGGCAGTCCTATTTCTGGAACCCGCAAGGTAAAAGAAATATGTGGAGACCAAGGAAACACATGGAGAAGATAGATAATGGAATGGAATCAGAGACTGGCTTAATAAGGATATGGAAATCATGGGACAAAACTTGAGCAGATAGCACAAGTGGACAAGACATAAATGTTTGGCATGAACTGACAGAAGGTCAATACTCAACAGAAGCTCAAGAGTAATATATTTTTATAATGCAATCAACCATGAACATTACATCCACTGTCAGCACAGTTTATGACAGCCACCACGAGTGCTGTACAATTTGCAGGTTTTTACCTGGATTGAGTGGCTGCTTTGTCCTCCTTTCCCACATGATTTATCATCTTGTTCGATGAAGTGTCCAAAAGTCTCATGAGATCCTCAGTTCTGTAGCTAGAACTTTATAGGAATAATATTACTCAATAATGAATTCAATATATGTAAACTATGGACAGTTAAAATCAAGTAATTATTGAAAGAGGCAATGCACAAAATGAAGCTTATTCCTCATGTTAGAAGGAAGCAGTTCACTTTCTTTGGTCATGTTATGAGAAGAGGTAAGCTGAAATATAAATATGCGTATAAATAGATTCTGTTTACGTGAGTTTCATTTACGTGAATTCGAGCATATGCGCACCAATTTTTAAGGCATTTTTGTTTCATTTATGCGCCAAAAACAAAGTTACCTATTTCGACACTTTCACAGTATTTTATCTATTCACCAACAGGACAGGGAGAGCAAAATGATGACATCATCCACATGATGTTGATTCCCAAGATTTTAGTCTCACTGTACAGTCAAACGATTAAAAGAGGCCCTACACCTTCTTGAATCCTGCCTTATGATCTTTGAAGAAGATGATCCTCTCATGGACAGGAGCTCTATGGTCAGGGGAAAAATGATGGAATGTGCTGCTCTCTACCAAGAAATCTCCCATGAGTTGAGAAAGTCAAAAGCTCAAATCACTCTGAACACCTTCTTCAGGAAACAATTCATTGCTGCATGGCCTGCTTCTCATTCAGATCACTAGCCAACCCACCCCTTATTGAATTAGAAGTTGAGGGAGATGAAGAAGGTAATGATTGGTCCTGCCCCTATCGATGTTAATTGATATTAAATGTTGTTTTCTGTACATGCACATAACATGAATGGTATTTATTAGTTTAAACTCTTCATTATTACATGTATTTATTTGTATTATTACATACAGCAATGGTGCAATGCATCCCCTTTACTTCACATGTATTTGAATGCATACATGCCACACGCTATGGTTTAACCATAATCTGTACGGGGTGTTTGCGTTTTCAGATGTGTACGGCCCGTACAAACGTCTGTACGGGTTTTTTCTCCTAATTATTAAGTTAGTTGCTTATCCTTTACAGGACGTGGCAATCAACCCCAGCTTTAATTGGCTGTTTGTGATTTTTCTAGGCAAATTTTTAATTCAGTAGTTTGCCATTGCTTTCTGAACGGTACGGTGCTTATACCATTGTTAAAAATCCACACAAAGCGATCTGCTACCAAACCGCCTGCAGCGGTTTTCGAACCTGGTATATATGGATTATGAAACTGCGTTCATATCCATTAGGCCCCAGCCTAATTATTAAACATACATATAAATCGATCGTCTTGTGCCACTACCGTAGCCGTAATTTGCGTCATTTTTAATGTTATTTGCAAGAGAGTTAGCTTCCGTTTCCGATCTTTATTTAGTAATTGGAGTATCCGCGTTTATTTTCTGTGAATTTTTTTAATCGCAATCAATCGGCATCGAACACGCGCCTATTTTCGCCCTAATTTTAATGGATTCTGACTCCGATGCGATGACAAGGAGATCTTTGTCTTTATTAGCGCTAATATCGGTTCTCATAATATGGGTGATGGCAGAGATGGAAACGAAAGTAGAATATCATTGCTAGTACCGTATGTATAATTTTAGGGGTTAGGATTAGGTTTATCGGAAAGGTTTAGGGTTACGGCCGAATGTCACTGCTGACGAGGGCGTTTGTTGCTTTGCTACTGATGATGGGTGTAACGAAAAGATCGTCATTTGATTTGTATTGGTCAAATGACTTTCATTGAGATGCAAAGGAAAAGGACTCTTCGTTTGTTGGTTTTTTTTTTTTTAAATTTAAAAACAAATTTTTAAATTAAAAAAAAATTTTTTTATTTTTTAATCGTTTTTTTTCATCTTTCCATACCTCTCTTCCTATCACATCTAACATGTACACAAACAAATTTTATATCATCAGATTCATCATTCATTTATTTCTATACAGTCCAAAAATTGACCAAAAAACTATAGAATTTACAAGTCATCCACTATAAAAAAGGGGGTGTTGTGAAAAAGAATGCAGCTGCAGGGCACATTTTCGGGAAAACAATGCAGCGTGCTAAAGGATAAGGTCCTGTCAAACACAGGATTTCCCGGTCTGTTAGTGATAATTAAGCGCAGAAATAGACTAAATGATGACACGATCACATCATTTTTACAGTGCAAAATAAACTCAGACAAATATTGTTTGAGTTTTAAAATAAATGAAGACCTGTTTTAAAAGGCAAAGTCCCCATGCCTCTATGATGTTGTAATTGAAAATTTTTTTACACGAATTAACTTTTTTGATACGTTTTTTTCTGTCTTTTTTGTTTTTTTGTACAGGTTTTGCTGGTCTTTGTACAGGGTTTTTGAATTTTTTGTACAGGTTTTTCATCGCCGAGGTGTGGCATGTATGTGAATGAGAAAATCTTGTTCCATTTACGTAAGGGTCTCAGGAAAACATACATTGTGTAAACAAAGAACTATCTGTATGTACACACACACACACACAATATATATATATATATATATATATATATATATATATATATATATATATATATATATATATATATATATATATATATATAGAGAGAGAGAGAGAGAGAGAGAGAGAGGAGAGGGAGAGAGAGTGGGGTAGAGGAAGAGAGACAGAGATATATACACGGCTGTTTGCCAGCGATCTTTTAGTTATTTCCCCTTTTAACCCGACCGCGCTATTTATAGCCCACTTGACAGAGGTCACGTGGTCAACTTCCTTATGGGAAAAACATGTGGCGATGTTTACTTTTGATAGGGCTTAATTAATGCTTTTAGGCTACTTTATTATTATAAATACCGGCTTTAATTTTGCGTAAAGCTAGACTAGAAATGTTAGAGTAAATTTTAGAACAAGAACAAACATTTTATCACAATTAGAACAGAAGATATAATAGTCTGAAATAGTGTAAAATTTACGTTTTTTTTATATTTTGTTATGGTTTGTTTATAATGCAATTTTCACTAAATCGGTCACAATCAACATGCATAACAAATTACAGAAATCAAAAGTAGAAAACCTGCAGAAAATGGATATCAAAGTTTTGTTTTGGTTTCATGCGTCAAACATTAATTATTGAAACATTAAATTGCAAGTCCACATTTATTACCTTAAAATAACACACCCAAGTGTCCCCAAAAACATGAGAGCTAACAATTATCTCAATCATACATCACGATGGTCATGTAAAAATGAGTATGGTCATGAGTAAAACGAAATGTTCAATTTAATAGATAAATAGGTGTATTTAATAAATACATCTATTAAATGATTTCCACACTCTGTTAATTCTGTCAATCTCAAGCAACAACTGCCATAATTTGCTCTAGCCCCAAAATTTCGCTCAATTATCATTCACACTTCCTTTTTTTTTATAGGATGAATCTGTACATTCACAGATGGAGAAATTTGTAACAAATGAGTTTCCATTATAAATTTTAATTGTGAAGTTATATTTTTAATACCGCTGGCGCGTCTTTCAATTTTCAATCTTCTCTGTTTTCTCTCCTGTGCCCACGTAAGACCTATTGTTTCCTTCATGGCTATTGCTAATTATTTGGAGATTCTAACTCTACTTTCAATGCCTGCTTTCCTGCAAATTTCCTGATGTGACGTTTCTGAACAGCGTTGTAGTTCATGTGCCTGCTGCAGGTCTAATGAATCAGTTGATGTTCCAGCAATATGTTTTCTAACAGTGTGGAGCAATTGAGATCGCTTACGTTTTGTTGGCGTTCTGGTGACTGATGTTTCTCTTCTATGTTTAATTAGTTTTTGTAGTACAATAGGCTGTCCTCTGGTTTTGCATTTTATGATATTAATTTTTGCTGTTTCTAGTTTTTTTCTAACAATGGATGTGAATAGGGGTTCTTCCTTTTGTGTTAGTGGTTGTGAAGGTGGCTTAGCAAGTAACTGTTGTACTGTGATGTCGCTTTTGAAGACAGGCGAGGTGGATGTACTTGTCGTATGTATAACTGACTTGGTAGGTGTAGATGTGGCAACAAAAACTGGCATGCTAGGGTGAGTAGTGTTATCCACCTCCAAATGAATAATGGTATCGCGTTAAATGTGAGCTGGCACATCAACCTCCAGTTGAACAATATCATCACTAATGTGGGCAGGCACATCAACCTCCTATTGTACAGAGCTATCCTGACTACAGCTAATTGACTGACTACAAACTAACTGACTGACTACAGCTAAATGACTGACTAGACATGGAGGGGTCAGAAAGAACATCACAGGGAATAGAGCAGCTTTTTGTTTTTAAAACACCAAAAGATGTCTTTGCAACATAATTGCACAGTTGACATTCACTTATAGTTAAATTATGGTTTTAGTCTTTCCAGATGTGCTGACTGTTTTCCGATAGTAACTTGGCTGTTTCAAGACACTTCTCATTATGCCTCCTTTTTGAGTTTTGTATTCGTAAGTAACACTTCTTACAAAATATAGTCGAATGCTGTGTGGGTTTATCATCTGATACGTTAATTCCAAACACAAAGAACAGATCATTAACGTAATTAGAACAGTTCAGTGCTTTCTGAATTGAACGTGTTGTTTTGGAAGTTAATGCTCTCTTGCCACAGGCTCTGCACAGTGCACTGGCACAATTCATATGATGCAAAACAGTATGTTCCATTTCGTTGTTATGTAGTATAGTTTACTTGTGTATGTATAAAGATAGAGGAATATTTGGGACTATCAAGTCTAACACCAGGATGTAGAATGCTTTATCTGTGAGTGAAAGAAGATATACAAACAGTTACTTAGAATTCTTTGGCAGCCGTCGTGTGCACAGGATTGTCTACCAAAGAACACTAATGGAACAGTCCTTATCTCACACACAATTTTAAAAAAAAATTCATATTATAAATACAAGATTAACAAGACTTGAAAGATAGAACAAAGTATGTGGAAGTAATCTATCTATAGATTTACATGTTTTCTGACGCTTATATACGTAGCTAAATATCATTATAAATGAATGAAAATGCAAAAACAGATGGTGCTTTACAAAAAGTTATTTTTGTACAACCTTATTTAAGATTTGTGAGTATCAGGAATGCGTTTACAGTAATTTAAATGCTATAAAATCTGGTGACAATATGCTTGTTCTTGTAATGCCAAACTCACAAAATTGACTACCACACATTCTCAAGATATGAAACCAAAAAAAAAAGTATGTGGAAATAATCTTTAGCTTCCCTTCGAGAAGTCTTTATAATTATAAACTCAAACGAATGGGCCGATTTTTAGATATTAAATTAATAAAAAGATTACTTATTTTATGAATTTCCTCAAATGATGACGCTGTTTTCAAAAGTCTGTAACTCCGTCAAAACTAATTTCAAACAAATAAAAATGCAATCAAAAATAGAACAGAGAACAAAGTTATAGTACACAAAAGAAATTTAGCACTGTGTTTATCCAGAACGAGTGTGTAATGATTTATATTTTACAGATTTTACACACACAACAGCTGATTTTCCCCGCCAAAAACTTAAATAGTCTTTTACGGTGAACACGAAAATTTTATACCCGGTGTCAGAATTCCGGTCACCGAAACTAAAAGAGCGCTCTGGTATAGGGCACAAACAGCCGTGTATACTGAAGCACATTAAAAACGCACCACCTGTATAATCCAGGAACAGAGTGTGAAATGTAAATATAAGTGTGTACAAGTTTACATATTTGGAATCTTTATTCATTTTCCTATGAATCCATGCTGGTCATTAATTTGTACATTTGATTGTTATGAAATTCATTGCATTCTGTGCAGGCAAGGGAGAAAACCAAAAATACAAAAAAAATGCACGTGCGTTATCCTGCTGGAGAAGCTGCAAGTCTGGATAAATTGTGAACGCAGGAGCAACCAGTGCATCCAGAACCTCATCTCGATATGTCACAGCATTAACATTTCCACGGAAGACGTGAAGAGGCAAGCGATGGTGAAAACTGAATCCTCCCCAAATGGGAATACTGCCACCTCGAAATCGGTTGACACAGCAATCTGCAAAGCGCTCTTCACACCGTCGCTAAATCCGCATACGTCCATCTGCAAAGGATATGTTGAATCTGTTCTCGTCTGTGAATAGGACAGCATTCCACTGCAGTCTAGTCCATCTGATATGTTGCTCTGCCCATTGCAGGTGCTGCTAACGATGTCTGTGAGTCAAGTTTGGCCCAACATAAGGTCGTCTTGCAGTAAGGCCTGTATCTCTGAGTCGTCGTATGACTGTCATTCGAGAGACTTGCCCATGTCTACCCACTATTGCTCTTGCTGTTTGACTTGCCGGGAGAGTACGATTCCTTAGGTGACTCAGCACAATATGACGATCTTGTGCAGGGGTAGTAACTCGTGGTTGGCCACTCCGAAGTTTTTCCCAGGCACTGCCAGTGGTTTCGTAACGTTCATTGAGACGTACAATAGTGCTGTGGTGGCAATTCATCCTTCTGGCAATGTCCCGCGAGCTCATTCCAGTCTCCAACATACCAATGGCTCGTTGGCGGTCGTTTTCAGATAGTCGTGGCATTTCAAGCACATGTACTGGGTGTTTTGTCTCAACTGTCTTTTTATACCGAGTATACTGCCACAACGCGTACACATTTTCAGGGTCATAGCTGTTAAGAATCGTGGTGCACGTGTAACTTTCATCGTTTTCATGTAGTCTGTACACACACCCGTGGGTTTAATCTTGCACTTTCCATTCCAGCAGCCATTCGCTCTCTACCTCATGGCAAACACGGGGAAAATCCATTCACACACTTTTTTTTGCCAGCTTCTCGGCATCAGTATATATAATAGTGGTGCGTTTTTAATGTGCTTCAGTATATATTTGTCAAAAATGGCTGTCAACTGAGCAAAGTGGAAGTGGAGACAGTTTGTTGCTGCCCTACAAAATTGCACCAAAGCATTCATGTGCATGTGCACTTTCACAATTTATATTACATAATGAGGTTGCCAGTCTCAGATGTTTAATTATAATTTGTCGTCATCATATAGCTCCTTTATGTATCCTGCCCATCATTGAGTGTTATCCTGACCCATTAATAATGTCCGTTCCTTTGATTTCAGGCAGCAAGTTTCTGTTTGTGTCCTTCTGTCATTTAACTCATTTATTTGCTTGTAAACAGATTACTTTTATTATCTGTGCTGCACTTCGGGCTCTCTGCACTTCCAGTTTAGCCATGATTCTTTTGCTGTCTTACATTTGTTTATTATTTCGATATTTAGTTCATCATATTCTTCTTTGGGACCGAAGACGCAGCAAACAAGATGAATGCAGTCAGCGACCCATAGCTTGACTGCTTGCGTCAGGGTCAGCGAACCAGAGCTGACCGAGACCCTACTCCACCTCCAAGTGGTGGTCCTGGAAACAAGCTGCATCACTGCAGTCTAGCCGAGAGAGTAGGGATCGAAACGGGAAGGCAAGCCCGGTCCCAAAAATGCCATGCTTGCAAGTTGAATTGAAGATCTGTCTCTGATTTAGCAATCAGGGCAACATCATCAGCAAATGCCAGCTGTTGAATTTAACTTTAGCCATTCCTATTCTCTTCTTGATTTCTGTTTCGCATCTTCCATCTTCTTTTATTATATGAATTCTTAAATAAATAAAAATAATGGAGGAAACCTTGAGTCCTGTGAGCAGTAAATAATAATTTTTTCAAGAGTTCACCCCATCCGTGACTTTAACCTACCATCTATTCTGTGTTATTCATCTTCCACTACACAAGTATTTCGGCCTTTATTTGGTCTATACTTGCTGATAGGAAAGTTATATTAATGATTGCATCTTTAAACTGTCTGGGTCATCCACGGGTCCCATATACCATAGTTGTGTGCGTGTCATGAGAATGACCTCAGCCAATAATGCACTTTATTTGGGGTGCAAAATTGGCTGAGCATCCGTGCACGATATACTGTCACAACAAGGCGATGGCCCTGTTTGGTTGGTCCTAGGTTTGATTCCCGGTGAGCCTATCACTTATATTTTCTTTTCTGTTGTCTAGTTGTCACGGAGAGTTATGTTCATTGAATTTTCTATATTTTCCTCTTCTTTTCTTCCACCCGTGTTCTCTAATTATTGTCGCTCTTTACCTTTTTCCTGTGTTTTTTGCATTCGTTCGTTTGCGACTATATACATTACTATTTTGCCATTCTCACTTTCGCCAGTTTCGTTTCTCATTTAGAAACGCATTTCATGGCTGATTAAACGAGAAACTTCTTACGTAATGCGTCAGTCCCTCACCAGACGATTTGGCGTGAGAAGGCATTCGGTCAATCGCAGCAGATTGACGAAATAATTGACGAAATAACTGATAACTGACACCTCCCGGCGCGGCGTTTCAGATTATTTGTCTGGAAGTTCGCATCTGACATGTGAATATTTTTAGTCGAGAAAGCAACAAGTGTGTTTGATGTCAAAGTGTCTCAGACATAGGGCCGACCTATAGTCTGCATTCTCACCTGTCAAATCGTAGTTTCTCGGTGAGCGCTCAGGAAAAGCGCGATAACTGACACCTCCCCGGCGCAGTTTCAGATATTTGTCTGGAAGTTCGCATCTGACATGTAGTTTCCAATGGTAGATTCTCAGTGTCAGGTGATATGACACTCACGCTCCAGGGCCAGTTTTGGCGTAAGGTGCGAGAAAGCAAAGTGTCTGTTATGGTTCTCAGGATGAGTTTCTCGGGGAGGTGTGAATAACTGTTTCTGCACTGGAGACGGGTTGTCTGAGATTCGCAAATGACACGCGCCCTCTCGGTCAGTAGGTGGCAGTTACGGCATGCGTTTAGGTGTTAAACGTATCGTTATAGACGAAAAGGGGGATTATTTCGTTTCTGCGAAATAAATAAGTTTACCTCTTGGTCTGGTAATAGATATAACCAGAATGTGTGTAAACTTTAGACAGCGGATTCAAGATTGGCAAAACAGGCACCCCAGACAGCGGAGCACGTACTGCAAGATTGCCCCGAATATGATATATTGAGGCAAACCCACTGGCCCAGAGAAACAACACTGGAAGCAAAACTATATGGACCCCTTCATTCAGTGAAGTTTATCCTCTAAATTCGCAGTAGACAGGACGTTTCGTGCTAATAGAATAAGCTGTATAGCGAAGTTTCTCAGTTTGTTTCGACAATTTGTCGAACTTCTAGACTTCCATAAATATTCAGCGTATGATTCTAAGTTGTGCGACTACCTGTAGTTCTGTTGGAGGTAAAAATATATATTATCTAGTATTTTGTGAAGTGTTTAAAGTGTTAAATCATTTATTTTATTTCACTAGTTAGATTTGGTGCAGAGCGCTTAATTTATATAGTGTGTATTATTTTATAGTGACGAGTTACAGTGGAAAACAGAAATTATATTTCTAGCTTAAACTCAGTCGGCTATTAAGGAATTTAATTTAACTGCTAATAATCAGACGAGAATAAACTTTCTAAACTAACTTATAAATGCTAGAAGCCTCATGAGGGTTGACGGAATACGCATGTATTCCTAATTCATGAGGATTGATGACTTTTATATATAACTTATTTCACGGGAAAATTTAAATGATAAGACAAGCTACGCTTGCAGTTTAAATTATCAGTTATAGTATGTATAATTATTTGATATGTGCTCTTTCCATTTTATATAGTGAAACTGTGGTACCCAAACTTTGCCAGCGTTTGAGTAAAGAGATAAATCTGTGAAGAAAACAACAAACATTCTTACCTTAAAGATTTGATGTATAACTTTTACAAGAACTTTAAGAGGTTAAAGAAGTAACGGGTCATCGAGCCTGATTTGATTCTTCCTGAGTAAACTCTAGTCATTTTCCGCCTTGGTGGCAAGTAACATATTTCAATCAGTAAATTTCCCGACACTGTTGACAAGTGGTGGTGTTACCAACTAAATTCCTATATTGAGAAAAAGTGCCGACCTGACATTCCTCATTCGTTTGAAAACTAAGATGTTGACACTGTGCTAGCTATAAACGCTCGTGCCTGGACAATTTTATGTGACTTAAACAGACATCCAAAACAATAGTATTCCCAAGAGAACGGTCCCGGAAGTAGTGAATTCAACCCGTCTTTTTTGGACCTGGGGTTTTCTTGGCCAAGATTACCATTGAAGATTCTGTATGGGCAAGTCCTAAAAATAATTTTTGTGGTTGTTGAAAAATGCACGTGAGCACAGTTGAATGAATAGAGCGAATGCTGGACTGAGCGATCCCTTTATGGTGGTATTTTGACACCCATTCATGTCTGCTGTCATAACCATTCTTTATGCAAGGTATTGCTAACTATATATATCTATATATTCCCTTATACTAGATCAGAGTATCCAGTCTGTTCATACCTAAAAGGGGGAAGAATTTTAGACTAAATCATATGTATCTGTGACTCTTTGGGCTATCACTTTCTTCTAACGGGACTGTGGGCTATCCATCGAGGGAAGGATCATACCAACGGGTCTATCATTCTTGTAGCATTTCTTGATTTTTGTTTATGAGTTTTTTTTGTATATGCTTGATGTAATTTTACATGTTGTGACGTAAGTTTACAAATGATAAATAAACTTAACAATAAATTAATCAGCATGTTGGTCAGCTCGTTCTAAATATCTATATAATCATTTGTTATAGTTTCCCACGTCTGTGTGTCTACCTGTCGTCACTTGAATGTGCGTGCACGTGAGTGGATATATATATATTTAATGTATATGTGTTAGACTGTCTGACTACTCTAGATCTGTCGTAGAAGATAGGTGAGAGAGAGAGAGAGAAGATTTCTCGCTCTCAGAGACAGCCTCTATCACAATTCTACCACCTCACTCGTGGAAATCTATTTTGTATTTCTATCTCACACTGTGACTATCACTCATTCCAATCTATTCAGAAGGGACCAACCCAAGTCTTAATTCTCCTATCAAAAATCTACGACACTAGTGTCATCCGTTATGTCCAATGAGTACCTGTTAATTACCTTTATTTGTTATTATATGGCCAAGATATGAGTAACTCTTGACTTGTTCCAGAATTTTCCCATTTATTCTTATCTTTAAGGATGGCTTATTGTCTGCTTTGCTATTTATCAGTTTTCGTTTTCTCAAAGTTAATGTCCAATCCATTTTCATGACATGTTGTTTACTTGCTTCACTAACTCTTGCAACTTCTGCTCACTTTCAGATAACAAAACTGCTTGATCAACATATCTTTCATTAAAAAAACTGCTGATAGACATGATGATTATGTTTGTAAAGGTTTTGAGAGGTTACATACTCCATCTTCCTCCATCTACTTTCACAATGGCACATGACAGCAAGAGAATTCAGTAAAATCTCATGATTCTTTTCCATAATAATTACACACATGTTGTTTACTTGCTTCACTAACTCTTGCAACTTCTGCTCACTTTCAGATAACAAAACTGCTTGATCCACATATCTTTCATTAAAAAAACTGCTGATAGACATGATGATTATGTTTGTAAAGGTTTTGAGAGGTTACATACTCCATCTTCCTCCATCTACTTTCACAATGGCACATGACAGCAAGAGAATTCAGTAAAATCTCATGATTCTTTTCCATAATAATTACACACTCATGGTCATCAGTGTTATTCTAAACACTGACATATGACTCTGTTGTTTGTTAAATGATGCTGAAAACTAAAATGTTCTTAATAGCTACAAACCTACAAAAAAACTGAATAACATATGATATGGGAAGAATTTGGAGAAAAGCTAGGAAAAGATGCGCAAGAAAACCAGAAATTATTCTATAAGACCCTAAAGAACATGAGGAAGGAAAACAATGCCCTCTCAAATTTATAAAGGACAAGCAAGGCAAATTGCTTACTGCCCTGAAGGAAGTAATGGAAAGATGGAAAGAATATTTCTCAGAACTCCTTGATGGTGAGCAAGGGCAAGCATCAGAAATGATAACCACTAGCACAGAAGAGGAAACAAATGGTGATGAAGATGACATAAAGATGGAAGAACTGAAGGCAGCACTGGAGAAAATCAAGATGGGAAAGGCAGCAGGGAATGATGGTATAACACCAGAAATGGTTAAGTACATGGGAGAATCAGGCGACCTATTACTCTTAAGGGTCCTACAGGCAGCGTGGTGCAACAAGACCATACCAAAGGATTGGGAGATTGCCATCATAACACCAATTTTCAAAAAGGGTGACAATCGACAATGTGGAAACCATAGAGGCATATCCCTTCTCAGTGTCCCTGGTAAAATCTACTCTAGAATCCTAGAGCAGAGACTCCGATGTTTAGCTGAGCCACAATTCAATGAGGTCCAGTGCGGATTCCGAGCAAACCGAAGTACTCAAGACCTAATCTTCACACTCAGACAGCTGAGTGAAAAGGCCCTTGAGTAAAAGAGTGAGATCCATCTTTGTTTCATAGATCTGGAAAAGGCATTTGACAGGGTCCCCTGGAGCAAACTTTGGGACTGTTTGGCAAGGAAGAACATTCCAGCACCTCTGATTCATGCTATACAGAGCTTCTACAAGTCTTGCAGAAATTATGTGAGGACAGCAAACCATAAGTCAGAAGAGTTCAGGACCACCACTGGTGTAAGACAAGGTGATATCCTGTCACCTTATCTTTTCATACTCTTCATGGACGATGTTATCAAGTCATGTAAGGAGAGAACAAGAAAGTATTCAGTGGGGTACTGGAAGATGAGACAGGTATGTATTTCAGAGCTGGCATTTGCTGATGATGTTGCCCTGATTGCTAAATCAGAGGCACATCTCCAATCCAACCTGCAAGTCTGGAAGGAAGAGCTGGAGAAGAGAGGGATGGTCATAAGCAGCTCTAAAACAAAATCCATGGTGATATCACGAGAAGAAAGAAGACACCAGATTAAGCTGGGAGAACAGGTCCTGGAGCAGGTCGACCACTTTAAATATCTTGGAGCTATTATAGACCGAAAGGGAGGCATCAAAGAAGAGTTGGCCACTCAAAAAGCAGCAGCTGGGAGACTTTTTCAGGCCATAAATCGAAGATTCCTCAGCAAGAGAGAGGTTGGTAAGAAAACGAAGATGGCAGTATACCGCTCCATCTATGTCCCAGTCTTGACATATGGATGTGAGTCATGGGCAATGACTACAACCCACAAAAGCCAGATCCAAACCTCAGAAATGAGGTATCTGAGGAAGGTGGTTGAAGTAACAAGAAGAGACATGGTCCGCAACCAGTCGATACGTCAAGGCCTAAAATCCCACCCCCGGCAGACCCAAGTAGAACAGTCCCGGCTGGGATGGTTTGGCCATGTCTGCAGAGTGGGAGAAGATCGGCTGCCACGGCAGGCATGGGAGACAGGGAGCCAGGGATCCAGACCCCCAGGACGACCCGGAGTCCGCAGGGAGGATGACATTGGACAATCTTTGGGGGACCGAGGACTGGAGTGGAGCCGGGCCAGGAGGAAGACAGCCGATAGGATAGTCTGGCGCTTTCTCTTCCAAACCTCTGCACCTCACGGTAGAAGGGGAACGACTAAGTAAGTAAGTAACCTGTCTTTCTTTTCTATGTTTCTATCTTTTAGTTCATTTTCTGTCAGACAATCTCACAAAACTATTATCTCCATACTCTGGGGTTTCTTTTGCCATTACCAATTATCTTTACACTTATTCTAAACATCGACGTTAGAAATACCACATCATTCAGTGTTTTAAGTCTTATGAGGAAGATAACAATGAAGATCGGCTGCAATGGATCTCCAACGTCTTCTGTCTCTTGTCTTGATGGTGCACTCTGATATATTCTTTCCTGTCCATCTCTTGATGCTATCTTCCCACTTATAGCACTGTTTTCCTCTTGCACGTTTGCCTTCAACTCTGCCTTCTGTTATGGTCTGCAGTAAGGTGTTATGTCTTTTTACATAGCCAAAATATTTTAGATGTCTAATTTTGATTTGCATCATTAATATTCTGTTCATTCCTAGGTTTTCTATGACCTCTTATTTGTTTTCTTCTTTTTCCATGAGATGTGCCCCATGCAGTCTATATATCCACATCTCAGGCTCAATTCTTTCTTATAATTGCTTGTTGTTTAATGTCCATGTTTCTACATTATACAGTAATGAACAATATATATAATATTTTATTATTCTGAGTTTGAATTTGTCAGTTAGTTGTTTAGATGTTAGTATCTCCTCTCATGCTGTTGAATTTAACTTTGGCCATTCCTATTATCTTCTTGATTTCTGTTTTGTATCTGCTATCTTCTGTTATTATATGACCAAGATATGAGGAACTTTTTCCAGGATTTTCACATTGATTCTTATCTTTAAGGATGGCTTATCATCTGCTTTGCTAATTATCATAGTTTTTGTTTTCTCAATGTTAATATCCAATCCATATTCATGACTAATGTTGTTTACTTGCTTCACCAGCTCTTGCAACTCCTGCTCACTTGCAGATAACAAAACTGCATCATCCACATATCTAAGGTTGTTTATTGATCTTCCACAGAGGGAAAGCCCTGGTAGTTCCTGTATCTGTCTGAAAATGTTCTCTTTGCAGATATTAAATAGGCAGGGGGACAATATGCAGCCTTGTCTCACACCTCTTTTTGTGTGTACATAAGGTGAGTATTTCTTGCCAGATTTTACTGCCACAGTTTGTTCCCAAATAAGGCTACTGAGTATTCTTATGTCTTTTCCATCAATACCAACTACTTACATACAAATGCACATATATGTCTTAGTTATTTTTATTTCAGAAAAAAACTGCTGATAGACATGATGATTATGTTTGTAAAGATTTTGAGAGGTTACATGACAGCAAGAGAATTCAGTAAAATCTCGTGATTCTTTTCCAAAATAATTACACACTCATGGCCATCAGTGTTACTCTAAACACTGACATATGACACTGTTGTTTGTTAAATGATGCTGAAAACTAAAATGTTCTTAATAGTTACAAACCAACAAAAAAACTGAATAACATATGATATGTAAATCGATGTACAATTCCGTCAGCACCTCACTTTAATATAACTTGGGGAATTGATTAATGTTACCTGTGTATTATCACAATCAAAACAAATATTTCATAATGTCATATGGATTGCCTACCTGGAATGAACGGCTGTTCCATGTTCCATGCCCACTCGGCCCAGACTCCTGTTACTTGCATTGTCAACATATGTCTTGGGAGTCTCTAAACAGCTGCTGGAACTGGAACTTTGTGAAAAGAAGATGTTGCAAATATGAATTAAATGCATGCGAAACAGAAGTGTTTTCCAATTAAACATATTTATAGGGAACTATCAATGAAGTTTCAATGTCCTTTAGAGCTGAATTCGTACATTTGTAGAGTAACTGTCAACAAAATTGTTATACCTTCAGGTCTGCGCATAAAAAGTACCTTGAAGATTATAACAGCACAAGATGATAATTAACTTACTAAAGAAAATTTATGAAAACATGATATACAGAGTTCTTCATGAAGGACAACTTACATAAACGCTTGAGGTATGAGCTGGAGTGCGACAGGCATGTCTCTTGTCTTCACTTTCTTCTTACTGACTATAGATTTGGTTATGAAAACATCAACTTCAGCCAACAGAAATGGAGTTCAGTGGACTTAGCAATATTACACTTGAAGAAACACCCCCACAAGCTTAGGAATCATTCATATACCCTAGCGGCAATATAGACACATTTTGAGGGACAGACAGTGATATCACAATAAGAATACTGTCGCATGTTTATGATTCGACAATATAATATTATGTGTGAGAGTGTTGTGACAAACATCAAACTGCAACCAAATAAGTCCAACTTCAGATTAGCACACGTGACATTTTTAATACACTTTGTTACATTTCTCATTAACACATTAAAGCCTATATTCTATTCAAGTCCACTAGTGATTATTAATTTTAACGTACAATCAACGAAGTCCATATGACAGATTCCAAGTTTCATCCTTGATTCAACAGTGTTCAGACTTATACCTCTGCTTCCAATTTGATTCGAAACTATCCCAATAATTGATTCGACCATGCGAACATTTATTAAATAGCTTCAGACTCCTCTGGTCTCAAGTGAGGCATTTACCATATAATCCACATAGACATAAATATGAATCACTAAAACACAGTCCACAGAAAAATAGAAACAATCCATCTCACTGAGACACAATCCAAATAACGTCACGTTACTACACCAAACAAAGGCACGTCACATGCGGCTACGCATGACGACACTCTTCTTCGTTCACCTTCAGACGTCAACTTGAATATGTCCAAAGATCACCCTCACACGTCAACTTGAATATGTTCAAAGATCCCCCTCAGACATCAACTTGAATATGTCCAAAGATCACCCTCACACATCAACTTGAATATGTTCAAAGATCACCTTCAGGCATAAACTTGAATATGTTGAAAGATCACCCTCAGACATCAACTTGAATATGTTCAAAGATCACCATCAGACATCAACTTGAATATGTTCAAAGATCACCTTCAGACATCAACTTGAATATGTTGAAAGATCACCTTCAGACATCAACTTGAATATTTTCAAAGATCACCTTCAGGCATCAACTTGAATATGTTGAAAGATCACCCTCAGACTTCAACTTAAATATGTTCAAAGATCACCATCAGACATCAACTTGAATATGTTCAAAGATCACCTTCAGACATCAACTTGAATATGTTGAAAGATCACCTTCAGACATCAACTTGAATATGTTCAAAGATCACCCTCAGATGTCAACTTGAATATGTTCAAAGATCACCCTCAGACATCAACTTGAATATGTCCAAAGATCACCCACAGACATCAACTTGAATATGTCCAAAGATCCCCCTCACAAGTCAACTTGAATATGTCCAAAGATCACCCTCAGACATCAACTTGAATATGTCCAAAGATCACCCTCACACGTCAACTTGAATATGTCCAAAGATCACCCTCAGACATCAACTTGAATATGTCCAAAGATCACCCTCGTGGACTCTCAACTTGGCGGATTTTCACAAGTACAATGCTTTATTGAACATTGCCATTGTTTTGGCCCATGCTTTCGTTGTATACATCTAAGCACGATATTCGCTCTACCACACGTAGATATATCACGTGATTAGGAAATCATGTATTTTAATGATAAACAAGCCTCAACCAGAACTTACGAAAAGACAAATAGATTTTGTTACCGAAGTCAAACTGATAACCGAAGCCTACATTGAAAACCTACTAAAACGTCGGTAACAAAAGTTGGCGGCCAATGCGGGGATCGAAAACTTTTTTCTTATTGAGGCTAAACAAGTGGATTTTGACAAAAGGACAGTTATTTCTAGTATCGCCACGAAATGTTTATAATCATGAATCACTCATGTGACCTACAAACTGTGACGCACTACGCATAACGACCCAAGAGCAACACACGTCATCAAATTATGTGCAAGAGGAACGGCCGAAATCAAGATCTTCTACAACAAGTCAAGAGCTACGTATATCTTGGTCATATAATAACAGAAGATGGCAGATGTGAAACAGAAATCAAGAAGAGAATAGGAATGGCCAAAGCTACATTCAACAACATGAAACATATACTGACATCCAAACAGTTATCTCACAAATTAAAACTGAGAATCATAAAGTGTTATATATATTCTGCATTTCTGTATGGTGCAGAAACATGGACGATGAATAAGCATTTGGAAGAAAGAATTGAGGCTCTTGAAATGTGGATATATAGAAGAGTGGGGCGTATCTCATGGAAAGAGATGAAAACAAATAAGGAGGTCCTAGAGAATCTAGGTGTGAAAAGAGAACTAATGAGAGAGGTCAAAGTTCGGCAGCTAAAATACTTTGGCCACATAAAAAGGCATAACACCTTGCAGAAGACCATAACGGAAGGGAGAGTTGAAGGCAAACGCGCAAGGGGAAGACAGCGCTATAAGTGGGAAGATAACATCAAGAGATGGACGGGAAAGAGTCTATCAGAGTGTACCACCAAGGCAAGAGACAGAAGACGTTGGAGATCCATTACAGCCAACCTTCGTTGTGGAGATGGCAACTGATGATGATGACAAGAATGCCTAACGACAAATTAAGAACATTACTGCATTCGAAACAAAGCCTGTACTCTCAAACATTCAATAACAACTGCAAGAAAGAACTATCTTCGCCGTTGGCGTATGCTAACACTGTCCGGGGGAAACTATCAAACTTGTAAAGCTAAGTACCCGTTTGTGCAAAATAGCAAACTGTGGTCCACTTTCCTTCGTTGGCATATTTCATTCATTTATGTTATATATATATATCTATGTAATCTATGTGTAAATGTTAAGCGGGTTTGGTTGACGAGGGAACTAGAACCTGTGTAATATGTCGCGACAAGCTGACTACATAGATTCTAGTCGATCTTAGGGAGATTTGACTTTTTGCAATTCGGTACAGGAGACCCCAAACAAATTACATGGGAACCGTCTGCTTGTGATTGCATCGATTCAATATTAAGCGTTAGTTGTAAAGTGATGTAATATTTGGTGTATTTTTTGTTCGTACTAAGTTTCATTTTTATTCATTTATAGTCGTTTGTTCGTAAACTATCATGTCCATTTCTCAACCTTTCTATCTTTTATTTCATAATTGTACATAATTGTCAGTTATAGAGTCCTGTGTCGTCATTGTTTTATGCGTTCGTATTTTTTTTCCATACTTTGGCCCAGATTTGGTTTTAATTCTGACACAACTTCCTGTCTTTATTTAGTTCAAATAAAAAATAAAAAAATTAATTGTGATGTCTACATTCGTCAATTGTGATGTACTATTGTTTGTAAAAATGTATTTAATTGTCTCTGTAATGTGTGTTAATTAATCATTGATGTGGGGATAATAATAACTTAATTTTATTATAGAAAAATAATAACATAAAAATATTTTGATTAATTTGATGAAAATAAAGTGACTTGATGCAATGAGTGCAACAATTTACAGTAGTGGTCCAATTCACAAGCGGTTGTCTATCATGGCTAAGGCATAATGTAGTATATTAATGAATAACTATAAAGTTATTTCTTACAGTGAAAATGATGGTCATATTAGGGAGTAAGTAATATTTTTTTTTTTTTTTGGAATAGTACTATTTATTTACCACGGAGCACATATAAATAATTAAATAGATTATAGTATTTATTAATACATAATCGATGCAGATATATTATGGAGTTAGAATACCCATAATTCATGAGTAAATAAGTTTATAATTAATTGATGTTTTATTATTATTAAATAATAATATCAGATATTGATTAAGATAAATCTAGTTGTTGAAGTTACAACTAATAGAAAGAATATTAGAATCAGTGATATTGAGTATTTTTTCATTTGGTATATATATACATATAAGTAAATATTTACCTAAGTAAACATTTTATTGACTAAAAATAGCTACTATTGACCAATTTGTGAAAATTGGCAAGGATTATGGTTATAAAGGACAAGAGCTTCGTTCACTTGCAGAAGAACAACTATCTATTGCTAAACGAGAAGAAGAAAAGCAAAGAGAAATTGCTAAACGAGAAGAAGAAGAACGTGAACTTAAGTTAGAAAAGCAAAGAGAGATAGCTAAAAAAGAAGAAGACATAAAGATAGCAAGAGATGAAATGGTACGGATTGAAGAAGAAAATAGACTCAAACGTGAAGAAATTATTAGACAACAAGATAAGGAACTAGCTCTTATCAAATTAGAAACAGCAAAATTACAATCTTCTTCTTCTTCTTCTTCCTCGTTCGCCTTCAGACTTCCACATTTATGACTCTAATAAAGGCAGTAGTCAACCCAAGGCTCCCAACATCTCCAAACAGTTTTTCGTTGACAGATGTGGGTTGTTGCTATATGCTACTCCGTTCATTACTGTAGGTTGGGCAGTATTGCAGCAGGTGTTGGACTGTCATTGGGCTGGTACCGCAGGTGCAGAGATCTGTTGCACCAATTTTGTATTTGTGGTACAGATGGTATCTCAATCTATTGTGACCAGTGCGTAGCCGAAAAATGATGACCTGTTCTTTTCTGGATAGTTGATGATAAGCATCATTTTTCAAATGTCCCGGGTGCTCTCTTTCCCATTTGGACTTGAATGTAGCCTTTATAGTGGTCTTTGTCATTGCGTAAGTTGTCTCTATATCATTTTGTTGTAAGGCACCTCCTTCCTTAGCAAGTCTATCTGCCTCCTCATTTCCTGGTATGTTGCAATGGGCTGGTATCCACTGGATAGTGCACTTCTTGAAGCATTCGGCCAGTCTTTCAAGGGAGATTATCAGATCTTTCAATCCTTTAGTTTGGTGGCTCTTCAGCGCTGATATTATTGAGAGGGCATCTGAAAAGATTACTATCTGTTTTTTCTGCCTGTGCTTTGCATTCAATAAGAGTTTCAGCTGCCTGTTTCAGGGCTTCTGCTTCAGCACAGAAGTTATTGCAGTATTTTCCAGTGGCAATTGCCATAGAGTGAATTCTATTCTTTAATTTTATGAGGATGCCGGCACCCCCATTTTCAACTGCATTTGTTGCCGAACCATCAGTATATGCATGTGTCCAAAGCTTTGCTGGAAATGTTTGGTCAATATACTTGGTTGCTATACACTTTCTTTGTGTTTCTGTCTGTGTTCCCTTACCTTCAATGCCTGGAATATCAGATTTTAACTTAGGAAAGCATCTTATTTTCCACAGTGGGATGGATAGTTGAGCTTGTTAAGATTTTCTTTGCAACTGAGCTTGCTAGTATGGTATTATTGTTAATTTTTTCTTCTGCTTGGGCGACAAAGTTAGTTCGCTTGAGCCTGCCTCTTCCTAGCCTATTTATTCTTTGGTACATGGGGTGTCCTTCGAGCCTCTTAAATTTTTCAGCTTGTTTTAAGACTCTGCTGTCACGTCTATCCTCCATTGACTGTAGCCCTGTGATGTTTTCCATATGGTTGATTTGTGTAGACTTTAGGGCCCCTGTTATAATACGTGCTGCTTGGTTTTGGAGTCTGTTTACTCTGTCAAAATTTGATTTTGCTGCCGTCGACCAAGCTGTGATGCCATATTTCATAGCAGGTCTGACTCTGCCTGTGTACAGCTTTTTGAGGATATTCTCATCAGCACCCCATGTGGTACCTGCTAACTTTTTCATGATGGCCATGCGAAGTTTTGCCCTTAGCTGTATTTTGTCAATCTGTGATTTCCATGTCATTCGGCGGTCTAGTGTGATTCCTAAGTATGTTGGTGTTTCATCTCGTACTGCCTGCCCATTTAGTTGCAGCTTTGCTTGCTGTGGTTTATTTGACAAGGTAAAAATAGTGTGTGTAGTTTTTTGTTCATTTATTTTGAGCAACCACTTTTTGGACCAACTTTCAAGGGCTAGCAGTGAATCCTGCATGCGCACTCTTGCTGTGGTGATGTATTGTTCTGAAGTCCACATGGCCAGGTCATCAGCATAGAGGGAGTTGTGGACATTCTTGTGGATGTTTTCTGTTATATCATTTATATATATGAGGAAGAGTGTTGGGGAAAGGACCCCACCCTGTGGAACTCCATGTTCCATTGTAGTCTTTTTGCTTAACTGTCCGTGCACCTGCACTCTAGCTGTTCTGTTTGTTAGATAGTTGCTGATCTCAAAGTGCTAATACAAGCCAGGGTGATAATTCTCAACAAGGACTTTCATCCAACCATAACAAAGGTTATTACAATTTTAAACTGCCACATTTTAAATTGAATTTTGATAATTTATCATCCTACCTGGCAAGGTTCGAACAAGTGTGTAAGACCAATAACTTAGATAAATCTGCCTGGGCACTTAAACTTCGAGAATTTTTGGATGGTGAACCTTTGGATGCAACTGAAAATGTTGATCCTGCCATAGCTTGTGACTACGATGCAATAAAGGCATTGTTATTACGACGTTTTCACCTAGACCAAGAGGGTTGTAGATTACGATTTAAAAATCTTCAACCAGATTCTACTAAAGATTTTCCAGGCTTTATTGCGAATATACGCAACACTTTTAATAGATGGTTAGAACTAGCTGGTGTGAATAAATCTTATGACAAACTAGTGGATTTAATACTCAGGGATAAAGTATTATCTTCTGTTAGTCAACAATTTTTTTCTTTTTTGCAAGAACGCAAACCTTCTACTATTGCGGATCTTGAGGAGTTAGCTATAAATTATTGCACCGCACATCCGAATGTCAGTTTAGGAAATTCACATCTCAGAGAACCATTACCTATAGCTTTCAACATGTCATACAATAGCTATGACAAATCAAGAACACATAGCCTAAATAGAAATAATTATGGCAGAAGAAATAATGATAGTTATAATCAGAGTCAGAATCATTACGGCACCTATAATGATTTCAACAGAGGTAGACAACAGTTTAGGAATAAGGTACCTCAGTTTAAAAATAATGATAATTTTCAACAAAGGTCAGGTTGGAATAAACTTGCTACTAACAATTATGATAACAAGGGTAACAATTGGCATAAGAAGAATGACAATTTTAGACCAAGACATAAAAGTTATAACGGTAGAGGCTATAACAGTAACTATTCAGGTGTGCAGGAACGACAACGCTCCACCTCAAGAAATCATCAGAAGTTTACACATAATACAGGGGCGGCATTGACTACTAATGTATCTCCAGGTGGTAACAATAATGATACACCAACACATTCTTCATCTGCATGTTATATTGTTGATACTAATGTGGCAAATACTTGTCCACAATGCCATACTATTTTGCAGAATAAAGGCCAAATGCCGATACAAGTTACATAGACTACTCCTGCTATTTGTCTCGCAGCGAATGATGGTACAGGAACATTGATTTTTAATAAGGGCATATTTGAAGGAAACATTATTTCAGTATTGAGGGATTCCGGATCCACAACCATTGGCATCCGTCAATCCTTAGTACATCTTCATTTTGTTACTAAAAAGATAAGTTTGCAATAAGGTAAACATTGGTTTACTATACAAAATGGTATTTTACTTCACAAAGTATGGGATTTGCCAGGAAGTTAAGTCTCGTGGAGCATTCCACAATGCTCCCATTCAGGCTCACGATATATTAGTTCGTCCATTTGATAAGATGGCGATGGACATTATTGGTCCATTACTACCAAATGCACGGGGTCATAAGTACATACTAACATGCGTCGACCTATGCACTCGGCCTGAGGCGATACCACTTAAAAATATTACAACATCTGATATAGCTGATGCTTTGTTACTGATATTTTCTAGGATTGGTTTTCCAAATAAATTACTTTCTGACCATGGTCCTCAATTTGTGTCTGATACAATGAAAGAAGTTATGAAGACACTTAACATTGGAAGAAGTCTCAGTAGTGTATATCATCCAATGAGTAACGGTTCAGTTGAAAGACTCAATCGCACCATTAAGCAACTACTACATAAAGTTACTGTAAATAATCCTCAAGACTGGGACAGAGCTATTCCAGCTGTTTTGTTTGCGTATCGAGAGATTCTGCATGAACAAACCGGTTTCTCGCCATTCGAATTAGTATTTGGTGCTCCACCAAGAGGTCCAATGGGACTTATTAAAGATTTACTACTTGACTCCGAGATGACTCAGGACACACAGTCATCATATGAATACGTTATTAACTTACGTAGTCAAATCATACAAGCTTGTCAAATGGCTACAGCTTCATCAGAGGCTGCGAAAGATAAAGCCAGACAATTTCAAAATAAAAATAGACACCTACGCCAGTTATTTCCTGGTGACGAAGCTTTCGTGTTACTTCCATGAAAGGATAATAAATTGATTATAGCTTGGAATGGTCCTTATAAAGTAATAGACAGAAATTCTGACGTCGATTATATCATAGACATAAAAGGTCAGAAAAAAATTTACCATATAAACATGTTGAAAGAATTCTTTACTCGTCCATTACATCTACAATCTATTTTTCATGACTTAGACGAGAAAGCAATTGGTTCTTACCAATATTCTAGCCTTTCTGTGATTCAGGAAGAGGAATTCACAGGAAAATGAATCTATTACTAAACTTTTAGAGACTTACTCAGACGTTCTGACAGATATACCAGGTCGAACTTCAATAATATCTCATGACATTATACTTACGGACAGTACACCAATAAAACTCCGTCCTTATTCAGTACCTATACATTTTCAAGAGAAAACATCTCAAGAACTTAAACAGATGTTGGATTTAGGAATTATCGAACATAGTAATTCTCCATTCGCTTCACCACTTGTTACTGTGAGAAAAAAAAGATAATAACATTTGATTATGTGTAGATTATAGGAAACTTAACGCTCAAACTATACCAGACAGCGAACCTCATCCTCTTATTGACGATCTACTTACTCGTCTTTCGACAGCAAAACATTTCACGAAAATTGACTTAACTAAGGGATATTGGCAGATTCCCTTGACTGGACAAGCTATATATTACACAGCATTTTCGACTCCACAAGGTCTATACCAGTGGAATGTCATGCCTTTTGGGCTAATGAACGCTCCTGCCACGTTCATTCGCATGATGCGAAAAATTTTAGCTTCCAGATCGGACATCATCACATATATTGATGATATTTGTCTCTTCAGTTCGTCTTTTGATGAACATTTCATGGGTCTAAGTTCAGTATTAGATATTCTAAGAAATAATAATTTAACTGCCAGACCAACTAAAATGCAAATAGGGTTTCATCAAATAACATTTATAGGACATATCATAGGTTCTGGTCAAATCCAAACTAGTCCTCAAAATGTTTCTAAGATTTTAAAGTTGTCCATTCCACAAACAAAAAAACAAGTTAGGAGCTTACTGGGTCTTGTCCAGTATTATAGTAGATTTATTCCAAACTTGTCATCTGTTACGGCTGTCTTGTCTTCGTTATTGAAGAAAGATATGCCAACTAAAATAAAGTGGACTACTAACTGCGACACGACGTTTAACAAAATTTTATCATTTTTCTCCAGGCCGCCTATTCTAAGGTTGCCAGATATTTAAAAAATGTTTATACTCCGTACAGATGCGAGCAATTACGGATTCGGAGGTACCCTTTTACAAAAACATGAGGGCGTACTTCACCCTACTCTCTATATATCGAGGAAACTTACTGAGGCCGAACGTAAATATGCAGCAATTGACAAAGAACTTCTGGGCGTCATCTGGGCCATACAGAAATTACAGAAATTTCTCCTCGGCGCTCCATTCGTAATACAGACTGATGCGAAGGCTGTGGCTTCACTTAAGAAAGCTAACCTTAAGAACGCCAAGTTGGCGCGATATTCGATATTATTACAGCCATACAATTTCACTATTGAGGCCATCCCAGGCCATGAGAATGTTGTTGCTGACACGTTATCTCGGAATCCAGTGTCACCAAACGATACAGATGAATAAGTCAATGAATTCAAGAGAAACTGAAACTGACTGAACTATATTAGAGATACTGCAATTCAGGAGCGGATAATGAACGAACATATCGAGTCAGCCACAAACGAAAATGATGTCTCAAAGAAAGAAAGTCTACGCATGATATACAATGTTGACATTTCGCTATAGATGATCACGTTACAGTAGCAACGTTGCTGGAATTTTCGCGGACTTTGGTTAGTGTCCTTACATAATACAGAATACGTAAAACATTATTCAAGTAAAAATACAATTCGGAGACAGTGTTCTTTCAAATTTGATGGTGTAACATATGATAAACGACCTACAAAGATATTTTCAACTACTTTCGTCGGGAATAAGGAGCAAGTATGACTACCTAATTTATGACAGATGGAACTTGCAAAATACGGAAAGCGTATTCATTGTGCTTTCAAGGACTTATAATAAAGAAATAAACTGAAATAAAAAGAAAATAACATTTATACATAGCATATCACACACTTTAATAATATGAAATTTTGAATGGTTCCGTTAGCATATTATTAATATATATTATAGTAGATATTATACTTTAACAAGAATAGATTAATATAATTAATTCTATGTACCTATTCTTTCTTTACACACACAGACGCTACTCTATTCGATTAGCTTACTAGTACTTTTCTTTTCACACATTCTTCCCTTGTATTAATTTTGTTTGTTTGTACTTACCTGTTTTCTGTATATATATTAAGCTATACTTACAGTCTATAATACATTACACACTACATTTAGTTAATCTTATAGTTTATTAGTTTAGATTATAATATTCACATATATGATTCTTATTTTACACTCTTAATATATTAATTTAGTTAGAAACATAATAATAGATTTGTTAGTAGACACTCTGACAGTTGACATCTTTATTTAATTTGACATTTTTTTTAAGTGACATGAACTAAGTTGACTACAACCTTTGACCATATTATGTGATGCGTAGGCCGATAATCTCGTACATTTTTTGTTTTGGGATGAGAAGGAAAAAAAAAATCTATGAGATAGATTTTTTTTTTTTACCCCGTCGACCAGGGGGATGTTAAGTGAGGATTTCAGATTGTAGCTACTAGGGTAGTGAGAGCTATATTTAACGTTGCGCATTTTGGTTTTATATGTTATTGGGTTTTCGCGGTTCAGGGTTTTGAACGCAAAGAATATAGGTCACCTAGATTTTAGGATGACGTTTTCACGTTGTTAAGCTACGACGTGACGACCTTGTAATCGTACCCTTTTTTGTATTGATAGCGATCCTTGACGGTCGCGGTTTTATGAGAAGTCTCCCATTGTGATGATAATGATATAAAGGAATTTATTATAAGGCACGAGGGTCTGCCTAGATTAATGGATATGATTTACGTCTCAGTTGGTGAAGGGAAATGTAATTCAATTCGAAGATAATGTACAGGGAGCAATTTTAATGAAGAATTAACCATAATTCATATTGATCGCCGAAGTTGGATTATTCGTTACCGGATTGTCGGAATACACAATCACGTGTAAATAATCTGACGATAGGACGACTACGAAGAGGTAAACTCTGGAGACGTATTGTTTGATGTATTTTATTGACTCACCATGAATTGTCTTATTGAGATTTGTATGCCGTGAATAAATGTGATTTGTGGACTCTCAACTTAGCGGATTTTCTCAAGTACAATGCTTTGTTGAACATTGCCATTGTTTTGGCCCATGCTTTCGTTGTATACATCTAAGCACGATATTCGCTCTACCACACGTAGATATATCACGTGATCAGGGAATCATGTATTTTAATGATAAACAAGCCTCAACCAGAACTTACGAAAAGACAAATAGATTTTGTTACCGAAGCCTACATTGAAAACCTACTAAAACGTCGGTAACAATCACCTTCAGACGTCAACTTGAATATGTTCAAAGATCACCTTCAGACGTCAACTTGAATATGTCCAAAGATCACCTTCAGACGTCAACTTGAATATGTTCAAAGAAAGCAGTGGTTAGCCTGAGGCTGTTGATATCTCCGTAGAGTTTTTCTAGAAATGGTACTGGTGATGGCCATATGCACTTTCTCTATTCCTCATATGATTCTTATTTTACACTCTTAATATATTAATTTAGTTAGAAACATAATAATAGATTTGTTAGTAGACACACTGACAGTTGACATCTTTATTTAATTTGACATTTTTTTTAGTGACATGAACTAAGTTGACTACAACCTTTGACCATATTATGTGATGCGTAGGCCGATAATCTCGTACATTTTTAGTTTTGGGATGAGAATGAAAAAAAAAAAAAAATCTGAGATAGATTTTTTTTACCCCGTCGACCAGGGGGATGTTAAGTGAGGATTTCAGATTGTAGCTACTAGGGTAGTGAGAGCTATATTTAACGTTGCGCATTTTGGTTTTATATGTTATTGGGTTTTCGCGGTTCAGGGTTTTGAACGCAAAGAATATAGGTCACCTAGATTTTAGGATGACGTTTTCACGTTGTTAAGCTACGACGTGACGACCTTGTAATTGTACCCCTTTTTGTATTGATAGCGATCCTTGACGGACGCGTTTTGTGAGAAGTCTCCCATTGTGATGATAATGGTATAAAGGAATTTATTATAAGGCACGAGGGTCTGCCTAGGATTAATGGATATGATTTACGTCTCAGTTGATGAAGGGAAATGTAATTCAATTCGAAGATAATGTACAGGGAGCAATTTTAATGAAGAATTATCCATAATTCATATTGATCGCCGAAGTTGGATTATTCGTTACCGGATTGTCGGAATACGCAATCACGTGTAAATAATCTGACGATAGGACGACTACGAAGAGGTAAACTCAGGAGACGTATTGTTTGATGTATTTTATTGACTCACCATGAATTGTCTTATTGAGATTTGTATGCCGTGAATAAATGTGATTCGTGGACTCTCAACTTAGCGGATTTTCTCAAGTACAATGCTTTGTTGAACATTGCCATTGTTTTGGCCCATGCTTTCGTTGTATACATCTAAGCACGATATTCGCTCTACCACACGTAGATATATCACGTGATCAGGGAATCATGTATTTTAATGATAAACAAGCCTCAACCAGAACTTACGAAAAGACAAATAGATTTTGTTACCGAAGCCTACATTGAAAACCTACTAAAACGTCGGTAACAATCACCTTCAGACGTCAACTTGAATATGTTCAAAGATCACCTTCAGACGTCAACTTGAATATGTCCAAAGATCACCTTCAGACGTCAACTTGAATATGTTCAAAGAAAGCAGTGGTTAGCCTGAGGCTGTTGATATCTCCGTAGAGTTTTTCTAGAAATGGTACTGGTGATGGCCATATGCACTTTCTCTATTCCTCATATGTTGGGCACCTTTGAAGTAGATGGTCAGCAGTCATTATATCAGTGCCACAGTTACACTCATCAGTAGTTCCTATCTTTAACTTGTTGAATACATGGTATCCCAATCTGTTGTGACCTGTGCAAAGTATGAAGATTACCACTTGACGCTCAAATCAAGTTCTTTTCGGGCATCATATACTAGTGCCCAACATATGAGGAATAGAGAAAGTGCATATGGCCATCACATACTTTTTCCTTGTCTTACTTACTTAGTCGTTCCCCCCCTACCGTGAGGTGTAGAGGTTTGGAAGAGAGAGCGCCAGACCATTCTATCAGCTGTCTTCCTCCTGGCCTGGCTCCACTCTAGTCCTCGGTCCCCCAAAGACTGTCTAATGTTGTCCTCTTAGCGGACTCTGGGTCGTCCTGGAGGTCTGGATCCCTGGCTCTTTGTTTCCCATGCTTGTCGTGGTAGCCGATCTTCTCCCATTCTGCAGACATGGCCAAACCATCTTAGTTGGGACTGTTCTATTTGGGTCTGCAGTGGATGGGATTTTAGGCCTTGACGGATCGTCTGGTTGCGGACCATGTCTCTTCTTGTTACTTCAACCACTTTCCTCAGATACCTCATTTCTGAGGTTTGGATCTGGCTTTTGTGGGTTGTAGTCATTGCCCACGACTCGCATCCATATGTCAAGACTGGGACATAGGTGGAGCGGTATACAGCCATCTTCATTTTCTTACCAACCTCTTTCTTGCTGAGGAATCCACGATTTATGGCCTGAAAAAGTCTCCCAGCCGCTGCTTTTCGAGTGGCCAACTCTTCTTTGATGCCTCCCTTTCGGTCTATAATAGCTCCGAGATATTTAAAGTGGTCGACCTGCTCCAGGACCTGTTCTCCCAACTTAATCTGATGTTTTCTTTCTTCTCGTGATATCACCATGGATTTTGTTTTAGAGCTGCTTATGACCATCCCTCTCTTCTCCAGCTCTTCCTTCCAGACTTGCAGGTTGGATTGGAGATGTGCCTCTGATTTAGCAATCAGGGCAACATCATCAGCAAATGCCAGCTCCGAAATATAGACCTGTCTCATCTTCCAGTACCCCACTGAATACTTTCTTGTTCTCTCCTTACATGCCTTGATGACATCGTCCATAAGGAGTATGAAGAGGTAAGGTGATAGGATATCACCTTGTCTTACACCAGTGGTGGTTCTGAACTCTTCTGACTTATGGTTTGCTGTCCTCACATAATTTCTGCAAGACTTGTAGAAGCTCTGTATAGCATGAATCAGAGGTGCTGGAATATTCTTCCTTGCCAAACAGTCCCAAAGTTTGCTCCAGGGGACCCTGTCAAACGCCTTTTCCAGATCTATGAAACAAAGATGGATCTCACTCTTATACTCAAGGGCCTTTTCACTCAGCTGTCTGAGTGTGAAGATTAGGTCTTGAGTACTTCGGTTTGCTCGGAATCCGCACTGGACCTCATCCAATTGTGGCTCAGCTAGGCGTCGGAGTCTCTGCTCTAGGATTCTAAAGTAGATTTTACCAGGGACACTGAGAAGGGATATGCCTCTATGGTTTCCACATTGTCGATTGTCACCCTTTTTGAAAATTGGTGTTATGATGGCAATCTCCCAATCCTTTGGTATGGTCTTGTTGCACCATGCTGCCTGTAGGACCTTTAAGAGTAATAGGTCGCCTGATGCTCCCATGTACTTAACCATTTCTGGTGTTATACCATCATGCCCTGCTGCTTTGCCCATCTTGATTTTCTCTAGTGCTGCCCTCAGTTCTTCCATCTTTATGTCATCTTCACCATCATTGGTTTTCTCTTCTGTGCTAGTGGTTATCATTTCTGATGCTTCATCATGCTCACCATCCAGGAGTTCTGAGAAATATTCTTTCCATCTTTCCATTACTTCCTTCGGGGCAGTAAGCAATTTGCCTTGCTTGTCCTTTATAAATTTGAGAGGGCATTGTTTTTCTTTCCTCATGTTCTTTAGGGTCTTATAGAACAATTTCTTTTTCCTTGTCACCAACACCATTTTTCGACTTCCTATCCGCAACAGGACCTCCTGGATGCACCCTCGCTCGAAGCATTGGCACCTAATTGACTATGTAATTGTTAGGAAGAAGGACAGGCAAGATGTCCGGGTGACCAAGTCCATGTGTGGTGCCGAATGCTGGACTGATCATCGCCTCATTGTGTCTAAACTTAAAATTCGTATCCAACCTGCCAGGCGCCCTCAGGGAAAGAAAACTCAAAAAAGGCTGGATATTACCAAACTAAAGAAGACAAAAATTAAATAGTCATTCACTGACACCCTAGAAGACCGTCTCAAATTTATCTCGTTAGACGGCCAAAGTGCGGAAACAAATTGGACAGCCCTAAGCGAGCAGATCTACAACACTGCTACAGAGGTCCTGGGTCCCGCCATCAAGAAACAAAATGACTGGTTTGATGAGAACTCAGATGATATAAAGAAGATGTTGGCTGAGAAACACCATCTCTATAAAGCATATTTAAATGATCCAAAATCTACATCCAAGAAAGACGCTTTCAACAACATGCGTAGAATCGTCCAACATAAACTACGCCAGATGCGGGATTCATGGCTGAGTAATAAAGCAGATGAGCTCCAAGGCTTTGCTGACAGCCATGACTTGAAAAATTTTTACCATGCACTCAAAGCGGTCTATGGTCCAACATCATCAGGATCATTTCCCCTCCTTAATGCAGATGGAAAAACACTAATTACAGACAAGGAAAAAATTCTCCAACGCTGGGTCGAACACTTTAATAATATTCTGAACCAGCCATCATCTATTAACGATGACGCCATCAACCGACTGCCCCAAATTCCTATAAATGAAGCACTAGATGATATACCGACTTTGGAGGAGACTCAAAAAGCGATTCGTCAACTTCCTAGTGGAAAGGCCCCCGGCTCTGATTCAATTCCTGTTGAGGTCTATAAAGATGGCGGTACAGTTCTGATAGAGAAACTTCACATGATCTTCCAGCAAATGTGGCAGAGTGAAACCATCCCACACAATCTCAAGGATGCGTCAATTATACATCTTTATAAACGTAAAGGTAATCGCCAAGACTGTAACAATCATCGAGGCATCTCACTACTATCAATCGCTGGGAAGATATTTGCCAGAATCCTTCTTAATCGCCTTACGGCTCATCTTGACAAAGGTCTTCTACCTGAAAGTCAGTGTGGATTCCGGAAAGAACGTGGAACCACCGATATGGTGTTCGCTGCAAGACAGTTTCAAGAAAAATGCCAAGAACAGCACTGTGACCTGTACACAGCTTTCATCGACTTGACAAAGGCGTTCGACACGGTCAGTAGAGAGGGTCTATGGAAGATCATGGCAAAATACGGCTGCCCAAAGAAATTTATCTCAATAGTGCAGCAGCTGCATGATGGAATGCAGGCTAGAGTTCAGGAAAACGGTGAGCTATCGGAGCCTTTCCCAGTCTCAAATGGAGTTAAACAAGGGTGTGTACTTGCACCGACGCTTTTCAGTATCATGTTTTCTGCTATGCTGACTGATGCTTTTAGAGACGGGGACACAGGAATCGACATCAGATATCGTATTGATGGAAAATTGTTTAACCTTAGGAGGCTTCAAGCAAAAACCAAGGTCAAATCACACACCATCAGGGATCTTCTGTTTGCTGACGACTGTGCCCTCAGTGCTGGCTCAGAGGCTGATCTGCAGCGTAGCGTTGATAGATTCTCCGAAGCCTGCTCCAACTTTGGGCTTACCATCAACACGGGGAAAACAGAAATCATGTACCAACCAGCTCCTGGCACAATTTATACTGAGCCAGTCATCAAGGTAAATGGTGAGAAACTGAATGTTGTGAACAGGTTCACACACCTTGGTAGTACACTATCCCAGAACATCGTCATTGATGATGAGGTGAACACCAGGATCTCCAAAGCCAGCAGCACATTTGGCAGACTAAACACCAACGTTTGGCATCAAAGTGGCATTAGTCTACAGACAAAGCTGAAGGTATACAGAGCTGCGGTGCTTCCAGTGCTGCTTTATGCATGTGAAACATGGACTGTATACAGGCGCCACGTAAAAAAGCTCAACCACTTCCATACAGTCTGTCTCAGGAAGATAATGAACATCAAATGGCAAGACAAGATCCCAGATACCGCCGTTCTTGACAGAGCTGGTATCCCTAGCATCGATACTATTCTGATGCAGTCACAGATTCGCTGGGCAGGTCATGTAGTCCGCATGCCAGACCATCGACTGCCAAAGATACTCTTTTATGGTGAGATGCAGAAGGGTAGACGCTCCCATGGTGGCCAGAAAAAGCGCTTCAAAGACACGCTTAAGGCTTCATTAAAAACCTTTGACATAAACCCAGACACATGGGAAGCTGCTGCGCAAGACCGAACTGCCTGGCGCACATCTCTTCGTAAAGGTGCAGTGGCATGCGAATCTTCCAGAAGAGCAGCAGCGGAACAGCGGAGACAAGCTAGAAAAGATCGTGAAATAAAACCTTCACATGAAGCAAACATTCCCTGCCCACACTGCCCGAGATCCTTCCAGGCCCGCATCAGGCTCATCAGTCACCTTCGTACTCATAGACTATCCTAACATCCTAATAATTGGATGAACAGAGTGGTCTTCATCACTTGTGATGGACGAACAACAAACATACTTTGAAGGAAGTAATGAAAAGATGGAAAGAATATTTTTCAGAACTCCTTGATGGTGAGGAAGTTCAAGCATCAGAAATGATAACCACTAGCACAGAAGAGGAAACAAATGGTGATGAAGATGACATAAAGATGGAAGAACTGAAGGCAGCACAGGAGAAAATCAAGATGGGAGAAGCAGCAGGGCATGATGGTATAACACCAGAAATGGTTAAGTACATGGGAGAATCAGGCGACCTATTACTCTTAAGGGTCCTACAGGCAGTGTGGTGCAACAAGACCATACCAAAGGACTGGGCGATTGCCATCATAACACCAATTTTCAAAAAGGGTGACAATCGACAATGTGGAAACCATAGAGGCATATCCCTTCTCAGTGTCCCTGGTAAAATCTACTCTAGAATCCTAGAGCAGAGACTCCCAAATAAGGCTACTGAATATTCTTATGTCTTTTCCATCAATACCAACTACATACATACAAATGCACATACATGTTTTAGTTATTTTTATTTCAGAAAAAAACTGCTGATAGACATGATGATTATGTTTGTAAAGATTTTGAGAGGTTACATTACAGCAAGAGAATTGAGTAAAATCTCGTGATTCTTTTCCAAAATAATTACACACTCGTGGCCATCAGTGTTACTCTAAACACTGACATATGACACTGTTGTTTGTTAAATGATGCTGAAAACTAAAATGTTCTTAATAGCTACAAACCTACAAAAAAACTGAATAACATATGATATGTAAGTCGATGTACAATTCCGTCAGCACCTTACTTTAATATAACTTGGGGAATTGATTAATGTTACCTGTGTATTATCATAATCAAAACAAATATTTCACAATGTCATATGGATTGCCTACCTGGAATGAACGGCTGTTCCATGTTCCATGCCCACTCGACCCAGACTCCTGTTACTTGCATTGTCAACATATGTCTTGGGAGTCTCTGAACGGCTGCTGGAACTGGAACTTTGTGAAAAGAAGGTGTTGCAAATATGAATTAAATGCATGCGAAACACAAGTATGTTTTCTAATTAAACATATTTATAGGGAACTATCAATGAAGTTTCAATGTCCTTTAGAGCTGAATTCGTACATTTGTAGAGTAACTGTCAACAAAATTGTTATACCTTCAGGTCTGCGCATAAAAAGTACCTTGAAGATTATAACAGCACAAGATGATAATTAACTTACTAAAGAAAATTTATGAAAACATGATATACAGAGTTCTTCATGAAGGACAACTTACATAAACGCTTGAGGTATGAGCTGGAGTGCGACAGGTATGTCTCTTGTCACCACTTTCTTCTTACTGACTATAGATTTGGTTATGAAAACATCGACTTCAGCCAACAGAAATGGAGTTCAGTGGACTTAGCAATATTACACTTGAAGAAACACCCCCACAAGCTTAGGAATCATTCATATACCCTAGCGGCAATATAGACACATTTTGAGGGACAGACAGTGATATCACAATAAGAATACTGTCGCATGTTTATGATTCGACAATATAATATTATGTGTGAGAGTGTTGTGACAAACATCAAACTGCAACCAAATAAGTCCAACTTCAGATTAGCACACGTGACATTTTTAATACACTTTGTTACATTTCTCATTAACACATTAAAGCCTATATTCTATTCAAGTCCTACTTACTTACTTACTTAGTCGTTTCCCTTCTACCGTGAGGTGTAGAGGTTTGGAAGAGAGAGCGCCAGACCATTCTATCAGCTGTCTTCTTCCTGGCCTGGTTCCATTCTAGTCCTCGGTCCTTCAAAGATTGTCTAATGTTGTCCTCCCAGCGGACTCTGGGTCATCCTGGAGGTCTGGATCCCTGGCTCTTTGTTTCCCATGCTTGTCGTGGTAGCCGATCTTCTCCCATTCTGCAGACATGGCCAAACCATCTTAGTTGGCTATTCAAGTCCACTAGTGATTATTAATGTTAACGTACAATCAACGAAGTCCATATGACAGATTCCAAGTTTCATCCTTGATTCAACAGTGTTCAGACTTATACCTCTGCTTCCAATACGATTCGAAACTATCCCAATAATTGATTCGACCATGCGAACATTTATTAAATAGCTTCAGACTCCTCTGGTCTCAAGTGAGGCATTTACCATATAATCCACATAGACATAAATATGAATCACTAAAACACAGTCCACAGAAAAATAGAAACAATCCATCTCACTGAGACACAATCCCAATAATGTCACGTTACTACACCAAACAAAGGCATGTCACATGCGGCTAAGCATGACGACGCTCTTCTTCGTTCACCTTCAGACATCAACTTGAATATGTCCAAAGATCACCCTCAGACATCATCTTGAATATGTCCAAAGATCACTCTCAGACATCAACTTGAATATGTCCAAAGATCACCCTCAGACGTCAACTTGAATATGTTCAAAGATCACCCTCAGACATCAACTTGAATAAGTCCAAAGATCACCCTCACACATCAACTTGAATATGTCCAAAGATCACCCTCACACATCAACTTGAATATGTCCAAAGATCACCCTCAGACATCAACTTGAATATGTCCACATATCACCCTCAGACATCAACTTGAATATGTCCAAAGATCACCCTCAGACATCAACTTGAATATGTTGAAAGATCACCTTCAGACATCAACTTGAATATGTCCAAAGATTACCCTCAGACATCAACTTGAATATGTCCAAAGATTACCCTCAGACATTAACTTGAATATGTCCAAAGATCACCCTCACACATCAACTTGAATATGTCCAAAGATAACCCTCAGACATCAACTTGAATATGTCCAAATATCACCCTCAGACATCAACTTGAATATGTCCAAAGATCACCCTCAGACATCAACTTGAATATGTTCAAAGATCACCTTCAGACATCAACTTGAATATGTCCAAAGATCACCCTCAGACATCAACTTGAATATGTTCAAAGATCACCTTCAGACATCAACTTGAATATGTCCAAAGATCACCCTCAGACATTAACTTGAATATGTTCAAAGATCACCTTCAGGCATCAACTTGAATATGTTGAAAGATCACCCTCAGACATCAACGTGAATATGTTCAAAGATCACCTTCAGGCATCAACTTGAATATGTTGAAAGATCACCCTCAGACATCAACGTGAATATGTTCAAAGATCACCTTCAGGCATCAACTTGAATATGTTGAAAGATCACCCTCAGACATCAACTTGAATATGTTCAAAGATCACCATCAGACATCAACTTGAATATGTTCAAAGATCACCTTTAGACATCAACTTGAATATGTTCAAAGATCACCTTCAGACATCAACTTGAATATGTTCAAAGATCACCCTCAGACATCAACTTGAATATGTTCAAAGATCACCATTAGACATCAACTTGAATATGTTCAAAGATCACCTTCAGACATCAACTTGAATATGTTCAAAGATCACCCTCAGATGTCAACTTGAAAATGTTGAAAGATCACCCTCTGACATCAACTTAAATATGTTGAAAGATCACCCTCAGACGTCAACTTGAATATGTTCAAAGATCACCCTCAGATGTCAACTTGAATATTTTGAAAGATCACCCTCAGATGTCAACTTGAATATGTTCAAAGATCACCCTCAGACGTCAACTTGAATATGTTCAAAGATCACCCTCAGACGTCAACTTGAATATGTTCAAAGATCACCTTCAGACATCAACTTGAATATGTTGAAAGATCACCTTCAGACATCAACTTGAATGTGTTGAAAGATAACCTTCAGACGTCAACTTGAATATGTCCAAAGATCACTTTCAGACGTCAACTTGAATATGTTCAAAGATCACCTTCAGACGTCAACTTGAATATGTCCAAAGATCACCTTCAGACGTCAACTTGAATATGTTCAAAGAAAGCAGTGGTTAGCTTGAGGCTGTTAATATCTCCGTAGAATTTTTCTAAGAATGGTACTGGTGATGGCCATATGCACTTTCTCTATTCCTCATATGTTGGGCACCTTTGAAGTAGATGGTCAGCAGTCATTATATCAGTGCCACAGTTACACTCATCAGTAGTTCCTATCTTTAACTTGTTGAATACTTGGTATCCCAATCTGTTGTGACCTGTGCAAAGTATGAAGATTACCACTTGACGCTCAAATCAAGCTCTTTTCAGGCATCACATACTTTGAAGGAAGTAATGGAAAGATGGAAAGAATATTTTTCAGAACTCCAAGGTCAAGCATCAGAAATGATAACCACTAGCACAGAAGAGGAAACAAATGGTGATGAAAATGACATAAAGATGGAAGAACTGAAGGCAGCACAGGAGAAAATCAAGATGGGAGAAGCAACAGGGCATGATGGTATAACACCAGAAATGGTTAAGTACATGGGAGAATCAGGCGACCTATTACTCTTAAGGGTCCTACAGGCAGCGTGGTGCAACAAGACCATACCAAAGGACTGGGAGATTGCCATCATAACACCAATTTTCAAACAGGGTGACAATCGACAATGTGGAAACCATAGAGGCATATCCCTTCTTAGTGTCCCTGGTAAAATCTACTCTAGAATCCTAGAGCAGAGACTCCCAAATAAGGCTACTGAGTATTCTTATGTCTTTTCCATCAATACCAACTACATACATACAAATGCACATATATGTCTTAGTTATTTTTATTTCAGAAAAAAACTGCTGATAGACATGATGATTATGTTTGTAAAGATTTTGAGAGGTTACATTACAGCAAGAGAATTCAGTAAAATCTCGTGATTCTTTTCCAAAATAATTACGGTACACTCTCATGGCCATCAGTGTTACTCTAAACACTGATATATGACACTGTTGTTTGTTAAATGATGCTGAAAACTAAAATGTTTTTAATAGCTACAAACCTACAAAAAAACTGAATAACATATGATATGTAAGTCGATGTACAATTCCGTCAGCACCTTACTTTAATATAACTTGGGGAATTAATTAATGTTACCTGTGTATTATCACTATCAAAACAAATATTTCACAATGTCATATGTATTGCCTACCTGGAATGAACGGCTGTTCCATGTTCCATGCCCACTCGGCCCAGACTCCTGTTACTTGCATTGTCAACATATGTCTTGGGAGTCCCTGAACGGCTGCTGGAACTTGAACTTTGTGAAAAGAAGATGTTGCAAATATGAATTAAATGCATGCGAAACACAAGTATGTTTTCTAATTAAACATATTTATAGGGAACTATCAATGAAGTTTCAATGTCCTTTAGAGCTGAATCCGTACATTTGTAGAGTAACTGTCAACAAAATTGTTATACCTTCAGGTCTGCGCATAAAAAGTACCTTGAAGATTATAACAGCACAAGATGATAATTAACTTACTAAAGAAAATTTATGAAAACATGATATACAGAGTTCTTCATGAAGGACAACTTACATAAACGCTTGAGGTATGAGCTGGAGTGCGACAGGTATGTCTCTTGTCACCACTTTCTTCTTACTGACTATAGATTTGGTTATGAAAACATCGACTTCAGCCAACAGAAATGGAGTTCAGTGGACTTAGCAATATTACACTTGAAGAAACACCCCCACAAGCTTAGGAATCATTCATATACCCTAGCGGCAATATAGACACATTTTGAGGGACAGACAGTGATATCACAATAAGAATATTGTCGCATGTTTATGATTCGACAATATAATATTATGTGTGAGAGTGTTGTGACAAACATCAAACTGCAACCATATAAGTCCAATTTCAGATTAGCACACGTGACATTTTTAATACACTTCGTTACATTTCTCATTAACACATTTGTGACGTACGTCTAGTTTGACAAGTGAATTTTCCCTGATTCGATGGATGATTAAAGGGACTTTAGCTTTTCATAACATTAGAACCCCTGAACATCAGTATTGTTGTAACTTTTCATCAACGAAGTGTAGCGGCTATAATCAAAGCAGTCAAAGACGATCCCCAGAACAGAGAAGCAGAAATTTAGCATCTCCGTGCGAACACTGAACTGTTCGCAAGACGGACACGAGCGGTCAGATGAAAGCTTCTTGCAGACTTCGCACTTCTGTGGCAACCGGCAGGCTTGCCCGAAAGACTATGGAACGGGAGAGACGGAGCGCTCAGCGTAGCGGATACGATCTGAGGAATCAGGAAACTCACCGCAAACGAGGCTAGTCTCGCAGAAATTTCACATCCTCGTGCGAGCAGCCTGAGACGAACGAAGATCGGAAGCCAGTCGGGCCATCGCGGTTAGCATGGCGGCTAAATAACTTCGACTTGCCCTGGGATCTGAAGAGGCGCGAAATTTTCACACGACCCATTTAACTTACATTCCCGTTAGATATATACAGAATCTGAAAAGGGCAACTTTATCATTCGGTCTGACAGAATTTTAAGATTCACTAGCATATAGTTAAATTCCTGCTAGATTTCATCTAAATTGTTGGCTATTGGAGTGAAATTCTTTTCTGTGCAGACGGTAATTTATACTTTAGCTTCGAGTGATCAGTGGTCTAGTTATTTCATTTTTATTTCACTGGATTGTGGTGTAAATTTAAACTTATTAAATAAACCCATTTTCAAAGTTCCAGTGCAAACTAAATGTTACATCTATAAGTTTATTTCCTAATACAATAGCCGCGTAAATTAACTGTGCAGCCGATTAAGGGAATTATAACTTTAATACAGTTTAGTTCTGTATAAATAGATGTGCTTTTAAATATTAACCTCACGGAGAGTTTTTTTCTTGATTTATTAATTGAAGACGCGAGCGCAGAAATAGTCTAACTGTAAATGTATCACGCGTTAGATCTTAATATGATTTTATTGCATTTCATGTTTTATCTTCTATACAGAATTGATCTTTCGACCTTGCATCCCAGCAATTAATTAATTATACACTGAGCCCTGCCAACTCAGTCGATTACTCCAGTGACTTATGAACATATTTGAAATTTAATCTTTGTGGTGATCCTGTTGGGATTCAGCTATCTGAAGTATACAGAAACAAAGCAAACCCAAAGACTGTTTTAAAATCCCTATTCATAAAGTCGTTTTATAGTTATCAAACTGGAAGAAGAACAGTTGCCAGTCGCAATCATTTTACTTATTACTCAATTGATGAGAAAGAACATAGATTTCCCTGACACTGTCTGTCAAGCATAATCATTGGATTTTACCACCCCCTGAAGAACTTACCTCAGTGTTTTGTAGCTTGTGACATTACGGCAAAAGAAAGTTATCTCCACCAGCTGTGCCAATCTTAGAAACCGCACCATACCTCACACCTAGCCAAATGCCTGTGCCATTCATTAGGAACTTTTATCTAACAAACCAACAGTAGCCTTTACGCTTCACCGTCTGGCGATTTTTGAGACTATTAGCTACCAGCCCACCTCGTTAAATCTGGGGCCTGACACAGAAGAAATAAAAAGACAATTTCCATTGTTCTACGGTATTAGCTACAGTTGTAAAATTCCTAATGTGCCAGAATTCACAACTTGGTAAGTCTGTGTGTGTGACTGTGTGTGCTGGCCAGCCCAAGCGTGTTTTTTTTAATGACAGGAGATTTATTAATCTTTTTTTTACCCTTATATTAGTTTGTCCTAGTATTAAGGGGTATTGTATACATTGTACGGGATTTCTCCTAGCGGGATTGTTTAACTGTGTTCATTCCCCCCTTCCGTAAAGTTTTGTTGAAAAAGGGAAACATTTGAGAACCCTCTACCCCCTTATCACTGTAACCCCTTGCCTCAGAGTAATAGATTTACCATTGGGTTAAATTGCCTATCTCTGATCGTCATCATCATCCCCCCCCTCGTCTTTGGAACCGGGTCTTTTCTGTTAGTAAATACAAGCGGGAAAAGGTGTATTGGATACTTCTCCTCAAAAAACCTCCCCCCCCTCTTGTCATTTTTGTATTTTTGTAACCTTTGATTTCTTCATGTAAATTTATAATTATTTGTGACTTGATTTTTTATGATAATAAAAGTATTAAAACTTTGTTAGCATTTTGTGTCGGCTGGCCCAAATCCAACATTCCTCATTTGTTATCGTAGTCTGTATTCATGTACGTTGAGCGTCAGAATCACCAAATCAGTGTGTGCGCCTGAGTGACTGGAACTGACAAACAATTGTTCGTTCAGAAGAGTGGTAGGAATAGTTTTGAGAGACAAATATTGTCGTAATAAGAGACTGTCCTTACTCTTCCCAGCACTTGTGAATCTACTATCTGACTTTCCTAAATCCTTATTCTCACAGAGCCTTCACTATCATTCTACACTCTAAAGGGACCAATATCCATCAGAACACTCTCAGATAAAATTACGACAAAATTAAAGCCTACATTCTATTCAAGTCCACTAGTGATTATTAATTTTAACGTACAATCAACGAAGTCCATATGACAGATTCCAATTTTCATCCTTGATTCAACAGTGTTCAGACTTATACCTCTGCTTCCAATACGATTCGAAACTATCCCAATAATTGATTCGACCATGCGAACATTTATTAAATAGCTTCAGACTCCTCTGGTCTCAAGTGAGGCATTTACCATATAATCCACATAGACATAAATATGAATCACTAAAACACAGTCCACAGAAAAATAGAAACAATACATCTCACTGAGACACAATCCAAATAACGTCACGTTACTACACCAAACAAAGGCACATCACATGCAGCTACGCATGACGACGCTCTTCTTCGTTCACCTTCAGACGTTGTTGCGAGTGTCGCTGTTGCGAGTGTGGTTAACTGTTGCAAGTGTGTACAATAGGCCTGGTTATACTGTAGAAGTGTAGGTGGTTGCTTTATGATACCATGCCGTTCATACCACACTCAGAAGTCATGAAGCATTGAAAACGACTGTTGACGTTTCAGACATTTATTACGAACAACAGTAACATACGCTGACATCGAATGATTCACTGTCATGTAAGCACATATAACCATGTAGATAGCAACAACTCATAATATTCAACATCATGGAGACTTTACATGTAAACCTTGGCTGCAACAAATAAGCTGCGCTACTGGCGCACTTCGATCCCCAGATGAGGCGGGAAATTTTTAGGCCACAAACGGCTCCTGGGTCGACCCAGCCCCAAATGGGTACCAGAGCAACTCTGGGAAGGTTAAGGCGGCCGGCGTGATGCCGACCACATCACCCCTAGTGTGCCGACGGTCAAGATAATATGGGCCTAACACCATATTCCCAATATGCCTCAATGGGCGTGTAACGGGTTCCTTTACCTTTACCTTTACTGGCGCACTTCATATGACTACTGTTCTTGGTTCCTCATGACCAAGCAGGTCAGGTAGATCTAGGCTACCACATCAGCCGCACGAATGGCGGACTGCTTCAAAATATCTAGCTCAGTCTCTTCTGTATAATATATAACTCCTCACCCGGAGTAAGCCACCTTAGAAATACAGTTCTGGGCTCCACATGAGCCGTACAAGCAGCGTGATTTTCAGCAATAAAGTTCTGGGCTCCACCTGAGCCGTACAAGCAGCGTGATTCTCAAAATGGCCAATATCAGTCTCTCCTATTTAATATCTCCGCATTAGGAGAAACCCACCTTAATGAAGTACTTGACTCCTCTTGACCAGACAGGTCATGTAGGTCTAACCTACAAGGAATAAGCTGTATAAGCGGCAAGGTTCCTTCAAAGAAATGGCTAACATCTGTCTCCTTTACTCAGTATATCCCCGCATTAGGAGAAAGCCATCTTACTACTGTTCTTGGCAATAATATAAGATTCAAAAAGTCTCTTTACCTGTCTGCCAATTAGAAATAATACACAAAACATTTCTTCACATCCATGGCTATACAAACACCAGCCAGAATAATCACAGGGGGAAAATTCAATATCATTTAACACCTAACAAAGGCTCCATTCCCCAGAATTATAGACAGAGACGAGCGCTGACCTCTTGTCAGCTCGGAGACTTTTCCACGACTGCCCAGAAAGCCAGTCTTCAATTCCCCGCGCAAGTTTACTGCGCATGTGTAAGCCCAAAGTAGTAAGCCACGGAACAATCTAGACCTTTCCGTGAAATCAGAGCAAGACCGCTCCTTATAAGGCCATCTGTATGAACGATATCCTAATATAGCCATACGGAATAATGGACATCGTCCAGACAAGGGAGAGAACCGCTAAATCTCATCCTGAACTAAAAATATACAATTAATGGTTTCCCTTTGACCACCAAATAAACAATACATATATTCCTATCTTAACAGACGTCAACTTGAATATGTCCAAAGATCACCCTCAGACGTCAACTTGAATATGTCCAAAGATGACCCTCAGACGTCAACTTGAATATTTTGAAAGATCACCCTCAGATGTCAACTTGAATATGTTCAAAGATCACCCTCAGACGTCAACTTGAATATGTTCAAAGATCACCCTCAGATGTCAATTTGAATATGTTCAAAGATCACCTTCAGACATCAACTTGAATATGTTGAAAGATCACCTTCAGACATCAACTTGAATGTGTTGAAAGATAACCTTCAGACGTCAACTTGAATATGTCCAAAGATCACCTTCAGACGTCAACTTGAATATGTTCAAAGATCACCTTCAGACGTCAACTTGAATATGTCCAAAGATCACCTTCAGACGTAAACTTGAATATGTTCAAAGAAAGCAGTGGTTAGCTTGAGGCTGTTGATATCTCCATAGAGTTTTTCTAGGAATGGTACTGGTGATGGCCATATGCACTTTCTCTATTCCTCATATGTTGGGCACCTTTGAAGTAGATGGTCAGTAGTCATTATATCAGTGCCACAGTTACACTCATCAGTAGTTCCTATCTTTAACTTGTTGAATACATGGTATCCCAATCTGTTGTGACCTGTGCAAAGTATGAAGATTACCACTTGACGCTCAAATCAAGCTCTTTTCGGGCATCACATACTTTGAAAGTATAAGACCCTAAGTGGTGTGCAAAAAGAGTTGTAACAATTACAAAAAGGCAATGGGAGCTTTCACTGCAGTGAGAAATATATAAAAATCAAGAAAAATCATGGCCAACACATAAATTGGAATCTTTCATTCAAATATCAAGTCAGTCTTTTTGTATGGCTTTGAAAAATGGAGAACAAAAAAAAAAAAAAAAAACTAATAAAGTACCGGTAGCTAAATACTTTCATAAATGGATGATTGCGTAGGATGGAAGGATTGAAATGGTCACAAATGTGGAACTGACGAGAAGAACCAGGGAAGTGCCAGTGGAACAAGAGATGAGATGAAGACATCGAAGGTCTATGCTCCTAGGAGAGCTGAAGGGTGATGAAGAAGATTACACAAAGATTACAAACCTATAAAGAGCATTTGAAGATTATAAGAGGGTTGTCTGTGGCTGAAAGGAGAGTGTTGTCTGTGGCTGAAAGGGCAAAGATTGTTCCATTGCTTGTAAGTGGAAACAAATTGCAAAGAAGTTTTTGCACTAGTTTTCTTACAACTGAAAGTGTTCATGGTGTGCAATTAAAAACAAATAAAGGTAAAAGTAGTCCCAAAGCTGGTACTGCTCTAGGGGTGTGAAGCGTTAGAGACTTCCCCATACTAGATCCAGCTTTATGAGGTGGGATGATGAGTTCACATTTTCGCTGCCTTCGCCTTCCCTAACTCAAGACCAGAGTCAGGTACCCATTTACAGCTAGATAGACTGGAGCGTTTGCCATTCTGAGCACTGCTCTATAATGTTCATGAGGGTAAATGGCAAAGACAGCTGTACATTAATTTCGTCGATTTTGAAAAGGCTTTTGACAGTATACATAGGGACAGTTTATGAAAAATACTGAGGGCTTATGGAATTCCAAGCTGCATAGTGTCAATCATAAAAAGCCTCTATGCCAACTTTATGTGTAGCGCTGGGCAGAGCAACCTAACCTTTGAGGTGAAGACAGGGATGCCCCTTATCAACCACTCTATTTTTATCAGTCATAGACTGGGTGATGCGCCAGACAACAGAGGGCAGTCCAAGAGGAATAAGATGGACTACATTTTCTACATTGGAAGATCTGGAATATGCAGATGACATTGCACTACTAGCACATTCACATCAACACATCCAGGAAAAAACGGATAGACTTAATAAGTTTAGCCAGCAGGTAGGCTTGAACATCAATTTTAAAAAGTCAGAGGTCATGACGCTCAATGTGAGCAACCCTGAGCCCATATCAGTAAGGAATCAGCAACTGGTACAGACAGACACCTTCACATACCTAGGATGCATAGTAACACCAGACGGCGGGGCAGGCAAAGACATCAACATCAGAATGAATAAGGCAAGAACAGCCTTTTTTAGCCTAAACAACACCTGGAAGTCCTCTCAATACAGCACAAGCACAAAATTAAGATTATATCAGAGCTGTGTGATATCTGTGCTTCTCTATGGTGCAGAATGCTGGAGAGTTACAGAGAAGGAAATGTCGAAATTGTCCTCTTTTCACACAACATGCCTAAGAAAAATTCACCGAATCTTTTGGCCGAATACCATCACCAACCAAGATCTGCTTACTCGGAGCAAGCAAGAGGACATGCACACCATCATAGCTGGCAGACGCTGGAGCTGGGTTGGCCATGTCCTCAGAAGAGACCCCGATGCCATCACAAGAACAGCTATGCTTTGGACCCCTGAAGGAAAACGAAAGAGAGGCAGACCAAAAACATCTTGGCGGAGGACTGTGGAGGCTGAGATGCAAAGAATGACCCAGAGTTGGGGCACTGTACGAAGGATGGCCACCGACCGAGCAAAGTGGAATCAATTTGTTGTTGCCCTACAAGACGCCACCAGGCGTGATGGCCACTGACTGCTTTGATGGTCGGCGGCTAAGGATCAAAGAAGAAGAAGAAGAAGACTGGAGCGTAATGCTACCAGTTTTGGATACCGGAACCCAGTAACTTCACCGCGAGAGGAAACCGCTTAGCCAATCGTATGTTCGAGCAACAAATACAACACCATAACAAATACATTGATACATAATCAATATGATTACAATCCTCGCTTATAGATACTTCCACGCAGCAACAGAGGAGTTGCAGTGGACAACAAAGAGGGGGGGGGGAGAGAGAGAGAGAGAGAGAGAGCATAAGAGAGGGAGACATTAAAAGGTTACTGCTGATACAACCATCACCAGATTCTAATGAAGGCCCAAACATTCTCAGATCAGAAGTAGAGAATGCCATACATATGATACAAAAAGGAAAATCAGCAGGCACGGATAACATAAAAATTGAAATGATAGAAGCCCTGGAGAGCTTTGGCATAGATACAATCACAGATCTATGCAACGATATATATAATACAGGATATATACCACACGACATAAAGACATCGGTTTTTATAACATTGCCCAAAAAACCCAATGCAACAGAATGTACAGACTTCAGAACAATCAGCCTGATGAGTCACGCAATTAAGATACTGCTCAAAATCATACAGGAAAGAATAAAAAGTAAGGTAGACAGCGAAATCCAAGAAGAACAGTTTGGTTTTAGACGGAACAGTGGAACAAGAGAGGCAATATTTTGCCTAATATTAGCAGAAAAATATACAGAGGTCTAACAAAGTATGTACATGTGCTTCATTGACTATAAGAAGGCTTTTGACAGAGTCCATCATGAGAAAATAATTGAATGCCTCGAAGACATAGGTATTGATGGAAAAGATATAAGAATACTCAGTAACCTTTATTGGGAGCAAACTGCCACAGTAAGATCTGGAAGGAATTATTCACCATACATAGACATAAAAAGAGGTGTCAGACAAGGTTGTGTGCTGTCCCCATGCCTTTTTAACCTATACAACGAAAAAATTTTCAAACAGTTACAGGAAATACCAGGACTGAACATCAGTGGAAGGTCAATAAACAACCTTAGATATGCAGATGATACCCTGTTGTTAGCTGAAAGCGAACGGGAGTTACAAGAACTAGTGAAGCAAGTGAACAGTATAAGTCATGAAAATGGACTCAACATTAATATTGAGAAAACAAAAACTATGATAATTAGCAAAACAGACGATAAACCCACACCAAGCGTAGATTTGGAAAATCCTAGAACAAGTCAAGAGCTACGTATATCTTGGTCATATAATAACAGAAGATGGCAGATGTAAAACAGAAATCAAGAAGAGAATAGGAATGGCCAAAGCTACATTCAACAACATGAAACATATACTGACATCTAAACAGTTATCTCACAAATTAAAACTGAGAATCATAAAGTGTTATATATATTCTGCATTTCTGTATGGTGCAGAAACATGGACGATGTATAAGCATTTGGAAGAAAGAATTGAGGCTCTTGAAATGTGGATATATAGAAGAATGGGGTGTATCTCGTGGAAAGAGAAGAAAACAAATAAGGAGGTCCTAGAAAATCTAGGTATGAAAAGAGAACTAATGAGGGAGATCAAAGTTCGGCAGCTAAAATACTTTGGCCACATAAAAAGGCATAACACCCTGCAGAAGACCATAATAGAAGGGAGAGGTGAAGGCAAACGTGCAAGGGGAAGACAGCGCTATAAGTGGGAAGATAACATCAAGAGATAAACAGGAAAGAGTCTTTCAGAGTGCACCACCAAGACAGGAGACAGAAGACGTTGGAGATCATTTACAGCCAACCTTCGTTGTGGAGATGGCAGCTGATGATGCCGATACAATAAGAAAACATCATTATAAATATTCCCTTTCATTAACCGCTGTTGACGTTCTATTTTGTTCAAATTATTTGTGACTACACCCAAACTGTTATTTTGCTGCAACTCGGCTCGGGTGGGGGAGTGGTTAATTAAGTGACGGAAAACTGTAAAACATAACCTAAATGTATGTGAGTGACCTACGAGGGCACGACATTGACAGCATACCTTGATATCACAACAAAATTTTAAACTGTATCTACAATTTCCTGTGAGTTTTTTGTACCAACATTAAATAATGAGCTGCCATTGTAATAATATTCAATGAATTCAGGCCTTGAGTCCCATGAACTGCTGCTAGACCTACGAAAGAAGAAAATAATGAAAACATGAACTCAATAAATGCGACGTAGAACTATTTAATAATATATGTTGCAAAATGTCATTCATCCAATTCATTTTTCTGTCTATTCTCACGCTACACTTCTCAATGCCATTATTCTCCGCGCTTTATCTTTTTTTTTTTGGGTTTTTTTTTTTTTTTTTTGCTTCCATCTACTGATGCTATCTTATCATAGAAAGGACACACTTCGTCAACCCACGCATTTTTGACACATTATCCTTTGATTATGGACAGTCAACGATTAGCCAGGTGGGACAATACGATTAAATCAACATTTGGTTTGCCGTTGTCGCCGACCTTATTGTTTAAACAGACGGGCTATTGATAGATAAGCAAGTAATCTGCTTCAGCCCAGCCTGCAAAGGCGACAAACAAAAATGTTGTCGGTAGTGGAAGATGGTGATTTAAGATATCGAATGTCTACTCTGGGGGGCAAGACTTGCAGAAAAGTGCAACTTCCAAGTTCATCTTGATTGTACCAATCTGGACACCATAATGATTTCCGCAAAGGTCTATTATCAATCTTGAAGTATCAGCACAGGCGATATGACACAATGGGTTCCGGTTATATAAAATAACTTTTTTGCTACATAAACCACCGCTACAAGAGCTGGTTACTGCTTCCTGCAGGTTTCCTCACAAGGAACCAATTGCAGAGGTAGCCCTAGGCTCCATAGGGAGCAGAAAGAGCATGACGATGACATCATGGTATATATATTTGTGTCAGTTTTTGTATTTCAGATTTGTTATGTGTAATTCTTTAAATGATGCATTGGTCTTCTTCCACTATCCAAACCCACTTTCATCAGACTCGAGGTTCTGAGATTTTATGCTCATGGGCATCGGAAAAAATTCCGAGGAAGATGAAATGGTAGAGGAAAGCAGAGGTCGCCTGATGCTTACATTAGGAGACCTAATACTTAAGAGAAGTACTATTTTTATCTAGAAACTATTATCTATCTCACATTTTCTGGTAATAGTTACCAGTCATCAACGCTGGACACCATCTGCAACAGATGGGTCTAGAGGACACTCGAAGCAGCGAAATTTGAGGCAATTACTCCTGCAACGCAAGGAACGTGCTCCTGCCAAGCCATTCGACTCCTGACTTGAGAAGGAACAGTCAAGACTTCAGTGAGAACCAACCTCCAAAGACAACTCACTGCAGCCATCTGCAAAGCTAAGTCCAGATTTACCGGCTTCAGTGAATGTACTATTTTTAACTCCACCGTACAGTAATTTTTTTCCGAGGAAGAAACACAATCCATGATTTTTTTTTCCTGACATGTCATTTTATTTATTTTAAATCCTGTTTATAAAATATGTCATAAATAAATCTCTTGTTAGCTATGCACGTATAAATTCTTCGTGAAAGCTTATAACTTGTTTGAGTGAATTTGATAACTGCACCCGTATGACTCATTTAAAAAATGCATATATGCAAAGCTGTTAAATTAATACTCTGCTGAATTACCTTCAGCTGAGGGCTCATGAAATACGGGTCAAAAAATTATTTCTCACGAAAAGGAGCAGAGCGTATAACGTTTACAAACAACTTAGGCGACGAAATTGTTGTACTTGCCATTCTAAAATCACTGTTATACTCCCAAAAAAGGAGCAAAAAACCCCCAATTTAAATATCTGCCAAGAGTAATCTTGAGCGAAGGTTGCTACCACTCATCCTTTTACTTGAATTTTGGCCATTAGTGGACCACTACTGCCGATCAAGGGAGACAACCCACGACAATATCACACATTTATGAAAAAACGTTATCCTAGTTTCAATATTCTGTCTCTTTCTTCAGGGATCTTTAGCCCCTGGCTGATAAAGCAGTCAGTGGCCATCTTGCCTAGTGGCGTCTTGTAGGGCAGCAACGAACTGTCACCATTTTGCTCTTTCGGTGGCCATCCTTCGTGCCGTTCCCCAACTTTGGTTCATGCTTTGCATCTCAGCCTCCACTGTTCTCCGCCAGGTTCTCTTTGGTCTGCCTCTCTTTCGCCGTCCCTCTGGGATCCATAGAATAGCAGTTATGGAGATTGTGTCAGGGTCCCTTCTGAGGACATGGCCAACCCTGTTCCAGCGTCTGCCTGCGATGATGGTGTGCATGCCTTTTTGACTGCACCGTGTAAGCAGTTTCTGGTTGGAGATGGCATTCGGCCAAATAAATTCGAAGAATTTTCCTTAGGCAGATTGTGTGGAAAGAGGATAACTTGTACATTTCCTTTTCTGTTTCTCTCCTTGACTCACGCCATACAAAAGTACAGAAAGTATGCAACTCTTGTGTAATCAAAATTTTGTGTTTGTGCTGTAGTGAGATTTCCAAATGTTGTTTATATTTGCAAAGGCTGTTCTGGCTTTACTCATTCTGTTACTGATGTCTTTGCTTGATCCGCCGTCTTGTGTTACCTAGATATGTAAATGCATCTGTGTTCCAAAAAACTGGAACAGAACGAACGAACAATCAATGTTCGGTAGACATAAAAAGAGTTATTCTGTAGACCAGGGCTCTGGAACGGAGTTCAAGCTCGGAGCAGTGGAACCGCAGGTTTTTGCGCAGAGCTGGAGCAGAGTCGGAGAACATAAAATTCTGACTGCTTCGTTGCTTCAGTTCTTCCGCTTCCCCCCCCCATATTTAAAATTAAACTTGAATTGTATTATACTAGATATATAGAACTTTAATACTTTGAGTACCACGGGCGCCTATTGGCGACAAGCGTTATTTTCCGTACAGTACCAATGTCGCCTTTTGGCGTACATATAGCATCAGCATAAAATGTTATCACGCAAGTGTCTGAAAAAAAAAAAAATAACACATATCAAGGGAAGTAACTCAATTTTATTGAGAAATGGTTAATGGCGGCCGGAAAATTTTTTCACGTGTTTTGAATAATCTTGAGGTGGAAATTTCGTTAAAAATGAGTGAAACTAGTGAATGTTGCAATGATTTGGATTCTGGCTCTCAGCTGACATTTGAAAGTGACAACAGTTGGTCTAGTTTTGTTGCAGGGCAGCCTGAAATTACCGAAACAGACAGCAACAGCCCTGGTTCCAGCATTCGTGAAGCTGTCAGAGGCGTTGATAGCGATTTTCAGGACCATAGTGAGAATCAGGGGCGTAGAAAAAGACCTGCTACTAGGAGGGGATGTGGCAGAAAAGCAGCTGATTAGTTTCAGTGGTACTTGTATGGCTTTGATGACCCCTATGTGAGCGTTATGATTAGGGTTAGACTGTTACAGACAGAATGGGGTTTCCTGTAATTTTGAGAAAAACAAAACATAACATGAAGCGTGGCCGTTCATCTGTATTTGCTAATGTCGGGAAACATGGTTGCTTGTACATGGCATTATAGAATTTGTTCAGCACAGTCCACGCAAACAATGTTACTGACAAAAGTATCAGATCCATACACCATTAGGGAGATTTATGACAGTGTGAAAACCTATCATGGCAGATGTTTATAATCAAAATATGAGTGTTGTAGGTCACTTCAATCAAAGACTGGTGAATTACTTTTCAATTTTTTTATAAATGTGAGGACAATGCTGCCGCCAGGAAGGAAATAGGCCCCCAAGGCCAGAGAAAAGGGCAACAATAATTGCATCTGTGACCATATTTTATGTTAGACTATCACACCCAGCTAAAACCAATTGATAAGTATGTATTTTTTAAACTTTTTTTTGCATGAAATCATGTCAGTACCTCATGAATATTTCTATTTTGTCATAGTCGCCCTTGAATTTTGTGTCTATTTCAAATAGCTTTTTAACCCCAATGTCATTTTAAGAGCATATTATACTCGCTTTTTTTTTTTTAGAAAGAATGTACAATAATATTATATCTTGGAAAGTCTTATGACTTTTGAGTTGATTATAATATTTTTTATACATTTTTCAATAGTGCATGCCAATATTTGTCTATTGCCTCATTAATATTCAAAATGGCTGCCATGATCACATGACCTGAACACAAAACTAGGTCCCCACGTGACACGTTATCCACTTCCCATATCATCCTGAAAGTTTCATGTCAATCTGTTGACTCATTCGGTCTCTGTGATTTTTAAAATTTCATCACCCCAAATGGGAAATTTTTCCTAAAAACCCTTGGTACTTGAGGGTAATTGCTACTGAGAAGCCTTGGTACTTAAAGTGTTAAAAAAGTATTTAATATGTGTGTTTTATTCCAAATGTGAATTATTTTATTCAGGACATTGGAGTCTGGAGTCAGAGTCGTTAGTGGGGTACAGAGTCGGAATCGGTTACAAACTCCCCGACTTCGACTCCTCTCATAATTTTAAAATTCCGAACGCCCGTCACCGAGTAACTCATCTATTGGACAATGACACCCCTTCAGTTGCCATTCATGCTGACCCAATGTATCGAGTCTCGTGTAGTTCCCAAGGGTCTATGAAGAGACAAGTAAAGAAAAGACCACTGCATGCTTGTCGTACAAGGCGACTAATATGAATCTGTGCTTAGGACTGGCAGCCTCATCATGTAAAATAAATGTCCACAGAAATCAAAACTGCAGGAGAATGTGAATTTTTTGTGCAGTCATCCTGTAAGGGAACCAGCTACATTAGTGGATCCATGCTTCGTAAGGAGAGCAAAAGAAAATGAATGAATGACAGTACTGAGTAACTCTAACAAATGAAAAGCAATACAGAGCTAAAATGCATTATGTGAAGTTGCCATTCGAATAAAAGTTTAATGCCGCAGTAAGAGGCTTAACATCAGTCACCCAAAACAACTCTTCGTCGCCCTCATTATATCTTTGGATATTGAAGATGGTCTGGATTTTGGAAACCATCTAAATGAGCAGGAGCAATCAAACGCCGATGAAACTTAGATGAAAGTAGAGAAATAACATCAACTGAAATATTAACATTTAAGCTGGAATGTAACAATCCACGGAATGAGGTAGAAATACTTGACATCACATCGCAGATAATCGTAGAAGAGGCAAATAAAGATTTTGTTCGTTCAACTGTGCGACATTGTCGTGAGAAATTCTAATCCACATATATAAATTATCAGGTAAATGTAAAGCCTAACACATAAATTCAATAAAAGGAAAGAGAAATGGTAAAAGTACAGTGCTGTCACAATGGCGTACAAAAAATCCCCTTGTTTTCTACTTCGTCTGCAAATTGTAACGTTTCACGTTGATAGTAAAGCCTACTGCATCACTACACGCTTTCTACCATAAAACGTGTACTGCATTTCTAAGAAAACCTTGAGCTAGGCACACCGTGTAATGACCTAAATTAATACTTCCATTAATTTCATTTTATACACGGCGTGATGAAAAGACAGATGAACTTAGGATAGAGAGAAGGGAGGGCTGAAAGCCGGAACGCATGCAACACTAACACGCGTCTCGCTATACAATTAATGCCATCACGCGTGTAAGGCCACAAGCACTAACTTTTTTCAAATCGACAGTGATAAAAAACACTACCCATACGAGAGTTAGGTTTAAAAAACTTACAAAACGCTTATTAGGAAACATGACATTCTACTGTTTTATGTCTAAAATCCTGACATTAGTCTGACAGTACAGCAGGACAGGTGGCGGTTCTAAACATAAAAAATAAAAAAAAAACACGACTATCCTAGAAAATACATATTTTGAACGCAGCCACTTAGCTCCCTTAAATTTGTATATTTGGGTTCCTTAGGACTTGCTGACAAATAATATAAGTGTTACGCAAATAGTCTAGGAATTAACAAATTATAGCCAAAAGAAATAGTGAGGGTGTCAGACAACACCAAAATCAGAATCGCTCAGTGGCAGATTTTGAAACCACCATTGTACGGGAAATAGGTCCCCATGTTAAATCCTATTTGATTGGAGCGCAGTAAATGTAAGGCGAAACACGATTAGTCGGACTACCAATACTAATTTTTTTGTTGTTAGGGGAAACAGTAGTAGATGTACTTTTTTGAAAAGCTGTGTAAACATGGCACGATTGGTTAGACCCGCCAATATAGTCAATTAGAAGCGTCAGTTCAGCACCACATTTTCAAATAAACTTTCTAAAGCAACAGTGCGTTGAGATTCAGCTTATATTTTTATAAATAAAAGCCTGAGACAGCGGCAGGTCGGATTTTGTGCCATATTCATTGCCAGTCAACGTAATTGTGTATTATTTCCATGAATTGTGGTAAGCTTGAAATATTTGATATCTGTTTAATGAAAATTGAATGTAAATTGATAATTTATGTCTGTATATGTGTGTAGTTCAGTAGCAAACATGAGGCAAAGCCTAGATATTGCTTCAACCTGAACAGAACGTGTCTGAGAAAAGTAAAATTGCATGGAATTGCCTAACAGTACACTGACACCTATCTTATTGACTAGAAGGAACTAATGCTGGAATTGCAGAGGCGTGGTAACCATTAGGGAGGAGTATACTGGTGTAAATTGTTTCAGATGAAGATAGCAGTTGGCCTACCGCTCTGAACTCAGTGTTTGTTATGTATTGTGTTCAGTCTGGAAATAGATTATAAATTAGTTTTGAAATAGGAGGTACAACCTTCTTCTTTCAGGGACCGTGGTCCTAAAGTTATTGAACAGCACCTGGTCTGAGCTTTGCTGAATCTAGAGGCTGACAGCATACTCCTGGGTCCAGATAGTGACCAGTGAGGTGTCTCCAGAACACAGGGAAGCTATCGAGCAGAGGAGTCTTTTCCTGCCGCCATCACGAAAGATAAGCTTCTGTGGCCAGAGGAGCTCAACATTATGTGTCCCCCTTTAAAATTGACATTATAGTAAAACAGAGGGACAATACCTTGTTTAAATTGATAGGAACTGTGAACTTTTCCCCATACTATTTCCAAGAGAAACAAACACTTGAAGTCATGATGACAAATAACAACATAGCTTGAAAAACAAAACTAGTATTACCTCATAGTACTACCACACAACTGACACACATGGAATAATACTAATAAAATATGTCACTACAAGGTTCATATTTATAAATTATGTACATATAAATTGTGATTACATTTGATTGTGATTCCTGGTTCATTGTGTAGTTGAATCAGGATATATATTAGTGAAAGTAATTAATATATATCTATTTGAAACTTTACCAGTGACTCATTTAAGATAGTCTTATAGAGTGTTAAATGTGTGTGAGTGTCACAGTGTTGTCAAGTGTGGTGGAATAAATTAAATTGTTTATCTGTCTGTTGTTGTTGTGACTTACACTTCATCATTTACATAACCCTAGACATTCAACGTAGTCATCACAATATTCTAGAATAATTCTGACTGAGGTATAAATGTGGTAGCAAGTAAGGTTATCTGTAAAACACTACACCTATTAGATACAGATACCTTCACAGCTGATCTCAGTCAGTACACTAAGTCCCCTATAAGTATTTATATCATCCCACTTTACCACAGACATGCCACTCATATTGTCACACCTGTACCACCAACACAGGTAAGTGTAAAGCGCGTTTTCCCTGCCCAACGAATCGTAAGATCTGGCTTAAGAGCAACACTGAAGGGGGATATAACTGAGGTGGTCCTCCATCTTAGAACAAATTAAACTTTAGTTTTTAGCGTCATGTAACAAATGATGACTGTTAAAGGTAAGGGGCAGTGGTTATGTAGAACTAATTGGTCAGATAGACAGTTAGGCCTAATTACTACACAAGTGCAGATAAGCTGTTGTAAAACTTTACCACCAACAGAAAAGGGGTCAGCCGAGGCGTTACGTAATTTTAAGAGGGGGGGGGGGGGGTCTGAAAATGTCAAAAATTGCGTTTCGTAATTTGTGAACAGCCCTTAAAGAAGACTTTTTTTTGCGTTGCGAATTAATTACAAGTATATATCGCAAACATTCATGTGCAGGAATTATGCTAAAACCAAATGACAGGTTTGCCCTATGGGTACTATAATTTTAGTTAGTCACTGTGCATATATCAAAGATATGATCATCTATGATGCGATTAATAATAATTAATGGAGTCGGACTCCATTGGAGTAGGAAAAATCTTGTTCGACATCCCAGCCCTGGTTTTACTCATACATTTTAAATGACGACCTCCTCCCCCCCCCCCCCCCCCCCCCCCCCCCCCCCCCCCCCCCCGCCCCCCCCACACTTGTTCACCAGTATGATGACAGATCAGTTTGGTCTATACTTAAAATAACAACACATTGTATTATATAAATGTTGGCAGCACTGGTATTTTATATATTATAAATTTTATTTTGTTTTTCAAATGTCAAATTTCTTTAAGAACAAATCAGTATCTTTCCACCACGTTTCAAATTTATATACAGCATGGTATCTAATAGATAATCTATATAAAATAAAAAAGTAATTAAATAGTCTTAAGTATTATTTCTAAAATTAATGTGTTAATTTCTGATACATTATTAATTACCCCAGACCTAAGGGTCTTTTATGTTTGAACATGCGCCCTAATATAACCGACTAGGTTGAACGGGACGCGCCTCGCCAAAACTTTGTTTTTTTTTTTAAATTATGAAAAAAAAATTGTAATTTAAAAAATAAAATGCTTTTGGCGACCGTAACAGGGGACATTTGGTTGCAGTAGCAGTACAAGGAAATTTAATCACAACATTAAAAATAAATTAACATAGGTCATACCTATTTAATACACCTATCCGACTTATTGCGCGACTGTAAGTAAACCAGCAAGTTCCACCCGATTTTACAAACACCTTTCACTTGGTTTTATGTACCAAGTTTCACTGTAAAGACATTCCATCGTTAAGACAAACTGTCAAAGCTCTCTTTAAGTCGATGTACAAGATAAATTTTTCCAGATGTAACAATACCTTGTATAAGTGTTGATCTGTTGAATGTTCCTTAAGTTTGACAACGTTAGCACGGTCTTACTGTGTCATTCGTGTCCTCTGAATGATAAGTGAAACAATCAGGTCGTCTACGAACTCGACTTGCACTATCGGTACTTGTGCAATCGCAGCAGACCGGGTGTTGTAACCAGCTCTTGGGTTGAAAGTACGTTGCAAGTTTCCAGAGGGTTTCACCTCTCACATACAACCTATGCTATGCAAGAAAGAAGGCGCAATACCTTCCATATAAGCTGTCTACGCCACATCCTTGGTACTTCGTGGAAGGACAAAGTGACAATGTCAAGGTGCTGTCACGTGCTGGCCTTCAAAGCATATATACAATGCTTAGACAGCGCAGACTACGCTGGCTTGACCATGTCCTCCGCATGGTCGCATCCCTAAACATATCTTCTACGAACAACTGTCAGATGGTAAAAGAGCAGCAGGGTGCACACAGCTGAGGTTCAAAGATGTATGCAAGTGAGACATGAAGGCATTGGAAATAAATCCAACAACCTGGGAAGATGAAGCTGCCGATCGTACCAGGTGGCGATGCTCCCTACGGCACCATCTCAGATTGGGGTAAAAGAAGCTCTTACAACAAGCAGAAGAGAAAAGATCAAGCCGAAAGGAACATCAGGCATAAAAAAAGCAGCGAAGGGATATCATCTCAAGGGCGTAATCCCTATAGTCAGTAATGACTGAAAGAGGCTACACACACTTCTTGTGAAGCTGCAACAGCCAGGACACCGTCTCGTGCTCCTGGGCTGAAGGTATGTAGCACGTCATAAGAATGTTCCACCGCTGGTGCAAAAGAAGTCGTTGACGTGTCGGAAGCATAGCAGGCATCCAGCCTGACATGCTGACGATTCTGTTACTGGATTTGCATCTCCCTTCATCTTCTGTCAGCCGACCCACACAAATGTCTTCATTGTACGCTTGTCCATTCTTTGTAAGAAACAAATTAATTTGAACAATATATGAACTGTTTGTCTGTTGTTTTAAATATCGGTACTCGGGGGGGGGGGGGGGCACACCAACTTTTGAAGGCTAAATATGGGCTGTGTATGCTTTTGTAAAAAGGTGCCACTTTATTCAAAATCAGAGGAGATGAAAAACTTTCCCCTCACTACGTTGTAATAAAACCATCGGAATAACTGTAAATTATCCATAGTATTCAGCATTTTCTTACACTGCAGGAAACAATTCTGATGACTAAGTGCAGTTGTGTGGGTGCCAGGAAAGGTGAGTGTTAAAAAAAAAATATATATATATATATATATATATATATATATATATATATATATATATATATATATATATATATATATATATATATAGACACACATATTAGAAATGTTATAAGAAATGTTTAATAGCATACATGGGACACTACAGGAAGTGTTTCAATGGTGCGAGGAAACTGGCTCCAAAGTCAATCCCAACAAGCCCATTGTGAAAGCAGACCTCCCAGATATTACTCTCAATGGACAGAAAATTGAAAGGCAAGAAAAGCTGAAATACCTTGGATCCGGGGTGAGAAATCCGGTTGGGGCTTCTCTGCTCGGGTACAGGGCAGAATCGTCGCCGAACATAGCGGGTCTTACAAGATAACAACTTCCAGCATGAGAATGGAGGTCGAGGCTGTTACTGCAGGCTTAAGGTGGATAACTGAAACTTCATTAACAAAGGCTATCATTGTGTCCGATTCTCAGTCCATGCTTCGGAAGGTTCAAAGTGGTTGGTTGCGGCACGAATGGAAAACATTCATAGAAGCTTCCAGTCTACAAGAGCTGGTGTGGATATGCTGTCCTGTTCATGCTGGGGTATGTAGTAATGAAAGAGCTGACAGACTAGCATCAAGATCACCCATAGTGGGGACACTGGATATGGATAAGGGAGATATACTGAGAACAATTAATGATCGCCTGTTAGAGAATGACACTGCAATAGATGAATCGTCAAGGTTAAGAGTGTTGGAATTTGGTATCAGACGTAAGGCTAGAGATGGACGTATGAGAGGATGAATCCGTCGTGTTTACAACCAGCGAGCAACAGGAACAGTTAGCATTCACACTCTTTGACATATACTGATGGAGACTGAGCACCTATCGGTTTGCCCGGAGTGCAATGATGTCAATTCTGCATAACAATATAAATATATATATATATATATATATATATATATATTCTACAGTTTCTACATTTGCTACATTGTTTTTCTACATTGTTGCTACTTCTACGTTGATTATACTTTGGTTCTACTATTGGGATATTTTGGTCCGTTTTCTTCATCTACGGATTGATTAATGCTGTCTTTCTTTGTGGCTTACGGTGTCTCCAAGTTCAGTTGTGAACAGGACCGGCCCAAAAAACCAATAGTAACATTTTAATGATAAAGTAAACTGGACTCATTAATACCCAGATTATTTATTCCATTTTTATCAGCCGTTGTGGCGTACCAAAGAAAAAGATTAACATCTAACTTTTGACAGACGCAGCACCGGATTTATTCAGGAAAGTTGTGCTGCTTCAAAATCGGCACTCACGCCAGAGTCAGCCGACAGGATTTATCATCATCATCAGGGATAACCAGTAACGGTTCTTTTTTTCAGCAACCAGAGGTGTTCAACGGACTAGAAATATTTGCTATTGTTGTACAGTGAACTCAGATCGCGGAGTTATTCTTCTACATTAACTGTCCAAGGTGACATTAGTCCATACGATAATCGACCACCAAATTTGGCATCCCCCTCATCGAAATCTTATTGGTTAAAGAGGAAGAACTGGGGTCAAATTTGGAAGATAGAAAAACACTGGAATTTATATGCAGGATACTCATATTATGGGAGCCGCGGTAGCATAGTGGTTAGTGCACTGGCTTCCTAGCGCAGTGGTCTATGGTTCGATCCCCAGATTAGGCGGGAATTTTTTAGGCCACAAACGGCTCCTGGGTCGACCCAGCTCCAAATGGGTACCAGAGCAACTCTGGGAAGGTTAAGGCGGCCGGCGTGATGCCGACAACATCACCCCTCGTGTGCCGACGGTCAAGATAATATGGGCCTAACACCATATTCCCAATATGCCTCAATGGGCGTGTAACGGGTTCCTTTACCTTTACCATACTCATATTATCACAGGATATATCAACCAGATTAGGTAAGCGTTAGTGAGTGGCCACTGTATGTCAGAGAGAGTGAATAATTTTCTTAGTTACATCACCTGTATCGTCACTGGGTATGCTTAAATACTGTTTACTTACTGAGTAACATGTAGTAGGAACTTGTTCTTGTTTTCTCCAAAGTCTATACCGTAATCTAGTGCTGAACTTTTAATCCTTTGGGGTTATTAACTGGTAGGGTTCTGTCGTAAAATTTGATAGGTATTATAGACAGATTTGGTCCTTCTGAATAGAACAGGCAAAGTGGTAAATAATGAGATATAAAGTATGAGAAATAGAGTTCACGAGTACAGTTCAAGGGTAGAATCTGTCACTGGATTCAGAAGATACTCTAGTCCAGCCTATCTTTACGCTCCATACATTTAACATATATGTTTAACAAAACACACACACTCACACACAGTCATGTGACAACAAGACACACAAACGTGAAAACTATGGTAAATGGAGTATGGGTTTTGGGCTGAGCTGACCAACACAAGTAATTACGTTTTGTTAAGTTTATTATCGTATAAACTCTTCACAACATCAAACATATATATATATATCCATAAAATCATAGGTTACAGAATTAGGAAAATAACCCCATAAATGTCATCTCTGTTGAGAAAAGGTATCGCAAGAAGTTAATAACCCCAAAAGGTCAAAAGATTAACCCTAGGGTCTAGAAATAGATGATACAGTAAAGAACAAAGTTCCTAGTTAATCTATCCTGTAAAAAAATAACAGTATTAGCGAACAAGAAAAGAAAGAAGTGAGTACAATGATTATACAAAATAAGAAATATTCACTCCTCTTTCTTTCACTCTGTCAATCTGTGGCCACATTCAATCTCACTTACCTACTACTCTTGAACGTAACTTCAGAGTATATTTAACATAGTCCAGTGTGGTGCTTCTCCAAGTGAGCCCCAGTTCCTCCAAGAATGATTAATTTTCCTAATGGGGAACGCCCGCTTTGATAGTGCTTATTGGATATGATAGGGTTCACGTCAGGTAGTTCATGTAGCAAAATATAAACCGCGATCAAGTGTTCACAATGGACAGTACACAGTACTCCCGATATTTAAAGGAAATGTCTGGTGGGTTAGAAACCAATAATGATGATGAAGGTATCTCCTATCGGCTTTCCTCTCTCTCTGGGGTTTGAGTGCCGATTATGGAACCAAGTATTCTTTCTGTATAAATCCACTTGGAAACACAATGGTCAGTATTCGGGAACAATGTTATATAGATATTTGGCCACAGCGGGCTGATAATATTGGATGTAAAAAATCTGGGTATTTTGCATGTCCAGTTATAATTTAATCTTAATGTTTATACGTTTGGACTCTCTCTCTGGATGAAGCAAGAGGACCGCGCAGGTCAAAGTCTAAGACCCGATAATAATTACGAATGTTACTGGAGCTATTCAGGCCACTGGCAGGCTGGTTTGTGATCAGTACTAGATTTAGGAGAAAATAAAACATTTAATCACAATATCAATATTATATCCTATCATGCACAAAATTAAGATCTCTTATACACTCCGTCATTTAATTAAATTAAAAGCACCCGTGTCTTAGCCTATCTTATCACGCTTCGCTCGCCTGGTACTGGTTTGGGGTTTTAAAGGTATGTGCTTTTTTTCCCCCCTCCCGCCCCGGTAAAACTGTCAGCGTGCAATATCAGTAGTAATATAATTTTATGACTACTTTACAAATATCGCTTGTCAATACTAGCTATTTGTTTCGCCACATGATATTACACTAGTTACTTACACAATTACACATAATGGGTTTAGGAGTAAAGTTATATTCCGTCAATAGTCAGTCGCCTAGTGTATTTATTTAGTCAGTTAAAACATCTCTTTCTGTATGAAAACGGGTGATTAAGTTTACTTAACACTGGAAAGATTTAACACATAGAAATCCCAGTGAATTATAATGAGGAACTTAACACATTAAATCACTTAAATGCTAATATATATATTACCGCAAACAGAAAAATGAAACACTCTCCACGAAATCTAATAATCCACTTTTTACAATGGCTGTAGAATAGCAAGCTAGATATTTCAAAAATGTCCGAAGCGACTAGATACTGACTTTTGGAGTACGGATTATTTATACTGAAATGGCGTTATTTCGCTCACTGGTGCCAGAAATTGCGCCTTCAGCTGTATCAGGGCAAATCTACGGTTCGATTCTCGAATCAGAGATTTCCTGCTCACCGATGCCGACCAACAACATAGACGTTTGCTAGCAAGCAGACCGTCTTTGATCTCGTCTCTCTCCATAGATAATTACGTCCCCTGGGATCACGAACAAACGAATGTGGTCGGTAACTGTGGTTTCGCCCCTTTTTGCGTTTGCTTAAGTCCCCCTGAGAAATGTAACCATCAAAGGTACGACTTTTGTCTTATCGCCCTTGATTCTTCAAACAAACAACCCGTTCTCTTTCTACATGCGTTCTTGTCTGATCTGTCACTATTCAACGATTGCCAAATCGCTCGCGTGATAATTCAGATAAACGGCTCTTACTCGCTGGCTGTTACCTGTCCGGTCGTGGACTAGCTAATAGGTCTGTTTGTAAACACTCATTAGTGTATGTAAGACAGGGAATAAAATAGGCGTGGCTTCAAGACATGCTTTGCAAAACTCTACATGCTAATGAGGAAACGAGGTAGATGGATTTCTGAGGATCTATTTACGTTTTCCACGTCACAGGTTCTTATCTTCTTAAAGAGGGGAGCGCACAGGAATTCGGTTAATTCTATATATTTATATTTCTTTGTAATTCTGATTTTTATTTCTGATCTTGCTTCTTTTAGATGTTGGATGTTGTGAAGTTTAAATGATAATAAACAACAAAAGAACTAAACTTTGTGTGTTGGTCAGACCCATACCCATTAACCATAGTTTTTCACATTTGTGTGTCTTGTAGTCACACAGTTGTGTGAGTGGTTACACATGTATTTTCATGTATGGGGGAGTAGGATTGTCTTATAATAAATTACAGTCATAAAGATAGGCTGGACTAGAGTAACTTCTCAGACCAGAGACAGATCTTACCCTTAAACTATTCACTCGTGAAATCTATTTCTTATACCTTTATCCTCACTTATTTACCACTAACACCGCTGCTCAGACGGGGCCATAAATATCTTCTGACCTATCTAAAAAAAATTTACGACAGAAGGAGCAGCTACTCCATTAGCTCTCCCCCCCTTTCCAGCTAAGCCATGGAGGAGGAATGTAAAATGTTATGTATCCACCTTTTCTCTTTCTTATTTTACAACTACGCACTAACAATATTTAAAGTATTTTCCATAATTAAATACTCTTGAGTCTTGATCAATTATATTCATGGGAACACTGAACACAGTGACATTACAGTCTCACCCCATCACATCACTGCCACACACACAAAAATAATTATTCTGCACTTTTATCTGTATTTATTTTACCTGGAATGAACCGCTGTTCCATGCTGCATACCCACTCTACCCAGGTCCCTGTTCATTGCATTGTCCACATATGTCCTGGGACTCTCGGAATAGCTGCTAAAACTGTGTAATAGAGAGCATGCAAAACTAATTAAATGTTTTGACAATAGAAATAATAATATATATAATAGCCCCTTCAGTCATAACTGACTATGAGAATGCGCCCCTGAGGTGACGCCCTCAGCTGCTTATTTTCCTGGTGTTTCGACGTTTTCTCCTCTCTTCTGCTTGCTTGGTGCGATCGGTAGTTTCATCCTGCCATGTTGCTGGATCCATGTCCAGTGCCCTCATATCTCTCTTGCACACATCTTTGAACCTCAGCTGCGGTCGCCCAACTGTTCTCTTGCCATCTGCTAATTTTCCGTAGAAAATATCCTTCAGCATGCGACCATCTTCCATGCGGCGGACATGGCCAAGCCAGCGTAGTCTGCGCTGTCTAAGCAGTAAATACATGCTTTGAAGAAATAGAAATATGTTCTACTTAAACATGTTTATGCAGAAACATCGGTGAAGTTTCACTGCCCTGTAAGAATGAATTAATCTATGTGCAGCAACGGCAATGCTAAAATTGTATTTCACTTGCTCTGACTGTGAGGCAAAGTACACATAAGATTTGTCAGTATTATTTTTGCTAATGGTTAAGGAAGCGAAGACTGTTCAGTGTGCAGGACGATGTTACAAGATTTGCGAAGACGTTGGCTGTAAAGCTATGTTTTCTTAAACTTAAATGCACGTTTGACGTGAAACGAAGAAGGACAACAACATAACAAATACATAGATACATGTTTTTAGCAAAATAACTAAGGTTTTTAGATTCCAACAAGAAAGCGGGTAGGTTTTGAAGACAGACTAGGGCCTTGACTGAAGTATTGTTAATGTTGATCAAAACTGACATCACTGAACTCTGGGCAAACCCACATGTGTTCAGTCTTCCACAGCAAATGTCGAAAGATATGAATGATTATTGTTCGTGGTGCGCTCTGGTTGTATACTTGCCTTATACATCCTTTCTTACGTCCATCCCTGCCAGTTTTATATTTGAAGCCAGATCCAGCGTGATCATTCATCGATTGCAGTGCCGTTCTCTAACAGGCACTCATTAATTGTCATTAGTATCTCTCCCTTATCCATATCTTGTATCCCCATAATGTATGTTCTCGAAGCTAGTCTGTCAGCTCTCGGCGCTAGTCTGTCAGCTCTCTCATTGCCGCATATCCCTGCACGACCAGGACAGCTGATCCACACAGTTCCTGAAGATTCGAGGCTTCTATGGATGCTTTCCATTCATGCCGTAGCCATTCATTTTGAACCTCCCGAAGAAAGGACTGAGAGTCTGACACAATAACTTACTGAAGTAACATATAAAGAGTTATTCATCCACCAAAAGAAGCAATACAATTAAAAATGATACTGGGAGTTGGTTTTCCAAAAGAACAATACACAAGAAACACGGGATATTTCGGGATTACTTTTAGTCAGCCACAGTTACAAACAGGAAATAAAGATGATAAATATAGAAGGGCTATGAGAAAATGACACAGCGAACACTCATGGAAAAAAATAATAAATGAACTAATAAAAATACCAAACAAGAAAGAGTTATCAGCAGAAAGAAACTGACTACAATAACAGCAAAGAATATAAAATACAACAACAACAACAAAATGTATGGCCTGATATAAAAGTTGTATCGAAAGATGAACCTATGTCACTCAACAGATGCTGGGTACAAACAAGGGCATGAAGTGAAACCACGGATTATAGAGGCCAGCAGAAACAATTTTAAAAAACACCGAAACAAACATGAAATAAACAACGGTCAATTTTTTTTAAAACTAAATTAGTGGTGTTGCAATGGGCACTGAAATGAACTAAAGCTACACAGACCTGGTCATAGACCACTTCAAAAACTTGGTTTTTTTCAAGTTATAAAGGCCAGACTCCTCAGTTTTACTGTCCCTGCATAGATGATGGCATTGGAGGCACTGACTTGTCAACAACTTTCTTAACCTCGCTGCACTCCTCCTAGTGTTTTACTGAAGCCCTCCTACAGTCATACTGCAATCCCCCTACTGTCATACGGCAGTCCTACTGTCTTATGAAAATCCTCCTGATTGTCACATGGCAATCCTTCTTGAACCTTTCTGCAATCCTTCAAGGAAGATGAGGGGAACTGCGGTACAATGGATGGATATGAAAGAAAAAAATCGAAAAAAAAGGCTATTCGTCTTACGAGGACAAAAGACGAAGAAAATAGCCAACGTTTACCAGGCTGTATTTTTATATTTATTTAGATTCTTATGTGTCCTATCTAGCCTTCACTTTCTTTCCTTTCCCTGACGAAAGCCTTGTAGCCGCAACTTTGGCTATTTACTTTGTCTTTTGTCCTCGTAAGACGAATCACCTTCTTTCGATTTTTTTTTTTTTTCATATCCATCCATTGCAATCCTTCAAGTGTCTTACCGAAGTGTTTCTAGGTCTTAATACAGTCTTTCTGCTGTTTTACAGCTGTCCTCTTGCTGTCTTTTGGCACTCCTCCTGACAGTCATCCTAGCGTCCTATTGCAGTCCTGCTACTGTCTTACAGCTGTCCTTCTAGTGTCTTACTACAGTCCTGGTACTGTCTTACAGCAGTCCTGCTACTGTTGTGATGTGGGCTTTATTTTTCTCTCTTCCCTCATTCCATTCCTAAAGTACCTTACCTGTCCCTCCTGACTTTTCACTAAATGGTAACAAGATAAATTGCTAAAAGTATCTATTTCACTCATCCGTGCAGATCCTTGCCGGTTTGAACAGAACAGACTGTTGTTGGGCAGAAAAAGAGTGGCACCGTGCAATTCTAAAGAGTGATACCTGTATATGTATTTAAAGGATCACTTGTGTAATAAAGTGAAACAATTTGTTATGTAATAAAAATCCCGTGCTCGAACATTTAATTGTGTCATTAATGCATTAATGTGTCCACATCTCTCAAGCGGTAATATCGCAATGATTGTCGCCCAATATTCCGCAGTGAATATTCACTTGGAGTTATTTACCTTTAGCAGTGTTTCGTGCTTTAGTAAATAAATTAGTAAATAAATAAATAAATAAAGGTAATTAACAGGTACTCGTTGGACATAAATGTTGACACTAGACAACATAAAAAGAAAATATAAGTGATAGGCTTACCGGGAATCGAACCTAGGACCAACCAAACGGCGCCATCGCCTTGCTGTGACAGTACATCGATAAAAGACGCTCAGCCAATTTTGCACCCCTAAAAAAGTGCATTATTGGCTGAGGTCATTCTCATGACACTTACACAACTATGGTATATAGGACCCGTGGACGACCCAGACAGTTTAAAGACGCAATCACTAATATAACTTTCCTATCCACAAGTATCTTCTTCTTTGATCCTTAGCCGCCGACCGTCAAAGCAGTCAGTGGCCATCACGCCTAGTGGCGTCTTGTAGGGCAACAACAAATTGATTCCACTTTGCTCGGTAGGTGGCCATCCTTCGTACAGTGCCCTAACTCTGGTTCATTCCCTGCATCTCAGCCTCCACAGTCCTCCGCCAGGTTGTTTTTGGTCGGCCTCTCTTTCGTTTTCCTTCAGGGGTCCAAAGCATAGCTGTTCTTGTGATGGCATCGGGGTCTCTTCTGAGGACATGACCAACCCAGCTCCAGGGCTGCCAGCTATGACGGTGTGCATGTCCTCTTGCTTGCTACGAGTAAGCAGATCTTGGTTAGTGATGGTATTCGGCCAAAAGATTCGGTGAATTTTTCTTAGGCATGTTGTGTGAAAGGAGGACAATTTCGACATTTCCTTCTCTGTAACTCTCCAGCATTCCGCACCATAGAGAAGCACAGAAAGCACACAGCTCTGATATAATCTTAATTTTGTGCTTGTGCTGTATTGGGAGGACTTCCAGATGTTGTTTAGGCTAAAGAAGGCTGTTCTTGCCTTATTCATTCTGATGTTGATGTCTTTGCCTGCCTCGCCGTCTGGTGTTACTATGCTTCCTAGGTATGTGAAGGTATCTGTCTGTACCAATTGCTGATTCCTTACTGATATGGGTTCAGGGTTGCTCACATTGAGCATCATGACCTCAGACTTCTTTAAATTGATGTTCAAGCCCACCTGCTGGCTAAACTTGTTAAGTCTATCCGTTTTTTCCTGGATGTGTTGATGTGAATGTGCTAGTAGTGCAATATCATCTGCATATTCCAGATCTTCCAGTGTAGAAAATGTTGTCCATCTTATTCCTCTTGGACTGCCCTCTGTTGTCTGGCGCATCACCCAGTCTATGACTGTTAAAAATAGAGTGGTTGACAAGGGGCATCCCTGTCGTACTCCTGTCTTCACCTCAAAGGTTAGGTTGCTCTGCCCAACACTACACGTAAAGTTGGCATAGAGGCTTTTTATGATTGACACTATGCAGCTTGGAATTCCATAAGTCCTCAGTATTTTCCATAAACTGTCCCTATGTATGCTATCAAAAGCCTTTTCAAAATCAACGAAATTAATGTAAAGCTGTCTTTGCCATTCTGAGCACTGCTCTATAATGTTCCTGAGAGTGAATATATGATCTACATATCTTCTATTCTTTCTAAATCCTGCTTGTTCCTTCCTCAGTTTGTGGTCTACTGCCTTTGAAATTATCTGTATAATTATCCTGCCTAGTATTTTGCTGGGAACTGAGAGAAGAGTGATTCCTCTCCAATTATTGCAGTCTGCAAGATCTCCCTTCTTGGGCAACTTGACAATTATTCCTTTGTTCCACTCTGATGGTGTTGTCCTCGTTTTCCAGACTTGTGCAAATAGTGGTTCTAATAGTTCTGCTGCTAGCTCAGGGTCTGTCTTAAATAGCTCTGCATTTAAGTTATCATGGCCCGGAGCTTTGCCGTTCTTTAACCCTTTGATTGCTGTGATGATTTCTTCTTTTCGTGGAATGTCTGTATTCACATCTAGATCGTTTTCAGCTTCAGGAACATTCAGTTGTGTCTCTGGTGGTTCCTTGTTCAGAATTTCTCTGAAGTGCTCTGCCCATCTTGTTTCCTGTCCCTCTGCTGTCGTGATGAGATTACCTTGCTTATCTCTTACTAATGTAATATTGTTTGCACCTCGTTTTCCGCTGATGAATTTAGTTATTTTGTATACTGTGCTTTGTTCATTTCTCAGTGCTACCTCCTCTGCCTATCTTGCAAGATTGTCTAGGAAATTCCTTTTGTTGGCTCGGGTTTGGCGTTTAACTTCCTTGTCCAGCTGACTGTACTGTTTGCTATATAGTTGCTTTAACCTGGGGGACTTTGCTTCTGTTTTCTTTCTTTTCATTTCCTTTCTCATCGTTATGGTGTTTAATGTTTCTGGTGTTATCCAGTCTTGCTTCTTCCTTTCCTGGAATCCCAAGCATGATTTGCTGCTTTCTTTGTATATTGTTGAAATGGTGTTGAAATTCTGGTCTATATCATCAGTCAATGTCTTTTCCTGACTTTTGGCAAATTGATATCGTTTCTTTATGTCGGCCGCAAAAGCTTTTCTGGTAAGGGAGTCCTTCAATTTGCTGATGTCAAACCTTTTCTGTGTAGTTACAGTTGGTGCAGCCCTTCTTAGTTTCACTTTCAGTTTTGCTACTACTAAATGGTGATCACTTCCCACATCTGCACCTCTTCTTACCTTCACATCTTGTAATGCATGTCTCCATCTACCGTTAACCATGATGTGGTCTATCTGGTTTCTGTCCCGACCATTTGGTGATTCCCATGTTAATTTATGAATTTCTTTATGTGGGAAGAGTGTTCCTCCAATGACCAGGTTGTTAATGCTACAGAAACTTATTAGTTTATCCCCATTTTCATTTGCTCTTCCGCTGCCGCATTTCCCCATTGTTCTTTCATTATATGTATTGTGTGTACCAACTTTCGCATTGAGGTCTCCCATTACTATAACAAGATCATATCTAGGTGTGTCTTCCATTTCTTTCTGCAGTTGTTGATAGAATTCATCCTTGACCTCCTCATCGCTATCATTCGTTGGTGCGTAGCATTGTATTATTGTAGTGTTGGTGAATCTCCCTCTCAATCTTAATCTTATCAGTCTGTTGGTGATGGGTTTCCATTCCAGTAATGTCCTTTCTATTCCTTTCTGTAGAATAATGGCTACGCCTTCATTGTGCTGTCCATCCTCTCTTCCAGAGTAAAGTACTGTTTCTCCTGTTGCTGTTTTAACTTTTCCTGCCCCTGTCCATCTGCTCTCGCTTATCCCTAGAATGTGTAACCTATAGTTTCTCATTTCTGCCGTGACCTGTCTTAGTTTATCCGCAAGTATAGCCTAGACCAAATAAAGGCCGAAATACTTGTGTAACTTTCCTATCCGCAAGTATAGACCAAATAAAGGCCGAAATACTTGTGTCCAGTAATGTGTAGTGGAAGACGAATAACAGAATAGACGGATATGTTTAAGGCACGGATGGGTGAACTCTTAAATAATGGAGGAAACCTCGAGCCGTGTGAACAGTTCATGCTTTAGCAGTGTTTCGCGCATTAGCTGAATGTTCCGTGCCGGAGTGTTTTAACTTTATTGGATACGCCAATGGAGCACATAATTCCGAGCCGACTGCATCAGAATAGGTGTCCATCGCCGGTCGAGGTCTTCTGTGCATCAAATGGTCATCAGGCGAAATTACGTGACAACAACAACATTACAATTCATGACATATTACTTGACTCGATGCGCGAAACACTGCTAAAGCACGAAACACTGCTAAAGAGAAACAACTCTTAAAATACCCATATTCTGTGCGGAGCGTTCGGCGACAATCATTAGGAAATTACCTATCAAGCTTTATTCCTTAATTTACAGACAAATTACATTATTACCTTCCCATTCCAGAACTGCTGCGACTGTGAACTGCAGTCCCTACTTCCATGCCAACCCTCCCCAAACTCCGATTCATCGCATTGTCCACGTAAGTTCGAGGCATGCTAAAAGAGACACACATTGCATACAGAACAATTATTAAAATAGTAAGGTTATTTTAAAAGTAGGCCTACTTTACTCCGGAGTGTCTACCCGTTTTGTGTGTTAAGTTTCATCGACCAACAATTGTTGGAATGTGTGTTCGTGTTTAAGTTTCCTGGTGTATAGTTTCATATCATTATTCCCACCATTGCTATGACAGCTTTTTTTGGGGGGTTAATTAATGAAGAAAAATATCCCCTTCAACCTCTGATGGTTATAATTAGGATATATATATATATATATATATATATATATATATATATATATATATATATATATATATATATATATATATATATATATATATATATATATATATATTGTTTTCAATTCCAAATAATATGAAAAACTGCCGATATGAGAAAGTGGCATCACATTTGTCAAATCATTTTAAATAGGGACAATCACAATTGTGCTTATACGTTAAAGAAATAAATTAAAAAAACCAAAAAAAAAAAAAAGCACAAAAATAAACAAACAAACAAAATAAATCATGGAGAAACTCTGAACAAGAATAATATTAAAGTGAAGGGGTGTAAAGGCCTGGCGGTTCCAGTTATATAACTGACTTAAACAGATAATTAATTGACTTTCATCTGTTACAAGTCATATGTATTGTAATAACAGCATCAGACCTTCACATTCCCAATTACTATATATTAACATTTGTTCGTGTTAAATATTGTTTGACTATATTTTGCAGTTCCATAGGTCTGTCTTCTCTTAACAACTCTTCCATATTTATAGGTAAGTTGGATACTTGCAAATAATCTAATATTGGTATTCTCATTTGTTCATACCTCTTACATTTTAACAAGAAATGTCCTATATTATTGTCTTGAAGACATACTGCACAGTAAGTTTCTTCTATTCTGAAATAGCCTTTTCCCAGCTTGTAGTCTGAGAAGTTTTTTATACTGGGAATTTTCAATTCCCTAGATATCTGACATTTTCTTGTTGGAGCCTTGAACAACTTATATGCATGTCTTCCTTTCAGATTTTTATCCCACTCTGCTTTCCATTCATCTGTTATTAAATCTTTAATTAAGCTCTTAATCTCTGATTTACTCGTCCCTACATTTATTAGATTTTTATCAGATCTACCTTTCTTGACTTCTTTATCTGCCTTGTCATTTCCCTCTATGCCAACATGTGAAGGTATCCAAGCAATTAAGACTGAACATCTTCTGGAATATAAGTATGTAGTAGCCAGAAATATCTCCTCTGCTATATCAGGTCTACTACATTCTCGTAAGTTTCTAAGTGCTTTAATTGTTGAAAGAGAGTCAGTTAAAACTGTTAGTTTTTTGGGAGGGTTATTAGAGAAAATTTCTAGTGCTTTTAGTATTGCCACCATCTCTGCAGTGAAAATGGATGTATTTTCTGTAATGCTATATTCTTTTGCCATTTTCCATACTGGAATATATATTCTTATCCCCAATTTGCCATCCTCTCCCTTGGATTCATCTGTGTACACAGTAATGCTGTCTTTTGATTTTTGTTGTATTTATTTATTGGCTGTGTTTTTAATATTTTCTATACTATTTGTTTTCTTAATATTTCTGCTAGGTGGTAGTCCGTGTCTGGTTTCTTGATCTCCCAGGGTGGAATCACTGGCTTGTATTCACAACTGTTATTAATGGATGTAATTAATGTACCCAGATGGATAATTTCCTCCATACACTTCCATCCTGTAGGGTATCTAGTGGTATTCATTGGATTGGCCTGAGCTGTTAGTTGGCATCTGGTAAAAGCTGTATGTGCTGGGTGAGACTTATCTAACATAACTTTGTTCATGTAATTTAGTCTTAACTCCTTTCTCCATAATTCCAAGGGTAGAATTCCTAAAGCTACCTCTATAGCTCCCACTGATGTTGATCTGATTGCACCTGCTATTGTACATAAAGCCTGATGCTGGATTCTGTCTAATTTAATCTTGTTACTGTGTGCAGCAGAGTCATATATTATACTTCCATAATCTATTTTTTCCTCTGATAAAAGATTTATAAAAAGTGAGCATTGTCTTAGTGCTTGCACCCCATTCATTACTTTTCTTCGAATTCATCATCAGAACTCGTCTGACGGTGTAATCATCAAAGATGTGATCGCAAGAAGAAGAAGAAGATTACCTTTCAAATATCTTAATAAGTTAGTCAATCCTCTTGTCATAATTTTTGATAAGATAGGTCTGAGAATTTTAAGGTCCCATTCGAGCAGATGTGATAGTGATAATTATGTGAGATTAAGGTGTAAGAAAATAGTTTTAGGTTCATGAGGGTGATAGTGTAAGAGAAAGGAACAGTATCTGGATTGAGTAATTGCTCTAATCCAGCCTATCTTTACGACTATACTTAACTTTAGACTCACCTTCTCACTTGATACAAAAAATACAATGTACACTACACTTACATACACACAATTCTGTGACACACACACATATATATATATATATATATATATATATATATATATATATATATATATATATATATATATATATATATATATACATATATATATATATATATATATATATACGCACAAATGTGAACACAAACTACGAATAACATATAGGGCAGTGGTCGACCAACACAGTAACTAAAGGTTTAAATAGTTTATTATCACTAGAAAAAAATTCACAATATCAAGCATCGAATCAATAAGCATAGTTTACAGACAAAGAAAAAATACAATCTAATTATCCCAATAGGCCCTCCCTCTAGTAAAGGAAAACAAAGAAGAATCCCAACAGATGTAATTAGCCCAAAAAGATCAATATAGTAATACTAAATTAAGGAATAGTCAGTACGGGAAAAGGACAAGTTCCCAATTTAATCTATCACATAAATACTCAGATTAGTGAGAAAAAAAAAAGAAGATAAGTATCTGATGTTAACAAAATAAAAGAAAGTAATATGGTTCTCTCTTTCTGTTCATTCAAATTTCACACATACCAGTGGCCACTTTCATATTTGCTTACCCATAGATCGTCTCAGAAATTCCATGGAAATAAAAAAACCTTTAACATGTACTATGCCTGTATAGAATCAGAGTATTGGCAAATTTCAGCCCTAGACTATCCTGGTTAACAAACGTTATTTTCAGGAGGGTCGCTGAAGTTGGTGCGGTATTTATTCCTGGAAGAAAATCTCTTGTCACTGCAGTTAGTTAATTGGGATAAGTCTTCTATGTGGTGGTTGCCGTCATCAAAAGAAAATGTAGGTATTTGGTTCCAGTGTTGTGTAGCCTCTGGTGACTAAGAAATTCAGTGACGTGAAAGAAAAAAATAACCCATTGTCATAGGTCACGTAAAATAAGTATTAAATTCCGCCACAGCAGGCTGATAAGATTTATATGAAAAAATATTCTGGGAATGTTCTTCAGTTCCAGTTACACATGTTAAATTATTGTCTGTTATACTTTGTTGTGCCTCTTTCATGAATGAAGAATGTGGACCGCACAGGGTCACAACATGAAGCTCGGACAACGGTAATCTCTGGATGCTTATAGAACATTCTTCCTTGTTCGTTATGAAAAGGACGTTGGTTGCGTTGTGTCTGTTTACGCCGGAGCTGTGATATCTGCACTTTTCGGTCGACACATCCGACTTCAGCACGGCATTTTTTAGGACCGGGTTTGCCTTCCCTCTGCAATCTCTACTCTCTCAGCCAGACTGCAGTGATGCAGTCTGTTTCCAGGACCACCATGTGGAGGTGGAGTAGGGTCTTGGTCAGCTCTGGTTCGCTGACCCTGATGCAAGCAGTCAAGCTATGGGTCGCTGACTGCATTCTCTATTGCTGCATCTTTGGGTCCCTTTATAGAACATAAGACCAAAAGACCTGATAATAATTAATAATGTTTCTGGAGCTATTGTGACCGCTAGATCGCAGGGTTTGATCAGCTTAGGGGTAGGAAAAATATAAACACGTAACAATAATATAAATATTCTAACCTAACCCGCGTCAAGGTAAGACCTCCATAACCATTCCGTTATAAATTTAGATTTAAAACCCACAGTGTTAGCTTTCTTATCGCACTTTAACACGAGATATAAACTCTAGTCATTTACAAAATTTCACATGAAGTATTTGGAATAATTATACTTAGACATTTATCAAGCACCTGGCGTCTTATTAATTAATAGAAGCATCTCTTACTGGAAAATAGCTTGTAAATAAATTTTCGTTTTACAGCTGGAAAAATTTTGTTATAAGTTATTTAATACGCTATACAATTAACACAGCAATCCCAGTGAAATATAAATGCGAAACTCTTTAACACGTTAAACACTTAAATGCTAATATACTATTATTTACCCTAGCACAGAAAACTGAATTACCTCGACGAATATAAAGTCATCCAAATAGGAATATGGCTCTTGTAATATCGAGCTAGACGTATTCAAAATATTCTGTAGCAGACTGATAGCAGAGTTTTGGAGACTGGACACATATACTGTATTGGTGCAAATATCGCCGGTCTCTGGCAAAAGTCACACCTCAGGGCAAATCCGCGATTGATTTCTGAATCAGAGATCTTTTTCACACCGTTTACCGACAGGATGGCCGTGTTTTAGCAGAGATTTCTTTCCCGTATAAAGAGTTCCTGTCCGCTCTGTTTCCTGGTGTGAATCTACAACAAAAGGTTTTCAGATCTCGGCGAAATGCCGGACGTGTAGTAATCTGACAGCCGGCAGACTCCCTTGGCCCGCCTCTTTTTTGAAGGATTGTCAGTTATGATCTTAATATCTGCTAGATAATAGCGCATGAAAGAAGACAGGTAGGCGTGGCTAAAACTTCAAATAAGTCAGATAACGAGAACGGCATGGCTTATGCATAACTTAACTTGCATGTTAATTAGGAAGCGAGGGAAACCCACATGGAACGGCGGATACGAAAAAAACAAGGGTGACTGTGGTATTCAAGTGAAATGTCAAGATGATCGATTTTCATAATCTGTCACATTTCGTCCCGGCTTGAAGACATGAAACCATTGTTCATGTTTCTGTTATGAAAATAGAGTGCCTTGATGCATAGCTTCCATGTGATTGTTGTTTTCACTTTCATTTTCCTCTTCCATGCTCCAATTTCGACTCATAAAGTCTGCCCCTGCGTTCTGTTTTCCTGGAATGTATTCCACTTTAAAAGAGTAAACACTTAGTAGCAGAGCCCAGCACATAATCTTCGCGTTGAATTCCTTGTTGGCCCCAAGAAACGCCAGTGGAGCATGGTCTGTCTGCACCGTCAATGATACACCGTAAAGATATTCATGGTGTCTCCTTATCCCATGAACAAGTGCTAGACACTCTTTCAACTGTGGAATAGTTTCTTTCAGCTGTGTTCAGTTTACGGCTGCCATAAGCAACAGGAAATAAGAGGTTTGGATCATTGTCATCAGCTTGGAGTAGCGTTGACCCGATGCCTTGACCCGAAGCGTCGACCCGCAATATAAAAGGTTTCTTAAGGTCAGCCAGCCTTAAAAGTGGGTATTCTGACAGCTGTCCTTTTAAAGTGACGTAAGCGTGTTCGCACTTCGAATCCCAAATAACTGTTTCCGGGCACCCCTTTTTGGTAAGGTCAGTAAGGGGTGCCGTTAGTCCATTGAAGTTTTTGATGAATTTCTGATAATATGCACACAGCGATAGAAATGAACGTGTGTCTTTCTTCATTCTGGCCTTTTTGCTGCAACTATTTTCTCAATATTCTTTGTCACTGGCCACATGGAGCCTTGAGAAATTGTATGCCCCAGGAAGTCAAGCTTTTCAAATCCGATGAGGCATTTGCTAGGTCTGGCTGTGAGACCAGTTTCCTGTAGCCTCCTGAGGAGCATAGCAACCGTAGCAATATGTTTGTCGTAGTTTTCCGTTGCAATTAATATGTCATCCATGAAATTATGGATATGGGGACTTTGCAAGGGTTCTAAAAGCTTTTTCATCATTCTGGTGAAGACTCCCGGTGCGTTGTGCAATCCGAACGGCATCACGTTGAAGGTGTGTCCTTCACTAGTGCTGAAAGCTAACAAGGGCTTAACTTCCTCCTTGACTGGTATTTGGTAATAACCTTTACTCAGGTCAATCTTGGAGAAAATTCTTGCCTTGCTAAGCTTTGTAAACAGCTGAGAAGCGCTCTGGAGAGGTTCCGGCTGGAATTCCGTTACAGTGTTTAGTAAGCGGTAATCTATGCACAGCCGAACTTCTTTATTGGGCTTCTGTAACAGTACTACACTCGAACTGTAAGGAGAGATAGACTCACTGATAATTTCTGCTTGATGTAGCTTGGCTATTTCTCCACGTAGCATATCAGCTTTAGCATACGGGATAGGGTAAACTCGGGTCCGAACAGATGTCTCGTTCGTCAGTTCATATCGAACTCTATGAGATTTGTTCGACCAGGTACATCCGTTAACACTGCTGTGTACTAGTTCAGTAGCGCCCTCGTTGCTGTCTGTTGTGCTTCAGAGAGATTGTCACCGAATTTTACATCTTGGAAAGATTCCGTCTGTTGAAATGGGTACTCCATGCAACTATCATCATCTTCCTCATCTTCTGTCGCTCTGGCGACTGCCAGGAGATGTTCGGAGAACGGTACCGGTCTTTCCAAATATTTCTTTAGCAGATTTACGTGGTAGACCTTCTCCTTTCCTTTAATAGAGATCTTGTAGTTAGTTCGTGAGATCTTTTTTACGGACGGTAAACGGCCCTTGCCATCCGATGCGTAGTATGTTGCTTCCGGTTGGTAGTAACAACAAAACTTTCTCCCCTGGTTGCAGTTTTCTCTCTTTAGCTGCTTTATTATATATGTGACCGCTTGGCCTTTCACGCTAGCTTTGTCCCTCCTACTTTAACGCTAAGCGTTTATATGTGCTAGAAGATGATACATGTAAGAATGACAGACCTTAAATGCAAATAAGACGTTTTTACACAAAACGCAGTATTCATTCAAAGTTCAGTTGCCGTTACTGCTCTGACAGGGCAAACGTAGGTCAGTCCCAGATAATAATGAATGGGTTTTATAAGCGCGAAAGTGGGAAATGAGTGTTTGTGTGATCTGGTTTTTTTTTTTAATCCTATTGTTAAGTTGGAAAAGATCACACATGTGAAAATTAAGTCGAAATAACAGAATGTCGTGTGCAAAAAGGTCGAAAAGCTGAGGAGAGGAGTGCAAATGTTAATTATTGTGTCGTGTGAAAAAAGGACGGGTCGTGTGAAAAAAGGCGGGAAAAAAGAAGAAAGAGTATAAATAGAAGAGTTGTGGGCGATAGGCAGAGATTTTAGGATTTATGATTCCAAGGATACCATGATTTTAGACTAGAGGATTTTTACAAATAGCGTTAGGAGAACTTCGTCTTTGAGGATACCAAGACAAGTTTTTTCTTTAGTAGACAAATGTGTATATTATTCAGTTGGATTGAAGTTCATTTTGGATAAACAACCATCATTTTGTGAAATGTACAGTGTTTGTCTAATGTCATCAATAAACTCTAATATAATTTTCTACATTTGCTGTTTGTGGAAATTTACAGTAATTTCTTTCGGATATAAGTTGTTGTGCTGAAACTGTTTTGCTTATCACCAAACTCAAAGGGAAGAACATTCCTGGGTTGAAATAAATTAACAAAAGGTCAAGTATCACCATCTCTGGCGGAAGGCCAGTTATCACTTGAACTACCACAACATATGAAGGATTAACTCTGACTAAATAAAATCAATATAACTACTAGTGCCGTATAAACATACACGGCCACATATCGTTGAGCGTGCTTTGTGCGTGCTCGCTTAAGGTTGGTCGTTGCTAGATCCCATCCTATCTGTAGCCTTTCCTTAAGTTCCGATACGTATCTACTGGCTGAGACGACTGTCTCGTTAGCCTTCTGGTCTGTCAGGGACCGAAGTAAGGCTTCTAGCTGCCCCTTTATAGGTCTGCCGAATAAAAGTGTAGCTGGTGGAATGCTTGTGGAACTTCCCTGTAGGCGAATAAAGCTGCAGGAATGAAAAGGTCCCAATCTTCATGTTTCTCTTGTCCCAGCTTACATAACATCATGGTGAGGCTTCCGTTAACACGTTCTACTAACCCACTTCCGGTCGGATTATAGGGGCTTGTGTAGATGTGCAGGTTCCTCAAGATCTTAAAGATCTCCTCCATTAACAGGCTACGGTATGGGGATCCGTTATCCATCAAAACTTGTTGAGGGAATCCCAACCGTGTAAATATCTGCATGAGGGCTTCTGCGACATGCTTGGAATCCGTGCATGTCAGCGGTATAGCTTCGGCCCACATAGTGCATGTGTCGACTAAGGTCAGGATAAACCTGTTCCTTCTTTTAGTCCTTTCTATGGGTCGTAAAATGTCGACAGCAGCCCGTTCAAATGATGTTCCCACTATTGGCATTTCCCCCATGGGAACTGGGGGTGTCTAATGCTTGGGTGCCACCCGTTGGCACTAGGCGCAGGATTTCACGTAACTGATAATATCAGTGTTCATTCCTGGCCACCAATAGTGAGTCGATATTCGCTGAATAGTGGCGTTTTGTCCCATATGTCCGCTAAAGGGAAGAGAGTGTCCCATTGCTAAGATTTGGTCTCTGTACTGTTTCGGTACTAGGAGCTGATTATGCCTTTGTTCAGGGTTGCCAGTTCTACAATACAATATGCCATCCTTGGAAAAGATGTCTCCGTTGTGTCTGGGGTCCTTGGCCATGGGCAGTTTCCTAAAGCAGGGCTCCAGAGTAGGGTCCTTTTGTTGCGCTTCCTTTAGTTCCTTAGGTAACATGTTAGGCGTAGGCTCCCGTTCCTTCTGGGCTTGCCCTCTTATGGTAACTGCTGCCACAATCGGCTCTTTCGGTCTCCCAATAAACACATATCTACAGCCAATTATAATTGGATAGATGGGATCATCCATAATAGCCGCTTTGATAACACCTCTGACAAAATCAGAGTGTATCTCCACCAGTGTGATGGGAAGCGTCTTGGGTGCATCACTCTTGAAAACTCCACTTAGTTTGACGGTGTCTTCTGTCTCTTGACCGGGTTTGACCAAGTGCCTTGCGACAATACAATCAAAAGATAAACCCTTGTCAAAAAGACAAGATGTTGACGTCCCGTTCAAAGTAACAGTTCCTCGCGGTGAGGGCCTGTCCCCCTCAGGTTTAGAATCACTGTGACATTGATTCTTCCTTGCGAGGCTGTTTGCAAGCATCCGATGCGATTAGGCCCGGTGTGCTTGCCCTGATCAGTTGTCCCTGGTGCAGGGGTCTTTCCCTTCTCTTGACCTTTCTGGCCACGGTGCCATGCAGGTCGGGTGGGTTGATCAGGATGGTTTTGGGTGGGATATCTGGTTTTGAAAATTTTCGGTTTTTCCTGGAAAAGATGTTGGGGTACGGTTTGTCGTTGGTTATGGTGATGGGAAGACTGCTCTAGATTATTTTTTTCGAGAAGGCTCATCTGTCGGTTTGCGTTTAGAGCTGGGAAGCTCGGCCAGAGCTATTATGTACCGTTCAGACTTACTAAGAATGTCATCTAACTTCACTGCGCCTTGTTCAGCCAGAAATCTACGGGTTTCGTTTGACAAAGTGGTTTTTATTTGTTCAGTAAGAACAAGTTCCTCCAAACCTTAATAGGTGAGAGAGAGCTCTGAAAGCTCCATGCACTTTGTCAAATATCCCTTCAGGCGTGAAGAGAACTGCTGAAAGGTCTCCGTGCCCTCCTATCTGCTGTTTCTGAACATTTGCAGAAATTTCCGAGCGTTCATCTCGAAACGCTCCAGTAAAGCCTTCTTTAACATGTCGTAGTTATCTTGATGGCTGCTTCCCAGTTTTATGTAAACGTCATACGTGGTGCCTTTTAAAGCATGTGAAAGCTTTAGGCACCACCGGGAACTCTCTAACCCATACAGGTTTGCCGTTCTCTCAAATTTCTCTAGAAACGAGTCAATTTTGTCATTGGGATTGGGGAAATGTTCCAGGGGAAAAGACATAGCTGCGAGTTGAGGAGATTGAGTGCTGGATTGATCCGTTAAAGATGAATGGGGCGATGACAGCTCTCCATTGCTGGAAGTAGAGGCAGCCCCACGACTTTGGACCTCTAGGGCCTTAAGCGCCAATTCATGCTGTCTCTCTTTCCTCATGCTGTCTCTCCTTCTCTCTTTCGTTTGCCCTGTGAGCTTCCATCTGTCTCAATTTTCTTCTGCTCTACTTGACACTCTTCCGCTTCTTTCTTCCCCACTCTCTCCTCTGTTGTCTTCTCCTTTTCTCTAGCTTCAGCTTCCTTCTTCTCCGCATCATATCTGTCGAGTTCTTCCCTGACAAAAGCTTTCGCTTCTTCTTCATCTAATCTTGTCTCCCTTGTTTCCTCACTTAGCATAGTTCTAAGTTTTACACGCTCAGCCATGTTAAAGAACTGAATGCCACTAACCCGAGGAAAGAAGAAGAAAGGAAGGAAAGAAAAACTCTATCCTTAACAGCTTACGAGAAAAACCAACTCAAATGTTATTATTTACCTGAGATACCTCCTCCTGTTATCAGTTACTAATCTATCGCTGTTATTATCTGGCAACTAGGCTCCTAATACAGACGACTTAATCCAAAAATGGTAGATCAGACTAACACTGGAAAAACTACTATTACTTAACGGTGGAGGGAAAGAAATTTATTTTAATAAAATTTAAGGAGAGAAAAAAAAATTTCCATTAAAAAAACTCCACCCAAAACTCGCCCACCTAAAGTCAGTTAAGAGAAGGGACTTTATTAACTTGACTTGAAAGTCAGAATGCCGTCCTTTGCTTAGCTCAACTCTGCTGCTTCAAAAAAAAAAAGCCCTAGTGATTGCTATACAATCACGCGAACTAGCGGTCTAGTAAAAAATTTTCAAAATCATATCTCTGACAAAGATTATTATCAAACAAATTTCCCGTAACTCTATGATGCTGTGGAAAGAAACAAATCCTTTATGTGTGTGTGGTCAAACACCCAGTAACTAAAAGCGTTGTCTAGGGGGTAATTATTTAATATTCCCTAAATCACAAGACAACCTCACAACACACTCTATCTAGATGAAACTTCTGATTCAGTATCAGACTTTAGACATTTATCTAGACTCGGACTTAGATCTTAGTCCCGCGACGAGCCGACCCATTTATGTCGTAATTTTTTATAAGATAGGTCTGAGAATTTTAAGGTCCCGTCCGAGCAGAGGTGATAGTGATAATTATGTGAGATTAAGGTGTAAGAAAATAGTTTTAGGTTCACGAGGGTGTAAGAGAAAGGAACAGTCTCTGGATTGAGTAATTGCTCTAATCCAGCCTATCTTTACGACTATATTTAACTTTAGACGGACCTTCTCACTTGGTACAAAAAATACAAGGTACACTACACTTACATACACACAGTTCTGCGACATATATATATATATATATATATATATATATATATATATATATATATATATATATATATATATATATATATATATATATATATTTATATATATATACGCACAAACGTGAACACAAACTACGAATAACATATAGGGCAGGGGTCGACCAGCACAATAACTAAAGGTTTAATTAGTTTTTTATCACTAGAAAAAAATTCATAATATCAAGCATCGAATCAATAAGCATTGTTTACAGACACAGAAAAAATACAATCTAAGTAACCCAATAGGCCCTCCCTCTAGTAAAGGAAAACAAAGAAGAATCCCAACAGAGGTAATTAACCCAAAAAGATCAATATTCATTCATAACCCTCCACTCTCAAAGGAGCATAAACCTTCAACAAACACATGCCAAGTCCTCCTGTCACGTGCCATCATCTCAAGTTCTTTCCACGCTCTCATTATCCTTTTCACCTCTGTTTCCAGCTCTCTTCTCCGTGTGCTTCTTGGTCTACCTCTGCCTCTCTTTCCCTGGGGGTTCCAGAACAAGGACTGCCTTGTAATGCTATCAACGGCAGTGTGTGTCCTATCCATCGCCATCGTCTTCTTCTCATCTATTGTTCCACTGGCACTTGTCTAGTTCTTGTCATCAGTTCCACGTTGGTAACCTTGTCATACCATTTTAATCCCTCTATTCTACGCAAGCACCCATTTATGAAAGTCTGTAGCTTTTTGGTTGTTGTCTTTGTTGTTCTCCATGTCTCAGAGCCATACAATAGGACTGACTTCACATTTGAGTTGAAGATTCTTATTTTCGTGTTGGATCCGATTTCTCTTGATCTCCATATATTTCCCAATGCAATGAAAGCTCCTCTTGCTTTTTGTATTCTTCTTTTGATATAGCTGTCTGTCCCTCCAACTTTTTCTATATTACTGCCAAGATATGTGTACGATTCTACATCTTGTATTGGTGTTTCTTCAAGTTCAACCCTGTTATCATTACCTGCATTTATTCTCATTATTTTTGTCTTTTCCCTATGTATTTTCAGACCCAATTGCTGTGACCTCTCCTCGAGTGTTTTCAATTTGTCCTGCATCTCATTACGGTTATCGGACAGAAGAGCCAAGTCATCAGCAAAATCCAGATCATCCAACTGCTTAGTCAGAGTCCACTGGATTTCATTTCTGTTGTGTATTGTCGATGATCTCATAACCCAGTCTATTGCTAGTAAGAAAAGAAATGGAGACAAGAGTCATCCTTATCGCACTCCTGTTCTTATCCCATACAGTTCTGCAAGCTGTCCTCCGTTAAGAACTCTGCATGTCATGTCTTCATATGTTTTCTTTATTAATTTAATGATCTTCAGGGGAACTCCATAATGCCTCATCAATTTCCAAAGTGATTCTCTGTCTACACTGTCAAATGCCTTTTCGTAGTCCACAAATCCGATGTATAGTGGTGAATTCCATTCCAGACTTTGTTCAACTATTATTCTCAAAGTGGCTATCTGGTTCGTACATGATCTGTTTTGTCGAAAACCTGCTTGTTCATCTCTCAGTTTCTTGTCTATGGACTCTTAATCTCTCAAGGATAATCCTGTTTAATACTTTTCCTGGCACTGATAGTAACATTATACCTCTATAATTTGTGCACTCTTGTAAATTTCCCTTCTTAACCAGATATCCTTCCTTCCATTCTGCTGGTATCTCTTCCTTTTCCCAGATTTTACCAAGTAATTTATATAACATCTCTGTAGCCGTATTGATATCTGCTTTTATGGCCTCTGCTGGAATGCCATCAGGTCTAGCCGCTTTTCCATCTCTTAGAAGCTTTATGGCTTTCTTTACTTCTTCCTTCGTTGGTCTTTCACTGTTAATTTGTAGTTCTTCTGCTGGCTGAATGTCCTGGGGATTTTGTGGAGCTGGTCTATTGAAAAGGTCAAAATATTCTGTCCACCTCTTCATTTGCTCCTGTATATTGCTGAGCAGTTTCCCATTCTTGTCTTTTATGAAGCAACTTGTTTGCTTGTGTTTCCCCGTTAGCTTCTTTGTGCTGCTATACAGTTCTGTCATATTTCCTTTGGCTGCAGCATCTTCTGCTTCTATTGCCAACTCCTCAATATACTTCCTCTTGTCTCTTTTGATACTTCTTTTTACTTCCTTGTTTGCTTCTGTGTACACTTCTTGAGCCTTGGCTTTGGAACTTCTGGTTTTGCTTGTGTTTAAATCTGCTTTCTTGTTTTTTTCTGTCTTTTACCGTATTGATGGTTTCTGTTGTTATCCATGCTTTTTGTTGTCTTTCCCTTTTCCCCAGTATTTCTTCACATGTCTCATTCCATACAGTTTTGACCTGCTGCCAATAGTCTTCTGTATTCTCTACATCTTCCAGCACATTCTACATCTTGTATTGGTGTTTCTTCAAGTTCAACCCTGTTATCATTACCTGCATTTATTCTCATTAGTTTTGTCTTTTCCCTGTGTATTTTCAGACCCAATTGCTGTGACCTCTCATCGAGTGTTTTCAATTTGTCCTGCATCTGATTACGGTTATGGGACAGAAGAGCCAAGTCAACAGCAAAATCCAGATCATCCAACTGCTTAGTCAGAGTCCACTGGATTCCATTTCTGTTGTGTGTTGTCGATGATCTCATAACCCAGTCTATTGCTAGTAAGAAAAGAAATGGAGACAAGAGGCATCCCTGTCGCACTCCTGTTTTTATCCCAAACGGTTCCTCTTTCTCTTGTCCCAAGTCGGACTTCACCACATGCTTCTGCAACAGCAGTCTTTATAATGTCCTTGAATTTAAGCCAGAGGGTTTCCAAGTCATCAGGTTGTTCTTCTGTGTTGCTCACCGCTGTAGCAATAAGCCCCTGATGTCTGGTCTTAATTTCTGGCTCTCTCAGCTTGTAGGTCTTAATGCTCATTTCTCCCGTTCGTTTACTTGGTTTCTTGCGTGATGTTGGGCAGTTCCTAGGTTGAGCAACTCTTTCAGTTGTTCTTTTGATTGTAAGCAGGTAGTGATCGCTTCCAATCTCTGGCCCCCTCCAGACTCTAGCGTCCCGGACATATTTGATTTAGCTCCACCTAACAATGGCATAGTCGATCACTGACTTCTCATCTTATGGGGGAACTTTATGTTTGTCATGATCAGATTGTGCTCACTGCAGAATCTAAGAAGTCGCTTTCCATTGTCATTGAGAGTACCTTCTCCATATCTTCCGATAACTCCACCCCATCTAGCATGGTCTTTTCCAACTCTGGCATTGAAATCTCCGAGCATGATAACTTCATCTAGGCAGTCAACCACTGTCCTTTGAAGGAGCTCGAAGAATTCCTGCTTGACCTCTGCTCTCTCATCCTCATTTGGACTATACAATATGACCAGGCTGACTATGGTTTCTCCTTCTTTTAGTTTTACAACCATAATGCGCTCCGAGACAAAGTTCCATCCCTTGATACTATCTTTCTGGTTAAGTCATACTTTGCTAAACTTTAATCAAGGGGAGTTGAATCTTGGAATAACGTATGTACAGGTCAGATTTGTGTTATCACCCTTGATTAGCTGTTGATTTGTTTGTTTAAAAATATGATAGGGGAATCTTCGAGAATGTTCGAGACAGAAAGTGTCAGATAGCGGATGAACGCTACTCACATCTGAGCTGTGAGCGATAGTCTCTCGCGGTTAGCCGCGCGTGTGTTATTGTGTGAGCTGTGTTTGAGCAGCGGTAATTTCGGGGAGTGTGTTTCGAGCCGAGCTCGGAGATGGCAGGTGTTATTTTTCCATCTCATAGTATGTATTGGATTATTTTTGAAGACATGAAGTGTACAGGCCGGTGTTATGAATCATATTTACTTTCTTGATGAGTTTACTTTCTTGACGGATTTATTGTCATGTTATTAGCACAGCGATGCCTGCAGTCTGCTTGAAGGAATTATTGATATTATTATTAGCACTGCGATGCCTGCAGTTTGCTGGAAGGAGTTACTGATATATTATTAGCACTGCGATGCCTGCAGTCTGCTTGAAGGAGTTATTGAGATATTATTAGCACTGCGATGCCTGCAGTTTGCTGGAAGAGTTATTGATATATTATTAGCACTGCGATGCCTGCAGTCTGCATGAAGGAGTTATTGAGATATTATTAGCACTGCGATGCCTGCAGTTTGCTGGAAGGAGTTATTGATATATTATTAGCACTGCGATGCCTGCAGTCTGCTTGAAGGTGTTATTGAGAGATTATTAGCACTGTGATGCCTGCAGTTTGCTTGAAGGATTTATTGATATCTTATTAGTACTGCGATGTCTGCAGTCTTTTGAAGAGATTTACTGTCATAACACTAGAACTGTGATGTAGACAGGATTTACATTATATTGGGAAGTTACGTCGTTCTGTGCAACCTATTATCCATGGATTCTTGTATGCTATTGTAACCTGTGTAGTGTACCGTTCCTGATATCGATGTTTCTGTGGCGTAATAAACAGTATAGAACTGTATTTGGAGTTTAAACCTTCCTGACTCCTACATGTACTTTTGTGTGTGTGACCTATTGATGGTGTCAACAAAAATAACCTCGCAACATATGCGATGGCCTGTGTGGTGTACTAAGAACTGCAACATTAACACTACAGTCGCAACAGCACCACAACAGTGGTGAGCCAGCCTTACGGGGTGTGATACCCGCGACATTCGGACAGAAGGATATTTATTATAGAATTGTTTGTAATGGCATGTCATGATGCACAGTGTTGCCAGAGTACAAGTCAAGACTAGACGTCAAATACCTCCTCTGAATTGGATTATCTACTGTCAGATTTCAAACTACAGAGGGAGTTCAAGTTCATATTTCCAGTGTTCCAGTGCCTGTTTTCCTATGACGATTTTCAAGTAGACGTCATCCAGTATTGTCAAGGACCTGAGAGTGAGAAGTGACGAGTTCCAGTAACCGTTCCTGTAACTTTTCAACGTTGGATTTCTTTAGACTGTGTGTTGTCCATCGTTTGGTGGAAATGAAGGGATTATTTTCTATTTACAAGATAAGTGGTTTATTGTTATGTAAATTGTTCCACTTTATGTATGTCAACAAGCCTTCTCATGTTATGCATTATTTGTTCTATTAAGTGTTTTATGTTCTATTTCCATATTTGACTTATGAAGGTAACATCCCAGTTTACCCAGGGCTTCATAAGCGTTCTTTAGGATTTAGTTTGTGAGTGTCAATTAAGGTAGCTGTGTGGTAGACTTCCTTCAAATCTAATGAAAAACTTATTTTGTTTTTAAATGTTTTTATGTAGCCAAACCATTTCTCTCCACAATACATAGGTTTATATTGTCCAGTGATGCATAGTTTTTTTACTTTTTAAAGGATAAGTGACCAGAGGGTGATATTAATTTTCCTTGACAACGCATTGTTTACTTCTGGTTACTAACCACTTTTTGAAAACATGATTCCCACACTAAAAAGGCGAATTGATAATGATTCCATAACTCTTCTGTACCAGAAAAACTCCAGAGAACCATTTATGAGAAGGGACATTACTCTCCTTAAATTCGATTGTTTATGAATCATTTTGCCACATGTGGGCTGAAAATTTCAAAGTTGTCAGAGTTCAACCTTTCATATTACACCTTTTTGAGTGAAAAAGTTACGTTATTGTGGTAAGCTGTACAAACCAATTTAACAAGAACGATATGGGTGACAAAAAAAGGGGTAGGAAGTTAAGAAAACGCAAGTTTTTTGGCAACCAGGACCCTGGTGAAGTTGTTAGCACAACAGAAAATAATGAAGCAGCTGTTATCGATAACGAAGTTAAACCTTCTTCTATTAAGAAATTGAGGAAAAGCACCCTCTCAACCCATACAAAAGATGGACAAACAAATAATGCTTTTATTCTTATGAGTATGGAGCACTTGAATAACAGCAAACATGAGATGTGTAGAATGTTATGGGTTTATAGTGTCGTGTAGGCTCAATGGAGATTCAAAGCAAGGTTTCTGTCACACAATCGTTGTCAAATGTAGCAACTGCTTGTGGGACACATCTTTCACAACATCAGGAGATGCAGAAAATGTAGAGGAGACAGGGATAAACACAAAAAAGAACAAAGAAATCAATGTAAGGATGGTAATGTTTGTACGATCACTTGGCAGAGGCCAAGCAGCGCTTGAAAAGTTTAGCTTGCACACTAGTGCCCCGCCACCAATGACAAGACATAGTTATAGAGACATTTTTATGTAAGTGCATGACAGTGGCTGAAGAAAGTATGTCTGAGGCTACTAAAGAAATTAAAATGCAAAGGAAGGGGATATGTATACTCTTGGAGGTCATTAAGATAAGGTAAGTGCACAAAATAACTGTTTGTTAACAAATTTTCCCCCTGTTTTCTTCTTTTTCTCACCTTCCCTATTTAGCACGACAGGTACATTTTGAAACGCTATATCTCAAGAATGAATTGTTGGAATGCTCTGAAACTTTGCAGAGTATTTCTTAACATCTTAAACCTTGTCCTGAACTAAACTTTGATTTGCCCTCTCAATTTGTTTTATTTGTACAGGTGTTTTGCATACTAATGAGGTTCTATAAATTTCCAATTTTAGTTTTTTTACAAATTGTCACACATAGTTCATGCTATATCCCAAATATTTTTGGTTTAGGACATAAAGCACTCACTTGTGGACTTGTATGCATAATGTCTATAAGTTGAGAAATAATTATGTAATGTGGGTTTAAAATAACCCTGCATTTTGTATACTGCGGCGGCCATTTTGAATAGCTAATTAGCATAATTATGCAATCACTCATATGGTTAGATTTCTCTCTTACCAAGGAACATTTTGACATATATAGGCAAAATGTAAAGTTATATATAAGAAAAATTCATGTTTCTACCACACGGCTACCTTTTTAAGCTATAATTCCGGTACAAGGCTAAAAACCTTGCCGAAGTTTAGATTGCTATTTGTTTCTTACGACAGTAGTTGTTTAGGTGTGACGTAACGTTTCGTTGTTGTTATTGTAGTAATTTTTTCTGTACCTTAGTTTATTGATTAATTTGTTCGTGAGTGTCTTTCTCTCTTTCCTATCTTTTATTTACATACACATTTTTCGTTTTATACACTGTGTTGTCGTTTGTCTTGTTATTACATTCGCAGTTGTCATTACAAGCTTTGTAACATTTTTCTTTAGTTCCGCTTTATTATTCAGTTGATTCTGCGAACGTTATCATTTGTTCTCTAGTATCTTGTCTCTGTAACCGTTATTCCTATTGTCTATATCGTACGTTAATTCTTTGTGACTTATTATAGGATTTTTTTTATGCATAAGTAATTAATGGCTACATGATAATATTGACTTCCTTCATATTGATATGAATTTATAAAAGTTCTATGCACAGGAACTTGTGATAAGGCATTAACGGATAATTTCAATCTCTTGAGAGATATTTAACTTTGTGAGGTGGAAAGTTAATTGTCCAAACTTTTAGAGACAATAACTTATAATAATTATAGGTGATTACACAGATAGTTGACTCAGTGATTGAATCACCATGGATTTGGATAGGGATCTGGATATGGATCCTGATGATATGAGGCCTATGTTAGACTATTTATTTGAAGAAGGTAGAGATGGTGAAGGATTGCAAGGCCCAGAACTGGAGGCACATGTGATGGACAGATTTTTGGCCAATGCGGCATTATCCTTAGGGTATTTTGCTCGGGATAATTTCCAATCCGTTCCTAATTTAATAATGGCTAAGGATTTAGCAGATTTACTGCAGTACCTTCGTGGGTTTTTGTACAACCATACTGATGTTAAACACGATCATGTATTGAAGAGTATACACAAGATAATTTACTACGACATTTCTGATGGTCAGAAAAAGGAGTTAGAAGATGAGGAGTTAAGAGTCAATAAACAGGAAAGGGTGAATTTTTTAGAAAGTATTGCTGAAGAGAGCGGATTACATGAGTCAGTGACAAAACTTACAAGTGAGCTACATAAATCAAACTCGGCACCTACCAGTGTGCAAACGGCATTGAGTTCAGCATTAAGCAGGATCATAGAGTTGGAAGCTCAAATGGAAGATAAGTATAGCGAAGTTAGGAATCTCATGCAGGAAATTCAAGAAAAGCAAGAGATGTATGAGAAATTAAAAGTTGAGACCAATGAACGTGAAAGGTCTTATGCAGAAACGCTTCTTGATTTATTGGATGATATTGCGAATTTCGGTCGCCAACATGAATAAGAGAATACTATATCTCCCAAGAAAGTTGATAAGCTTACGAATAATGATGATTGAGGCACGACAAATAAGAGCAAAGAAAGAAAAGGATGAGAAAGAGAGATTAGAAGAGTTAACGATGGAGAGAGAAAAAATGGCAAAGATTGAGAAATTACTCGCGGTGGAGAGGGGCAAAGTTTTGACATATGAGAATTTAAATAACAAACAAAGTGAAGAGATCTCACTCAAAAATGTAGAAATTATGGAATTAAGAAAAAGAATGGATGGATTACTATATATTGTCTTAGGCAACAAGGTGTTGTCTACTGTCAATGTTGACAATGTTAGACAGAAAGTTGTTTATCAACAGGGCACAAAGGCAAAGATTCAGCTACATGCACTCAATGCTAACAGTAATATCAAACATAGTGGACATAGATCTTTTCGTGGAAAATACAATTTCCCACGTGCTTATGATACCGCCTCTAATAGTACTGATTCTTGGCGTCAGGCCAACAAAGGGAATCCGACTGTAACAGTCAGTCCTATAGATCACGGTAACAACTGTGATAAATTTCAGGTAAAAGTTCCTAAGACCAACCGTGTATCTACTTGTGGAAATTCTCATAAATTGATAACAGGGGATAAAACTATTAGTACCCGGTCCCAAAATGAGACCCATTATGTGCGGAACAATAAAGATTCTATCAATCCTGTTACTTATCGTACTCAGCTCAGACAGTATGATACTGGTGGTAACCACATTCCCACAGAAAAGAATAAAAACAACTTTGGTAGGAGAGATAATCCTGGTTTTAGACAGTACCAAGGGAGTTCATCAAATGGTAATTTTCCTTCTCCAAGAAACTGGAGGCAATTTAACGGATCTCAACATTTTGGTTCTTAGAATTTTGGAAATTATGGTAGAAATAACTACACTAAAGATTATCAATCTTACAATAATTTTTTCTAGGAAACGGCAAGATCCATCTAATATATATTTTGATCAAAGGAGAAATAATAATCATAACTATGCTAACCGGGGTTCAAAACATAACAATGATCCCAAACAAAAGGTAAATAATAATCGCAACTATGCTAACTGGGATTCAAATCAGTATAACAGCTTCAATAGAGCAAATAACAATGCTCTCAATAAAAATAATAGTAGTGATAGACCTCGTTATAATGGTACCTCTACAAATGTTACATTGCATCGCCAGGGTAACTTTGCTCAACATGAGCCCAAAATTATTAGTAATCAAGGGAACAATAGTAATATTGTCTCAAATACTATTGCTTGCTGTGCTTTTGATTTCGAGAGAGCATCTCGTTGCCTTGAGTGCAGAACTTTGTTCAACCCTACTGCGGTGACAACCTTGAGTTGTGGTAATTCTCTGCCTGTGTTCTCTACACGTGACGGAGGAAGGTTTGTTGCTCATCATAAAGATAATGGAAATTTACACAGCCACAGTAATAGGTAAATGTGAAAGTTAACTTTTCTGTTTTTCTTCATAAAATTCTGCCGTTGATTAAAATAGTTTTTTTTTTCATTTGTGTTTTTCACAGCAATGGCTTGTCGATGAGAATTATAGATACCATGTCAAGCGATTAGGCTATTTATCTCCAAATGATTGTATGTCGCCTTGCGCCCGTGTGATTGATCAAGGGAAGCAGTCAGCATGTTGACTCCACATTGGATGATACTACCTCATTATATTTTGAAATGTTTCAAGACCGATGGAGTTGTTCCCTATTTAATTTTTCTTTAGGATATTGGATAGTATTGTATTTGTATATGGTAAAACTTCTATAAGATATTGTGTAGATTCATTTTTATACAACATTTCAACATCATATTATTTTTATATGACTATATTTTGATAACGCACCAGTTCATTTCCATGCTACTTTTTATACTACTGTGTTTTGATAATGTGTAGCATGTCAGTCCATAGTGACCTGTTTTTAACTTTTTGATGAAAGCAGTGGGATGTTAGTGTCTGCACACACTGGTCGGAGGGCTGTGCCCACTTGGACCATGTATTCATTGACCTTTATGCTCTGTATCGGAGCTTGGAGCTTCGATAGCTGATACATCAAACATTGATGTGCTTTTGCAGCTGTGATTGTTAGGATAGTTTTTCTATGCATGATGAGATTGTCAGCCCTATGCACAACTCATTAGCTGTGAAGGTGCAGTAGTAACTTTCAGATAGTCCTGAGTGTTCCTTTATTCACTAAATTTTGACTTTTTTCTCGTGTTTTGATGCCATATTTGCTTAACATATTAGCACATACAGAAAAAATATGAAGTAACCGTTATGTTGTGAAACGTAAATTTGAAACGTAGATTTACATGTATCAGAAATGATCTTGTATTTGAATTTGATAGCATATTCTAAAACACTGATTATTTTTTTTCAGAACATGACACCTGAGAATTTAAATAATTTGACTTTCTTGCTATTTCCTCATAAGTTATCAAGAAGAACAACGTGGCATGCCCCAAAAACTGAGATAAATGGCCAAATTGATTTTATTCTTGTATCCAAAAGATTCAAGTCCAGTATTAATGAAGCCAAGACTAGGACTTTTCCTGGCGCCGACATTGGTAGTGATCACGACATGGTATTGATGACGCTCAAGCTTAAACTTAAAAAGAACTATAATCAAAACAGATGTTCTCAGTTAAGATTCAATTTAGACAAACTGAAAGATCCAGAAATCGCGGGAATCTTTGAGGCAACTGTTGGAGGAAAATTCGCAGCTCTCAATTTTTTGGACGATGATATCAACTCAATCACAGAGAACATGAAAGACGTGCTCATTGAATCAGCAACAGAAATACTTGGTAAAAGAAAGAAAATAAACAAACCATGGGTTACAGATGACATTCTGAAGTTATGTGATACACGGCGGGAAATGAAAAAGGTTAAGAAAGAGGTTCCTGAAGCAGCATGGCAATACAGTATGGTGAATAAAAATATTAGGAAGAAAATGAAACAGGCCAAAGAAAAATGGGTAGCTGATCAATGTGAGTCCATTAATACGGGGCTAATAAAAGGTAACAGCAAGGCAGCTTTTGACACATTAAGAAAACTATCAAAACCCAAACAGCCCAGGGTAACTGTCATAGAAGATAGCAATGGGGCTCTGCTCAATGAAAAAACAGCTGTAATGAGAAGGTGGACAGAATATTGTAAAGAATTATATAACTGTAAACTTGACACTGACTTAGACATATTAAACAACATTAAGTGCGAAAACAGGGAACTCGGAAATGCAGCAATATTACGGGAAGAAGTGGAAGAGGCTATATGTTCGATGAAAGGAGGGAAGTCACCGGGTGTGGATAATATCCCAGCAGAGCTCTTGAAATATGGAGGACCAGATATAGTAAAAATCATGACAACAATTTGCCAGAAGATATGGAGTACAAAAAAATGGCCAAAAGAATGGACGCAGTCATTAGTAATACCGCTTCCAAAAAAAGGAAATCTAAAAATGTGCAAGAACTACAGAACCATTAGCCTTATTAGTCATCCAAGTAAGGTGATGTTAAGGATACTTTTGAACAGAATAAAACAGAAATCAGAAGAAATCTTGTCAGAGGAACAGGCTGGCTTTAGACCAAAAAGAAGTACCTCAGAACAAATCTTTAATATCAGATTACTTATCGAAAAACATCTCCAACATTAACACGATTTATACCATAACTTCATCGATTTCACAGAAGCCTTCGATCGAGTCTGGCATGAAGGCTTATGGCAAGTAATGAGAAAATTCAATTTTGATACTAACATCATAGATATCATTGAAGCACTATACAAGGACGCAAGCAGTGCTGTTTTTGCAAGCAACGACATTGGAGAATTTTTCAAAACAACTGTAGGAGTTCGCCAAGGATGTATCCTGTCACCAGTGCTCTTTAATATATATCTAGAACATATTATGCAAGAGGCTCTCTACGATTATAAATCAACCATATCGATTGGAGGCCGACCTCTGTGCAACCTACGTTTTGCTGATGATATTGATCTGATAGCTGGATCAGAATCAGAACTTCAAGACCTTACCTCTAGACTGGAGAAAGTAACAAGAACGTACGGGATGGAAATTAATATAGAAAAAAGCAAGATATTGGTGAATAGCCATAAGAAATATGTTCCGACCAACATTACGTTAAATGGGCAAACGTTAGAAGAAGTTAACACCTTTAAATATCTCAGGTCCACTATATGTAGTGATGGAAGATCAAGTAAAGAAATCAAGACAAGAATTGAGATGGCCTCAGCTGCCATGACAAGGTTGAATGTGATCTGGAAAAGTAACATCAGTTTTCCTGTGAAGATCAAATTATACAAATCACTTGTATTATCTATTCTCTTGTATGGGTGTGAGGGCTGGACACTCACTGCAGATACGGAGCGAGAGGATTCAGGCTTTCGAGCATAAATGTTATAGAAGAATTTTGCGCATTTGCTATAAAGAGCACAAAACAAATGTCTATGTTAGAGAGAAGATAAACACCTATGCAGGCCACCAAGAACCACTTTTGTCAATAGTGAAACGTCGAAAGCTTGCCTGGTTTGGGCATGTAACTCGTCATGACTCCCTTTCGAAAACGATCCTTCAGGGAACAGTCGAAGGTAAACGGAGAAGAGGAAGGCAGAGAAAATCCTGGGCTGATAACATCAAAGAATGGCAGGACACGGTTTTTCCACACTTGTACGCATTGCTGAGGATAGAGAGCAGTGGAGGACCCTGTCTGCTGATGCTTCCACCATGGCACCCCTACGACCCATGAAGGGTTACGGGCTGAGATGAGATGAGATGATGACTTTCTTGCCAGTCAGGCATGCAATATTTTCCTAGCATATTATTTTTATAAATATTTTTTAAACCTTTGCAAATATTTTTATAGGACTTTTTCATATCTCACAGTAGCAGTAGATTGTGGATTTCTTTATTGTAGGCCTATATTGCATATCAGGTTGAGAAAGTATAAATTTACAGCTGAAGAACACTGTAGCTAAGCTGAACGTGATTGTCAGCTGGGATTAACTTAAAGGTTAAATTAAACTGTATATGTAGAATTAACAGAGACAGCTGATACTGTTGTTCGTTTGAAGAATCTAGAGATCTGGTTAAAGCACATAGTCAATATACATAATGTTGTGCTTATATATATTTGCAAGTTCGTATGCAGATAACAGTGTGTTTTCCCATGTATCTTTTTTGTGTCAAATTTTTTTTTTTTTTAAATGGCATGTGCTAATTTGTGTCTGCTTAAGGTTAGGAATTTTTTATATGTCGTACATTTTGTTAAAGCTGATCTTATTTTTGGTCTATTAATTATAGGTTGAAATAGGGGTTACGAATATTTTGCTATTGTATTTTTTGAGATTGTGATTTTTTTTTTTTTTTTTTTTTTTTTACAATACGATGTTTGATTTAAATAGTTATTAGGATGTTTTATTACCATCTTTCTCTACATGTATATCTTTGCTTTTTCTTTGCTGGTCATTCTTCATTTCATTCCATCTCATCTATTGACTTTTCAGCATGGGTTCATATCTTGTTTATGCTCCCATATTTCATCTACATTTCACTTGATTCTATTTGTATTGTTAAGTTAATTATATGATTTAATATAATGTAACTATTTGTGATAGTTGTATTAATTTTCTGTGCAATGCATTGGTTAACTTAATTTTTACCATGTTGGATTATTGATTTTTTCTCCTATTTTGATTACATTGCTTGCTTTCATTGATGGTCATTCTTCTTTTACTTGACCTTGCTGTTTCACTTTCTATTTATTATTTCCTACTTAATTTATATGGAAAATACTTTACTGTGTTTAAAACCGATAATTTTTGTATACTTAGCTGATTATTCTGTATGCTGCATTCTCTATTTTACACTTAACGCTAATATTTTATTTGTCGATGTATTAATATGACTTAACATAGGGTAATTTTTGTAGGTGGATATTAGAACTTTACTGACCTCTTATTTTGTGTTGATGTAATTTAAAAAAAAATGATAGATCAATTTTTTTCTCCGGGGGTCGGTGTAGATGTTAAGTCATACTTTGCCAAACTTTAATCAAGGGGAGTTGAATCTTGGAATAACGTATGTACAGGTCAGATTTGTGTTATCACCCTTGATTAGCTGTTGATTTGTTTGTTTAAAAATATGATAGGGGAATCTTCGAGAATGTTCGAGACATAAAGTGTCAGATAGCGGATGAACGCTACTCACATCTGAGCTGTGAGCGATAGTCTCTCGCGGTTAGCCGCGCATGTGTTATTGTGTGAGCTGTGTTTGAGCAGCGGTAATTTCGGGGAGTGTGTTTCGAGCCGAGCTCGGAGATGGCAGGTGTTATTTTTCCATCTCATAGTATGTATTGGATTATTTTTTAAGACATGTTCTGAGGCCATGAAGTGTACAGGCCGGTGTTATGAATCATATTTATTTTCTTGATGAGTTTACTTTCTTGACGGATTTATTGTCATGTTATTAGCACTGCGATGCCTGCAGTCTGCTTGAAGGAATTATTGATATTATTATTAGCACTGCAATGCCTGCAGTTTGCTGGAAGGAGTTATTGATATATTATTAGCACTGCGATGCCTGCAGTCTGCTTGAAGGAGTTATTGAGATATTATTAGCACTGCGATGCCTGCAGTTTGCTGGAAGGAGTTATTGATATATTATTAGCACTGCGATGCCTGCAGTCTGCTTGAAGGAGTTATTGAGATATTATTAGCACTGCGATGCCTGCAGTTTGCCGGAAAGAGTTATTGATATATTATTAGCACTGCGATGCCTGCAGTCTGCTTGAAGGAGTTATTGAGAGATTATTAGCACTGCGATGCCTGCAGTTTGCTTGAAGGATTTATTGATATCTTATTAGTACTGCGATGTCTGCAGTCTTTTGAAGAGATTTACTGTCATAACACTAGAACTGTGATGTAGACAGGATTTACATTATATTGGGAAGTTACGTCGTTCTGTGCAACCTATTATCCATGGATTCTTGTATGCTATTGTAACCTGTGCAGTGTACCGTTCCTGATATCGATGTTTCTGTGGCGTAATAAACAGTATAGAACTGTATTTGGAGTTTAAACCTTCCTGACTCCTACATGTACTTTTGTGTGTGTGACCTATTGATGGTGTCAACAAAAATAACCTCGCAACATATGCGATGGCCTGTGTGGTGTACTAAGAACTGCAACAACAACACTACAGTCGCAACAGCACCGGAACACTGGTGTTTTGCCACAATGCAACCACGCCCCCTTTAGCTTTTTCAGATGTGGGTACACCACTGTAGAGCAGTGTGTTGCCATCGAGATCCATGACTCTTTGTCCTTTTTTCTTTGCTTCCGTTATAGCCTGGATTTCTAATTTTGCTTTCTTCATCTCTTCTATCAGCTCCTCTTCTTTCCCATTGATACTTCTTGTGTTCCAAGTTCCATAAGTCGTAGTCCGTAGTCCTTTCCATTTCGTCGCCTTTAGAATCCGTCCGGTTTTCTCTCTTGTGGTTCGTTTAATCAGGTTTTAAAGCAAACAGGTGATTGGCCTGTTGTGCCTTTGCATGGTGGAGGGGCTGCCTCCTTACGGCCTCCATGCAGGCCGCCCTCCTCCTTTTTCAGCTGGGCTAGGGACCGGCCTAGGCAGAGTTTATTACCAGTTACACACGTTAAATTATTGTCTGTTATACTTTGTTGTGCCTATTTCATGAATGAAGAAGGTGGACCGCACAGGGTCACAACATGAAGCTCGGACAACGGTAATCTCTGGATGCTTATAGAACATAAGACCGAAAGACCCAATAATAATTAATGTTTCTGGAGCTATTCTGACCGCTTGATCGCAGTGTTTGATCAGCCTAGGGGTAGAAAAAATATAAACATGTAACAATAATATAAATATCCTAACCTAACCCGCGTCAAGGTAAGACCTCTTTAACTATTCCGTTATAAATTTAGATTTAAAACCTACACTGTTAGCTTTCTTATCGCGCTTTAACACGAGATATAAACTCTAGTCATTTACAAAATTTCCCATGAAGTATTAGGAATAATTATACTTAGACATTTATCAAGCACCTATCGTCTTATTAGTTAATAGAAGCATCTCTTACTGGGGAATAGCTAGTAATTAAATTTTCGTTTTAAAGCTGGAAAAATTTTGCTATAAGTTATTTAATACGCTATACAATTAACACAGCAATCCCAGTGAAATGTAAATGCGAAACTCTTTAACACGTTAAACACTTAAATGCTAATATACTATTATTTACCCTAGCACAGAAAACTGAATTATCTCCACGAATATAAAGTCATCCAAATAGGAATATGGCTCTTGTAATATCGAGCTAGACGTATTCAAAATATTCTGTAGCAGACTGATAGCAGAGTTTTGGAGAATGGACATATATACTGAATTGGCACAAATCTCGCCGGTCTCTGGCAAAAGTCACACCTCGGGGCAAATCCGCGGTTGATTTCTGAATTAGAGATCTTTTTTACACCGTTTGCCGACAGGATGGCCGTGTTTCAGCGGAGATTTCTTTCCCATATAAAGAGTTCCTGTCCGCTCTGTTTCCTGGTGTGAATCTACAACAAAAGGTTTTCAGATCTCGGCGAAATGCGGGACGTGTAGTAATCTGACAGCCGGCAGACTCCCTCTGCCCGTCGCCTTTTTTGAAGGAATGTCAGTTATGATCTTAATATCTGCTAGATAATAGCGCGTGAAAGAAGACAGGTAGGCATGGCTAAAACTTCAAGAAAGTCAGGTAACGAGAAAGGCATGGCTTATGCATAACTTAACTTGCATGTTAATTAGGAAGTGAGAGAAACCCACGTGGAACGGTGGATACGAAAAAAACAAGGGTGGCTGTAGTATTCAAGCGAACAGTCAAGATGATCGATTTTCATAATCTGTCACACCTCTGCAAGACTCCACCAGCTTATCTATGTGTTTATTCCAGTTCAGCTGTTGGTCCAATATCATCCCTAGATATAGAGTGGTTTGCACTGTATTAATGTTTTGCCCTTGGATATTTATGTCTATAATTTTATTTTTTACAACCCTACCTTTACTGAAGATCATTCCCAATGTTTTATTTGTATTCAGCTGAAACCCCCATTTTGTCATCCATTTACATACTTTATTTATTTGCTTCTGTAGATCCTTATATAATTTTGGCAGATGTCTCCCAGTCCTCCATATAGCAACATCATCTGCAAACTGTGACAATTTATTTGTTATATCATTAAATTCCTCACCTAAATCATTTACCATTATTGTAAAAATTGAAGGAGACATTACTAATCCTTGGTGTATTCTATTTTGTTGTTCATACAGTTCTGATCTATCATTGTTTACCTGAACAGTGAAATATCTATCTTGCAGAAAATTCTCTAAATAATTATATATTTTACCAGTTACTCCTATCTTCTTCATTTTAAAGAGAGCACCCTCTCTCCAGCATTCATCATAAGCCCTAGCTATATCTAAAAATACTACCACAGTTTTTTCTTTCTTTTGAAATCCTGATTTTACTTCATGTTCCAATTATCTGATCCATAGTGCATCTATTCTTCCTAAATCCTGACTGAGTTTGACTATATAAATTATTTTTTTCCAAATAAAACTTTAATCTTTTATTTACTATTGTTTCTAATATTTTACCTAGGTGGGAAGTTAAGAAATTGAACGGGCATCATGGGCATCTTTTTCTGGTTTTAGTATTGGAACAATTACTGCTGTTTTCCATGTTTTGGGAATTTTTCTTGTATTCCAAATTTTGTTAAAAAGGGATGTTATAATTGTTATGGTACTTTTTGGTATGTGTTTCAAGATTTCATAGCTCAAGATGTCATGCCCTGCTGATGTATTTGTTTTGTCCTTTATTGTATTTTCAACTTCTTCCATTGTAATATCTGCATTTAAAAATGATAAATTTTCAGTATTATAAGGTACTTCTTTACTGAGTTTTTTAAGAAGTGTTGCTCTTCTGTTTACTTCAGCCTGTCCTAGATTTTCCTTAGAACTAACTCTATGGTAGTACCTGGCCAGCACCTCTGCTTTCTGCCAGTCAGTCTCTGCCCTTTCAGGTCTTTTTATATGAGGTATTATCATATGTTTAGTTCTGCCTTTAATGGCTTTTAACTTATTCCACACATCTGTTGTAGAGTTATTTGTAGGGTTCAGTGTTTGGCAGAAATTTCTCCAATGATTTTCTGTTGCCTTAAGTATTATTCTGTTTGATTCATTTCTTATGTTCTTATAAACATCTAAATTATCTTCAGATCTATGTTTTCTATATTCTTGTAGAGCTTGTTTTCTTTGTGTTTGAATTTCTTTACATCTAACTGTCCACCATGGTACTGGGTTTTTGTTCCGATGTTCATTCTTTTTTGTTTCCTTAATGCGGTGTGGAATTATGTGTTCTGGCATATATGCATTTGGTGTATGTTTAACAGCTATTTGCAATATTTCAGCTTAGAAATGCATAAACAATAATGTGGTGCTTATAGTGCCAAACCTGGTATATGTTAAAAAACAAACAAACAAAAACGAACAAAATCAAGAAGAAACTCTAAACAACAATAATATTAAAGTGGAGGGGTGTAAAGGCCCGGTGGTTCCAGTTATATAACTGACTTTAACACATATTTAATTGACTTTCATCTGTTAAAAGTCATATGCATTGAAAGAACATTCTGGATCAGTCTGAACCTTTAATATAAAACCATAATTCACGCAAAACAGTGGATAAATGTATATGGTGCAACGACTTGCCAACTGCAACAGGCCAGTCACCTGTTAGCTTTAAACTTTTGATTACGAGAACTACAAGAAAGAAAACCGGACTGATTCTAAAGGCGACTAACTGGAACGGAGTACAACTTATGTAACTTGGAACACAAGAAGTACAAATGGGAAAGCAGAGGAGCTGGTGGAAGAGACGAGGAAAACAAAACTAGACATCCTGACTTTAACTGAAACAAAGAAAAAGGACAAGGAGTCATGGATCTGGTTGGCAACACGCTGTTCTACAGTGGTGTACCCACATCTAAAAGAGGTAAAGGGGGCGTGGGTTGCATTGTAGCCAAAAACCAAAAAGATAGTATCAAAGGATGGAACTTTGTCTCGGAGCGCATTATGGTTGTAAAACTAAAAGAAGGAGAAACCATAGTCTACCTGGTCATAGTGTATGGGCCAAATGAGGATGAGAGAGCAGAGGTCAAGGAGGAATTCTTCGAGCTGCTTCAAAGGACAGTGGATGACTGCCTAGATGAAATTATCATGCTCGGAGATTTCAATGCCAGAGTTGGAAAAGACCATGCTAGATGGGGTGGAGTTATCGGAAGATATGGAGAAGGTACTCTCAATGACAATGGAAAGCGACTCCTTAGATTCTGCAGTGAGCACAATCTGATCATGACAAACACAAAGTTCACCCATAAGCGCATACATGCATACAAAAGGGAGGAGAATGTGAACAAGAAGATAATGAAGTCACATACTTTGAGAAAAAGAGAGCTATCCAGACTATCAGAAGAGAACAGAACCAACCCAACGACGACTACCACACTCTTGACCGGCAGGGACAGACAACTATTTTTCGCCTCAGGACAGGGCATAACAAACTGAATAAACACATGCACAAGCTACGATTGTCTGCTTCACCACTGTGCACATGTGGATTAAACGAACAAACTGCTGAGCATGTTCTACAGGATTGTCCTCTGTATGACCAGTTAAGAAAGATATACTGGCCCAATGACTCAACACTAAACTCAAAGCTACATGGAGCTAAAGAGGAACTTCAAACAACAGTCGAATTCATCATGAGAACTCGTCTGACGGTGTAAACATCAAAGATGCGATCGCAAGAAGAAGAAGAAGAAGAATCAATGCCAGAGTTGGAAATGACCATGCTAGATGGGGTGGAGTTATCGGAAGATATGGAGAAAATACTCTCAATGACAATGGAAAGCGACTCCTTAGATTCTGCAGTGAGCAGAATCTGATCGTGACAAACACAAAGTTCCTCCATAAGCGCATACATGCATACACGCATACACTAGATGTGAACCAACAAAGAATGAGAAGTCAGTGATCGACTATGCCATTGTAAGGAGGAGCTCATTCAAATATGTCCGGGATGCTAGAGTCTGGAGGGAGCCAGAGATTGGAAGCGATCACTACCTGCTTACAATCAAAAGAACAACTGAAAGAGTTGCTCAGCCTAGGAACTGCCCAACATCACGCAAGAAACCAAGTAAACGAACGGGAGAAATGAGCATTAAGACCTACAAGCTGAGAGAGCCAGAAATTAAGACCAGATATCAGGGGCTTATTGCTACAGCGGTGAGCAACACAGAAGAACAACCTGATGACTTGGAAACCCTCTGGCTTAAATTCAAGGACATCATAAAGACTGCTGCTGCAGAAGCATGTGGTGAAGTCCGACTTGGGAACAAGAGAAAGAGGACACCTTAGTGGACAGAGGAAGTCAAACAGAAAATAAGAGAGAAGAAAATGGCATGGAAACAATACTTAGGAGCTATAAACACAGCAGGACAAATAGAGAAATATAGAGAATATGTGATACTTAGAACAGAAGCAAAGTACAAGGTGCTAGCAGCAAAACAGAAGTTCTGGGAAGAATTTAAAGAAAAGCTAGAAAAAGATGCGCAAGAAAACCAGAAATTGTTCTATAAGACCCTAAAGAACATGAGGAAGGAACAACAATGCCCTCTCAAATTTATAAAGGACAAGCAAGGCAAATTGCTTACTGCCTCGAAGGAAGTAATGGAAAGATGGAAATAATATTTCTCAGAACTCCTTGAGGGTGAGCAAGGTCAAGCATCAGAAATGATAACCACTAGCACAGAAAGAAATGATAACCACTAGCACAGAAGAGAAAACCAATGATGGTGAAAATGACATAAAGATTGAAGAATTGAAGGCAGCACTGGAAAAAATCAAGATGAGCAAAGCAGCAGGCCATGATGGTATACCACCAGAAATGGTTAAGTACATGGGACCATCAGGTGACCTATTACTCTTAAGGGTCCTACAGGGAGCGTGGTACAACAAGACCATACCAAATGATTGGGAGATTGCTATCATAACACCAATTTTCAAAAAGGGTGACAATCGACAATGTGGAAACCATAGAGGCATATCCCTTCTCAGTGTCCCTGGTAAAATCTACTCTAGAATCCTAGAGCAGAGACTCCGACGCCTAGGTGAGCCACAATTGGATGAGGTCCGGTGCGGATTCCGAGCAAACCGAAGTACTCAAGACCTAATCTTCACACTCAGACAGCTGAGTGAAAAGGCCCTTGAGTATAAGAGTGAGATCCATCTTTGTTTCATAGATCTGGAAAAGGCGTTTGACAGGGTCCCCTGGAGCAAACTTTGGGACTGTTGGGCAAGGAAGAACATTCCAGCACCTCTGATTCATGCTATACAGAGCTTCTACAAGTCTTGCAGAAGCTATGTGAGGACAGCAAACCATAAGTCAGACGAGTGATATCACGAGAAGAAGACATCAGATTAAGCTGGGAGAACAGGTCCTGGAGCAGGTTGACCACTTTAAATACCTCGGAGCTGTTATAGACCGAAAGGGAGGCATCAAAGAAGAGTTGGCCACTCGAAAAGCAGCAGATGTGAGACTTTTTCAAGCCATAAATCGAGGATTCCTCAGCAAGAGCAAGAGAGAGGTTGGTAAGAAAACGAAGATGGCTGTATACCGCTTATTTATTTTATTTTTTGTATTAAATTAATTTTTATTTTTTATTTAAATTTTATTTATTTATTTTTATTTATTTATTTAAATTTAATTTTATTATAATGTTTGTTTACTTAACAATACTTAATTTTGATTATGACTGCATAATGTAAACGCACGCTGTTATATTACCGTTGTAATGTTGCATGTCTTCATAGTAATGCTTTAAGTAACATGTGGGAATGAAAGGATATAATATGCAAGATAAATGAGAGTGGAAGGCAGAATGTTAGACGGGCCTGCGCGCCCAATTCTTAACCATTCGAAAATAAATTTTGTTTGTTCGTTCGTTCGTTCCACCTATGTCCCAGACTTGACATATGGATGCGAGTCATGGGCAATGACTACAACCCACAAAAGCCAGATCCAAACTTCAGAAATGAGGTATCTGAGGAAGGTGGTTGAAGTAACAAGAAAAGACATGATCCGCAACCAGACGATACGTCAAGGCCTAAAATCCCACCCCCTGCAGACCCAAGTAGAACAGTCCCAACTAAGATGGTTTGGCCATGTCTGCAGAATGGGAGAAGATCGGCCACCACGACAAGCATGGGAAAGAAAGAGCCAGGGATCCAGACCCCCAGGACGACCCAGAATCCGCTGGGAGGACAACATTAGACAATCTTTGAAGGACCGAGGACTAGAATGGAACCAGACCACGAGAAAGACAGCCGATAGGATAAGTCTGGCGCTCTCTCTTTCAAACCTCTTGGCTCTACACCTCACTGTAGAAGGGGAACGACTAACTAAGTAAGACTTGTCAACTGTCGCCACTACTCAAACATCAGGATATCAGTATGGAAACTAAACAACAGCTGATACATAGTACATTCTTACCAACTCTTAACTATCAGTGTCAAACATTGTCCCTGACTAAAGCACAGGAGAGGAAAATCGCACCCGGTGAGATGACGTGCTTAATTAAGAAAAACCATTAACGTTATTATATGCTATGGACCCCCGAGGGAAAGCGAAAGAGAGGCCGACCAAAAACAACTTGGCGGAGAACTGTGGAAGCTGAGATGCAAAAAATGAACCACAATTGGGGCACTGTACGAAGGATGGCCGCTGACCGAGCAAAGTGTTATCAATTTGTTGCTGCCCTACAAGACGCCACCAGGCATGATGGCCGCTGACTGCTTTGACGGTTGGTGGTTATGGATCAAAGAAGAAGAAGAAGAAGAAGATTAACGTTACCAGGAGATTCAGGATGAGAAATGATGACAGGAAAATTGTAGGAACAACATCTTGCATCAAGTATTATAGAGACAGAATGAGAAATGATGGCAGAAAAACTGAAGGAACAACGTCGAGCATCAAGTATTATAGAGAGACAGAAAATTATTAAATAAGTGCTTTGACCATCTCATGAGAATGGCGCCCGGATCAGTTATCACTACGTGCCTACGACAGTAGATTTAGTTTTTAGGACCAGAAAAACAAAATAATCAAGAGTCAGATGGATTAGATAACATCACAGAAATCCGACAACAGGAAAGGCTCACAGCACCTAATGCGACAGACTTGGCCCAAGAACGCAAAAGCCAGCTCCCCACTATGATTCACGGCAACAGGGGGCCGAGCAAAATAAAAGTAAATTGATTTCTGCTGCAGACAGCTCAATGTTTGTTACTGATCACCTGTTGGGAAAGAACGCTATATCCACAACTGTATTCATGTCGAACATATTCACTATTTCACAGCAAAACATACGCTAAAAGGCATTATTATACGTATGTGTTAAATAGTGATGTTAACAAATAACAGTACCTGCTTAGTTCAAATGTCCTTAATGCACTAACAATGGTAATTTTAAGAGAGAGGGAATATCATCATGTAGAACAAGTTGCTACCGACACAAGTGCTGCTTGAGCCCGTGAATGTTTTGGTGTAAGCTTCATGTAATGGGGCGGTGGGCAGCTGTATGGTGGAAGCTTGAAGTAAGGGGGCGGTGGGCAGCTGTATGGTGGAAGCTTCAAGTAAGGAGGCGGTGGACAGCTACATGGTGCAAGCTTCATGTAAATGGGACGTGGCAGCTGTATGGTGGAAGTTTCAAGTAAGGGGGCGATGGGCAGATGTAAGGTGGAAGTTTCAAGTAAGGGGGCGGTGGACAGCTGTATGGTGGAAGCTTCAAGTAAGGGGGCGGTGGGCAGCTGTATAGTGCAAGCTTCAAGTAAGGGGGCGGTGAGAAGCTGCAGTGGAGGCTCCATCCATGGGGATCCGAATGGGAAATGATGATAATATTTATGATGATTCATTCATTCCTTCATGACCCTTCAGTTCTGCAAGGAACATAGGTCATCAACAAACTTCTGCCCAGTCCTCCAGTCACGTGAATCTTCTACTTCTTCGTACTCTTTCAGACGTCTACTTGAATATTTTCAAAGGAAACAGTGTGTAGCTTGAGGCTATGACTGGTGACGGTCATATATGCTTTCTCTGCTGTTCATACAAGGTATATTGGGCATCTTTGAAGCAGATGTTTAGTAGTAATTTTATTGGTGCCACATTTACACTCATCAGTAGTTCCTGTCTTTAAATTGTTGAATAGATGCTATCTTAATCTGTTGTGACCCGTGCAGAGTCTGAAAATTACCACTTGTTCGCATCTGCTGAGCTGGTAATATGAATCATTTCGTGTGTGGTCTAGATGCTCTGCATCCCATTTTTTGTCGCTATCTGATTCTGAAAAAAACTCTTTGCCACTTCGAAAGTTATGTTTGTATCAGGTTGCGGTAGCTCTTCACATTCGTATGCCAATCTGTCAGTCTCTTCACTGCCAGGGATGTTACAATGAGATGGGATCCATTGTATCAAAACTCTTTTGAATCGTTGACATAGTTTGTGGAGCACTACTATAATGTCATCTATGTTTGCATTATTCGAACTCCTCAGCGCGTGCAATCAACTCGAGGTATCTCCATGCCTTCATCATCATTTTCATTTCTGTCTCCATTTCTCTTCTCCGTGTATTTTTTGGTCTCCTTTTGCCTCTTACTCGTGGGATTCCAGAATAATGACTGCTTCGCAATGCTATCAACTGGTATCCTCAATGTGTATCCTCCTATTGTGACGTAATGCGTCATATTTCATTCGTTTAATTTTCCTTTCTGCACTCCTCTCCGTCAGTGTTGCTCTACCATTCTTTCTCCATCGTCTCCGTAGCTTCTTATCGTATTTTTTCGCTTCATCGAGCGATATTATCTTGCCACATCTCGTCACCCAACCTGGTTGACCTGACCGCTTGACATGTTATCCTTTGTTCACGGGGGAAGGCATCGCTCAACAGATGGAACAATAAAGATTAAGTCTACATTTAGCGATATCTGCATTGTTTAAGCCAAACGAACGAGTGATAGAAAAACAGGTATCTTCTTTTCACCGGCCGGCTCTTGGCGACAAACCTAAATTTGTGTCGGAGAATGAAGATAATGAATATTTGATTCGTGGACATAACTTTCAGAAGATTGAAACAAGACAATGTTGTCTCTGGTTTTTCTATGTGGAAAACAAATGACATTTAAAGATAATGTGTTAATTTTGTAAGTATGACGTGCCAGTAGTATACAATGTTCTTTACAGGTATCATTCAGGAGGCGCGGCATGACTTTTATATAAGGAAATACTCCGGATCGATTGCGCAGGAGGCGTGCCAGGAGGTGGCGCATGACTTTTTATGTAGCGATATATTTTAGTTTATGTTCTTTTGAGTTTGTATTATTATTTTATTATACATAAACTTGTTTCCGCTAGTCTATATTTAGCGCTGACGTCACCCACCCTAACCGAAGCCATTCGACCCTCTATGCTAACGGAGTTTCACGCGGTCTACGCTCCATGGTTTCCTCGCAAAGTCTGCCCCGACCCTCGATCTGGTTTCATAACTAGCGGTAACACAGTTAACGTCACTTCTACGGACTTAACACCACGTGGCTCACACATACCTTGTGTATATCATCAATGATAAACTCTCTCTGGGCACCGAAATTGATAGCCTCATTAACAAAGCTGCAGCTACCTTTACCCGCCTCACATCACATGTTTGGGGAAACGCCAAACTCACAACGTAGACCTGCATCACCAGTATACTTCTATATGTTAGTGAGACCTGGACAATCTATGCTAAGCAAGAAAGAACGCTCAATACCTGCCATCTACCGTGTCTGCGCCACCTCCTCGGCCTTTCGTGGAAAGATAAAGTGCCAAATGTTGAGGTGTTATCACGTGCTGGCCTTCAAAGCCTGTATAACCGGCTGAGACAGGTAAGCCTACCGCATGAAAGATGGTCGCCTTTGAAGAAATGTTTGGCGACTAGCAGAAATATTTTAAGAAATATTTGACAACCGTTAGTAGTATTTGACAACTGTTAGAAATATTTGACAACTGGAAGACCCGTTTGAAGAAATATTTGACAGCTAACAAAAACACTTGCATAAATATTTGGCAACTGTAAGAAATATTTGAAGAAATATTTGCCAAGTGGAAGAAATATTTTGACACTGGTAAGAAATATTTTGACACCGGGAAGAAATATTTGACAAGTCGAAGAAATATTTTGACAAGTGGAAGGAATTTTTTTTTTTGCCAACGGTAAGAAAATATTTGACAAGTGGATGAAATTTTTTTTGCCAAGTGGAAGAAATATTTTGACAACGGTAAGAAATATTGTGAAAACGGCAAGAAAATATTTGACAAGTGGAAGAAATATTTTGATAAGTGGAAGACATTTTTTTTGCCAATGGGCAGAAATATTTTGACAATGGTAAGAAATATTTGCCAAGTGGAAGAAATTTTTTGACAAGTGGAAGAAATTTTTTTGCCGAGTGGAAGAAATATTTTGACAACGGTAAGAAAATATTTGACAAGTGGAAGAAATTTTTTATAAGTGGAAGAAATTTTTTTGCCAAGTGGCAGAAATATTTTGACAACGGTAATAAATATTTTGACAACGGTAAGAAAATATTTGACAAGTGGAAGAAATATTTTGATAAGGGGAAGAAATTTTTTTTTGCCAAGTGGAAGAAATATTTTGACAACGGTAAGAAATATTTGCATTGTCAAGTACTGACAACAGGAAAAAATATTTAATGAAAAAAATTTAATGAAAAGTTTGGAAAACTGCAATAAATATTTAAAGAAATATTTAAAGAAGTATTTGACAGCTGATCTATTTACCTACAGGTTGGCACCTTTGAGCAGGACTGGGAAAAATTTTGGGACCATCTTTGCTGAATGGAAGAAAAGTTTTCACTAAAGTTTGAAAATTGTAGGACAAAAAAGTAGATAACCATTTGATAACTGGAACAAATACTTAGTTACATTTATTTAATGTACTAAAATTCCGTGGTCGCCGCATGTTTGAAACGCTTGGGAGACAATATAAAACCTATCACCAGATGCGGCACGTGTAAAAAGAGTGAAACCTTCAATCACGGGGGTTCAAACACACGAACGAAGGAATGCTTCTTTTATAAATTTCTACTATTGATCGATTGTGTTTTGAACTTGTGACGTGAACAGAAATAAGCAGTAGGGTTAGTCTTACAATGGTAAAATATTAGTCTTACATAGGTAAATCGCGTTGCAGATAGGCTTTTTTTCGTCTACCAATACGCAAAACTCTGCCTGTTAGATTTTTTATTACGCTTTTCTAGATAGCTATATTTAACCCTGACGTCACCCTCTATGGAACCGGAATTTTATAAACGAGTCATGGTTTACGAGCGATGTTTTGCGCGGGCCATCGATAGCGTTTCTTTCTAGTGAGGGTAAAAGCACGTGTGTTTTTGAACTTTATTAAACATGGATGAAAATAGCCTCGACATTGTTTCAGTTACAGACTGCAACACTAAGGGATTGTCTAGTTGCCGCCATAATCTAGTCTGCATATGGGATATATCTCTACGGAACCTCTTTGTGTTCAATAAAACTGTCTATTTGGCCTTGTCCAGCCTGGCCTTTGACAGTATTTTTTTTATGTTGGAGAATACGGCTGCGTGCGGGGGGTCACTTACATATGACTAGATGGACATTGGGGTGAGTAGACTTATTACTCATGATATAATATAAATAATAAAAAAACTACCACGTGGACCAGAGCCAGTCTCAATATGTAATTACATTCATCCAACAACGGAAATTATTCCCTGTCATATTTTTACATCACAAGAGTAGTTGCCTCCGACGCCACTTCACCTCTCATCGTCTTATATTCTCATCACTAGCTACACACACACACAACACAATACACAACCAACATCATCCCCACCACTCCTTAGTCATCTTCCTCTATAAAATTTATCCCTTTTTTATTTTATATTTTCCTCTTTATTCTATAGCGGGCAGGAAAAGGGGAATTCACTTAGTGAGTGCTTATAAAAATTCCTTCTTCTCAAGTCAAGTAGCAACATAGTTGTGTGAAGGTTTTGGAACAACCCGGTTGTTATGTTCATGTAAAAGGGTAAAAGCACAACTTCTTCCAATAAAAAATGTTAAAGCTACGTCTAAATCAGCTTGATGTTGTTTGTAACAAGACTACAACACATCCACATAGATAACAACGTTCTGATGAGATCACTTTTTGACAGTGTACCTATACCTAAACTTTCATGAAATACACAAAAAATCTCCTGTTATTGCTTAAGAATACACTACCTCCACAATAATTGGTCAATCTACACAAGTCTGCGGTATGACCTCTTTAAAAGTGACAGTGAAAAATCAACATATAATCGCTCCTGTAAAGCTTTATTTTTTTTTGACGTGTGAAGTTATGCGCGCATGCGCATACGCCCTCGGTGATCTGATAACTATACATCTAGAGCTTATACAGCGTCGAGATGGCCCCTAAATATTATAGAAATAATGGCTTAACAAAACTATTTAAAACACTACAGATAACCAATAGTGATTTTACACTGTGAAAAGGACTATCAAACCAAGAAAGCTAACACCAATTAGTTGTAATTCACACCAATACCTGCACACAAACCCCCAGACAAACACACTTTTTTGGAGGTTCTCATTACACAACAAACGCGGGGCAGACAAAATGTACTAATGGTCTCAATAAACATCACAATAAGCTAGTCTTTTATCTGTACTCGCCAACACAAGGCCGACTCATACACAATACAACAGCACACAAAAACCCAAACCCACCAGTTACACCACACCACACAACAATTAAAATACCTACACATAAAATTACCAGACAAGAACAAAACCAATACCACCTATACCCCACCGCTTTTACATTGTCTTACTCCAGCGCTACACCTCAACACATCTATGAGTCATCACCCCCCACCAGTCAAAATCAATAACCCCCCACACTCTCACTTAAAAGAACCCTTAGTAACCTACTAGCCCGCCATTATCGATTTTTAAATCTTTTCCGCCATTATCGATTTTTTATATTTTTTATATATATTGTATGTATATATGTATAAACAAACACACCAACACACAATACAACAACACATAACAATTAAAATACCTACACACAAAAATGGTATAGTCAAGTCTCTAACACTTCACTCGCACCTCTAGATGTTAAACCTAGAATAGGCAGGTCTCTAACACTTCACTACCACTTCTAGATGCTAGACCTGGTATAGTCAGGTCTCTAACACTTCACTCCCACCTTTAGCTGCTGGACCTGTTATAGCCAAGTCTCTAACACTTCACTCCCACCTCTCGATGCTGGACCTAGTGACGTCTCTAACACTTCACTCCCACCTCTCGCTGCTGTCCCTGGTGTAGTCTCTAACACTTCTCTCACACCTCTCGACGCTGGTCCTAGTCAAGTCTCTAACACTTCACTCCCACCTCTCGATGCTGGTCCTAGTATAGTGACGTCTCTAACACTTCACTCCCACCTCTCAATGCTGGCACACTCGCCTGCTACACCCCAAAATGTACACACCCATGCGTCGTCACCCGCGCCAGCACAAAAAGACTCCACTCGTTTCAAAAACCCCCTTAGTAACCTACTAATCCAACATTATCAATTTTTTATTTTTATTTTCCGTCATTATCGATTTTTATTTGTAAGCCCGCTCTCTTTTTCACTCCCACCTCTAGGCGCTGGCCCTAGTAAAGGCTCTAACACGGCATTCCCACCTCTAGAACTCTAACACTTCACTCCCACCTCTAGATGTTAAACCTAGTATAGGCACGTCTCTAACTGTTAAGAGTCAGTATGTTGTAAGTTAGGAATGTGACCTTTTTTATATTTCTTTTTTATATTTATGGTCAAAGGGGCATTACTGACTGTTTACTTTTTGGTTCAGATTAGATTTAATTGTTATCTTCCCTTGACATTATTCAGATGCCCACATAAGGATATCTAAGTGGTATACAGATGCCCATATAAGGAGCGCTCTGGTCAGTTTTCTGGGAACGATCCGTGGGTAAACGCTACTCAGGGCTTGCGGGTGTCTACGCATGCGCGATTTATTTGCGTCGGTCCGGAAGACTGGTTTGTTGGGCAGTCTGGCTGAGCGATTTGAGCGGAGAGGGTGTCCCGCCATGTTTTTCTGGCAGTGTAAAAGGGGATCAGAGTTCTGTGTATATTAAATATATTTAAGATTCCCCTGGATTGTGATTCTGGCATAGTTCGGTAAAGCCTAGGAAATGGCCAGTGTTTCTTGTGTGTTTGTTTCCTGGAGTGCAGAGCAGGTAACAATACTTTGATATATATATAGTACTTTGCAAAAAAAATGGCAGTCATATTTTCGCAACGCAGCACACTCATAGAAGCAAATAATAATAAAAACTGTATGTACAGAGGAAGATTGGTATCTCCCCTATCTATTAACAGTGGTTTCAGTACAATAAAATGTTGCCTTCTCCAGCAAGGCAAGCCTGGATGCGGCGAGGCATACTTCCCGCAAGTGTTTGTAGGTAATTGTGAGTCAGACTGTCCCAGTATTTTTCAGCTACCTTCTTCAATTGTTCAACGTCTCTAAGTCCACTCTTTTTTAAATGATTCTTGAGTAGTGCCCAAACGTTTTCAATTGGGTTTAGGTCGGGACTGTTGCTGGGCCACTTCAGCACTATCACATTCTTCTCTTGCAGGCATGCTTTGGTGGTATGAGCTGTATGCTTTGGGTCATTGTCATGTTGAAATGTGCACCCATCGGGGTACATGACCTGCATAAATGGCAGAAGGTGTCCCTCTAGTATGTCGATGTACCTTTCTTTCTTGAGAATTCCTGTGAAAACACACAGTGGGGTGATACCTCTTGCTGCCACCCCTCCCCAAAGATGGAATTTATGGGTATGTTTCGGTCGCTGGTACACAGGCGTTACAGAGTCTTTCATCCAAATATTTATTTGAGCAGGATAAGACCAAACAGAACATTCATCTGAAAAAATCACATTGACCCATGACAATTTTTGGTGTTCGTGGCACCAATTCAAGTGCATCTGTTTGTGAGTCTCTGTGAGGAATGGTGACAAAATTACCCGCTTTTTTGTGTAATTCATCCTGTGTAGCGCCCGGTTGACAGTAGCATTAGATACCTCTGGGTTTCCCAACTCGATCATGCGCTGCCGTATGTTTTCTACACTTCTTCATTGGCCCAGCCCGAACGATTTGGGCGAGACGCCGATGGTCCTTTGTGTCCAAAATTCTTGACCCCCCACTACCTTCTTTTCGCTCGATTCCATTACCTGCTTTTAATTTACTCACAACTCTGTAGACAGTCCGCTCAGGAATGTTCAAGGTTTTAGAAATGTTGGAACATGGTTGATTTCCTTCATTCCAAAGCTGTGAAATTAACATACACTTTGACTTTGTATCCATTTTCTGCCACTAGCATTAGAAATTGTCGTCTGCTCTATTATCAAGGGACTTTACTCTACGCTAATTTTTTTTTACTTTTGGTAGTGTTTGCTCACTCAAGTGGAGTGTAAATTTGGGGCAGAACATGCATATTTAATTAGATTTCAGCATATTTAGCTGAGCAATATGACTGCCATTTTTTTTGCAAAGTACTGTATATATATATATATATAAACATTTATTTACCTAAAAAAGCCCGCCGTCTATGCGGCCTATTTTGCCAGAGGTACTTGACCAGTTTGGTCAGAGATGATTAAAAGGATTAACATTTATTTACCTAAAGAAGCCTGCTGTCTATGCGGCCTATTTTGCCAGAGGTACTTGACCAGTTTGGTCGGAAATGATTAAAAGGATTAACATTTATTTACCTAAAGAAGCCCGCTGTATTTGCGGCCTATTTGCCAGGGGTACTTGACCAGTTTGGTCGGAGATGATTAAAAGGATTAACATTTATTTACCTAAGGAAGCCTGCTGTTTATGCGGCGTGTGTTTTGCTAAAGAGGTGTATTGACGTGTGATTACGTCCATGACATTGTGTACCTTGTTCAGAGGACAGTGTATGTATTGATGTCAGCGTGCTTTGTATCGTCCTATAATAAACCGTTAGAACCGTACCAGCTGTTCCTACTTCACTGACTCCTATATGTGGTACGAACGGTGTATTGTACTACAACATCTCCATCCACACTGTTACATATATAAGAACATACATCTACACTGTCTACGAGTACTTCTACAGTGGTGGTTTCCAGTCATTTCTTACCTACGACATTCGCACTACTGGAACTGTGGCTATATTGTGTCATGACTTCCTCAAAGTGATGCCACTATAATAAATAGTACGGAACTGTTCCAGTCATTTTCAACAATCCATGACTTCCACGACGTGATATTAGTTACATAAATCGTTTGGAGACGTCACATGTCTTTTCAACTGGTTTTGCTGTTAACCTGAAGTACCCAGCGTTGCCTAGAAGTTCTACACCAGTTTATTTCCAGTCAAGATATAACTGTGTTTGCTGTACTTCATTGTGGCTGTTACGCTGTTTTCATCATTGCTGCTATCTTGAGGCCAGGATTTTTTTCGCCAGTTAAGATAAGTGGCTACATGTTTTTTTAACTGTGCCTCTGTATGTGTGGTAGTTGGGCCTTCCTCTCTGCACATACTATTTATATTCCTTGTTATATGTTACATGTTTCTTTGTTTTATATGCTATATATGTGTTTATATTTCAGCGGGTTTGGTTGGGCGGTGACTGTCGTAGAATATCCCACTTTACCGAGGGTCTACGACAGCGTTCTTTACGGACTTTTGCGAATTTCCCGCAGTGGAAATCTCCAGCAAACATTTTTGCTGCGTATTATAGTCCTCTGTGTTGGTTATTTGTGATATATTTGTTTAGTTGTGACGAGCTGTTCTATGTTGTTTTTATAATATTTTTTCTCTGTTCTTTAGTTTTGATTAATTTGTTTGTAGTTGTCTGCCTCTCCTTCCTATCGTTTATTTATTTACACCTTTTCGTTTATACACTGTGTAGTCGATTGTTCTGTTGGTGATTCGCAGCTGTCGTTACATGCTTTGTAAGATTCTACTTTAGTTTTGCTTTCGTGTTTATTTGATTTCTGCGAACGTTGTCGTTGTCCTTGATACTTTGTCTTGTCTTTCCAGTTGTTGTTATTCATTGTTGTTATACACTGTTATACATTAACACTCTGGTAGTACATTTGCTTGACCTTATTTAAATGCATGATTGTAAATTGATTGATTTACTTTCTCTGTTACCATCCCTGGTGTAACGGAGGAAGGTTTAGTTGTCACCATATAAGGGCCGGTGGTTTACATGGCCACATTTAATAGATAGAAATGTAGGATTGACTATTGTATATTTTATAATCCTACGGTTATCAAACAGAGATTCTCATTTGTATTGTTTCACAGCGTAAACTTGTTGATGTGACTTGATGCTGTTATATGGAGTGTCTCATCAGTTTTCCAGTTATTTCAACATTTGACGTCCCTGTTTTCCATTGGACTTTGGACGCTTCGTTAGACGTGTGTTATACCCTCTGGAGTACATTATGGTCTCGGACTTCGAAGTCATCTCCAGATAGTTAATATTGTATACGACATTATGTTAAAAGATATTACATTTTGATATCATATAACCTTTTACTGATAAGGTGTTGGTGTCTCTATACAGTTAGATATTTATGTTAAAAGGATAATATGGTAATGACACCTTTATTTTGTAATTTTGCATTATGAGACATGTCGATATTGTATTTTTTGGTGGGATATATAAGATCATATGTATGTATTTCTTTTCTACCATTATAATATACCCAGCACTTTATTGTGCGATTGTGAGAACATAATTCTCTAACGTTGTGAGATAATTTTTTCTTCTCACCAGACGCTCTATTGTGCGTCAGTATAGCCTGACATTATGGCATTATATATTGTAATGCTCTTTGTTAACGCATCATTGTATGCGTTATGAGCTTCTTGTATCATGCTCTTTATTATTTTTTTTTTTGTGTGGGTGTATTTTGTATTTAGATTGTCGTGTAGGTTGCTATATTTTCAATATTTATCTTTTCTCTTTTCTTTTGTACCCCATTCTGTCTTTGTTCACTCTTCACTTTTCTTCTGATATCTTGTCATACTATCTGCATTCCTCTTGTTTACTTTTATTACTCTTGTGTTTATGCCTTTATATAGACTATACTTATATGTAGATATTTGTATGCTACCGCCCTCATGTGTTCGATGTTTTTTATCATTTTTTTTCCCCGGGCGGTGCGGTAAACTGTTAAGAGTCAGTATGTTGTAAGTTAGGAATGTGACCTTTTTTATATTTCTTTTTTATATTTATGGTCAAAGGGGCATTACTGACTGTTTACTTTTTGGTTCAGATTAGATTTAATTGTTATCTTCCCTTGACATTATTCAGATGTCCACATAAGGATATCTAAGTGGTATACAGATGCCCATATAAGGAGCGCTCTGGTCAGTTTTCTGGGAACGCTCTGGAACGATCCGTGGGTAAACGCTACTCAGGGCTTGCGGGTGTCTACGCATGCGCGATTTATTTGCGTGCGTCAAAAAGACTGGTTCGTTGGGCAGTCTGGCTGAGCGATTTGAGTGGAGAGGGTGTCCCGCCATGTTTTTCTGTCAGTGTAAAAGGGGATCAGAGTTCTGTGTATATTAAATATATTTAAGATTCCCCTGGATTGTGATTCTGGCATAGTTCGGTAAAGCCTAGGAAATGGCCAGTGTTTCTTGTGTGTTTGTTTCCTGGAGGGCAGAGCAGGTAACAATACTTTGATATATATATATATATATATATATATATATATATATATATATATGTATATATATATATATATATATATATATATATATATATATATATATATATATATATATATATATTAACATTTATTTACCTAAAGAAGCCCACTGTCTATGCGGCCTATTTTGCCAGAGGTACTTGACCAGTTTGGTCGGAGATGATTAAAAGGATTAACGTTTATTTACCAAAAGAAGCCCGCTGTCTATGCGGCCTATTTTGCCAGAGGTACTTGACCAGTATGGTCGGAGATGATTAAAAGGATTAACATTTATTTACCTAAAGAAGCCCGCTGTCTATGCGGCCTATTTGCCAGAGGTACTTGACCAGTTTGGTCGGAGATGATTGAAAAGATTAACATTTATTTACCTAAGGAAGTCTGCTGTTTATGTGGCGTGTGTTTTGCTAAAGAGGTGTATTGACGTGTGGTTACGTCCATGACATTGTGTACCTTGTTCAGAGGACAGTGTATGTATTGATGTCAGCGTGCTTTGTATCGTCCCATAATAAACCGTTAGAACCGTACCAGCTGTTCCTACTTCACTGACTCCTATATGTGGTACGAACGGTGTATTGTACTACAACATCACCATCCACACTGCTACATATATAAGAACATACATCTACACTGTCTAAGAGTACTTCTACACTAACACTTCACTCCCACCTCTCGTTGCTAGACCTGGTATAGTCATGTCTCTAACACTTCACTCCCACCTCTCGCTGCTGGTCCTAGTATAGTCTCTAACTCTTCACTCCCACCTCTAGATGTTAGACCTGGTATAGTCAAGTTTCTAACACTTCACTTCCACCTCTCGCTGCTAGACCTGATATAGTCTCTAACACTTCACTCCCACCTCTCGCTGCTGGACCTGGTATAGTCATGTCTCTAACACTTCACTCCCACCTCTAAATGCTGGTCCTAGTATAAGCAAGTCTCTAACACTTCACTCCCACCTCTCGATGCTGGTCCTAATCAAGTCTCTAACCCTTCACTCCCACCTCTCGCTCCTGGCCCCTGGTAAAGTCTCTAACACTTCACTCCCACCTCTATGTGCTGGCCCTAGTATACTCAAGTCGCTAACACTTCACTCCCACCTCTCAAGGCTCTAACACTTCACTCCCAAAACACACCAACACACTGCTGAGTCACACACACAAAAACCTAACCCACCCCCGCCAGCTACACCGCAACATACGTCGTCACCCACGCCAGCACAAAAAGGCTCCACTTGCTTCAAAAACCCTCTTAGTAACCTAATCCAACATTATCGATTTTTTTTAAATTTTCCGTCACTATCGATTTTTATATTTTTTTTATATATATATTGTATGTATATATGTAGAAACAAACACACCAACACACTACCAGTCCATGGGAGCCGCGCTAGCGTAGTGGTTACAACACCGCTCTGGCGACCGGGTGATACAGGATCAAACCCGGGCGACGGCATTTGAGGATTTTTCGTCGACCGGGATTTGGACTGGATTAACTCGAGACCTGGCGAGGACATTTGAAGGAGTGTCGTCGACCAGGGACTGGCGGCTCCTGAGCCGACCCAGCTGCAATGGGTACCTCCGAAATCGGAGAGTATTTGCCTGAATGGCGAGGGACACTTGTCTCTGTACAAGAAATAAAGGGATACTCACGTAAAATCAATGTCAGGTTAGACATAAATAATAACCTGAGATTTCGCCTCGAGTATTAGCGGGCGTACGAAAAAAAAAAAAAAAAAAAAAAAAAAAAAAACTACCAGTCCAATACAACAACACACAACACCAAGCAAACCAAAAGCAACACCACCCACACCACACCACTTATACATTGTAGCCGTATTGCCGGCACGACCGTAGTAGTGAGGTTAGACGTCACCCTACAGCACCCATAGACCAGCTAACACCTCTTTGTCAATAAATATATAAAATGTATCTAGTGTTTTTTCTTTTATATGTATATATAGTCTAACTGTTGTAATATATGTAAATATATGTATAACTAAATATTGTCTAACTGTTTTGTCATATAAATATCGTCTAACTGTTGTAATATATGTAAATATATGTATAAATATTGTACACATAACACAACAACACGCCATACTTGAACTAATATAGGACGCAAGCTGATCGACAGAGGAAGTCACCCCGGCTAAAATATATCGCTATATAAAAAGTCATGCGCCACCTCCTGGCACGCCTCCTGTGCAATTGATCCGGAGTATTTCCTTATATAAAAGTCATGCCGTGCCTCCTGAATGATACATGTAAAGAACATTGTATACTACTCGTGCCATGTCTAGCTGGAAAGGATTGGATCACAAGGAAATGATATTTCACTTCCGATGATGTCATAACATGGGCAAGACACTTTGGAATTGCCACATAAACTAGTGTCTTTATGATAAATTATGATTGCCCAACAGAAATTCTGCTATAACTTTATGGTTAATGCCACGAACTGGTTAATTCTTTTGGGATTTGAACTGCAACTACAAATACATATAAATTTGGCAGTGGGAAATCATTTTCTTTAGTATTTGACGGGAAAATTATAATTTTATCGGTAAATTCACACAGCAGCATTGAAATCCCATGGAAGTTTACAAGAGGAAATGTTAACTCAGGCGCGGACCTCGGAGAAAACAAGGGTTAGATCTGAGATTAGGTATGTAAGCCAGTCTCAGGCACAGTTCCTGACTTCTCGAAATCACTTCAAGATCTGACAGAGCTGAGAAGATATCCAGAGGGCTGGCTCTTCTAGTTGGAAGACTTAACCCACAACAACAAGATAACCGAGAAGCTACAACTGACCGATACTGTGAGCGACTTGTAGATAGAAGCTTCAGACAGCCGCAGACTTCGAAGTACCACTGTGTCACGAGAGGGTAGATGTTATTGAAATTAATAAAGTTATCCTGGACACAAAGTTGTATCAGGTGATACCAGGATAGTGCCAGATAAGAGTCTGGTCTTAAAAGTAATACCCCTTTCTCTGAAAAGAGCACGGGTGTATAGACATCAAGGGTAGGATCAAGCTGTATAAGTTCCCAGAGAAGATGGTAATGTAATACTCTAAGTTCCTATGGGCCCCTCTCCAGATCCTCCTCTGTTAATATTAGTATTATTAGCTCTGCTATTGGTATTATCTAAATTATCTACCAACAAGAACTTTAACTGAACTTAAAGAATTTAAGTAAGTCTGCTGGTAAATATTTACAATTTATTTTTACAGATTTTCTTTTCTGTTTGGAAATTCTTTTCAAGAAAACCAAATTTTATATACATCATTTAAATAAATAAAACATTTGAAAATAGTTCTAAATTAACACAAGCCACTCAAGTTGTAGCAAGTCCTTCGCTATTGGTTGAACTGGCTATTTGTAGAATATCTATATCTATATAACACTGTTATTTCACTGTCCTTTGATTTAGGCTATCACTAGCTATACCTATGCCCAATAAATGTCATCATAAAATGTCTTTATTAGAATCGTGGTTTATTATAGTGGTGTCATCAGGATACTCTGACTAATAGCCTTGTTTGGCCACTTATCTTGGTGATTTGAAGTCTGTCACACTCCTGACATAGAAGGAAACGTCGCATGAAGTTCCTCCAGGCAGTGGATACTGGGTAACTGGCCCTATTGACAACAAGGGCTCTCGCACCACAAGATCCAGCAGTAGTGGCTGACTCTTTCAAGTGTGTGTGGTTGACAGAATAAAACCTGAAACATATTGGATTAACCACTATATTCTCTATCACTATCCCTTATTATAGATGTAGGGGATGTGAGACAGTTTTCAGACAAGGTGCCAGCAGACGCACAGGGCACAATAGCAGTAACAACCAAATCTAGTTCACTGTGAATACAGTTTTCCTCTAAATCCTTAGTTAGAGCCACTTGTCCATGATCCACCTCCATACAATGATTAGGTCGTGTATAAAATACTAAGTAATAGCTTAAACAATACAGTAATACAATTCCTTTCATCTTTTCCTTAGTTCCTGGTGTATGTCCCATTCCATCAAGAAATAATTCTTTAAATGCTTTTCTAAAACTATAGACACACTTTTGCCATCATCCTCAATTTATTTGAATATTCACAAGCTTGGTTTTTTTTTGCCTCCAGAAATTTACACAGTAGTTCAAACACACTTCCTAACGCACACTGTAATTAATCACTAGAAATACATATAATTATATATATATATAGTATATATATATATATATATATATATATATATATATATATATATATATATATATAATATATATATATATATATATATATATATAAATATATATATATATATTCTTTCTTACCCTCAGGCACATACAGTCGAGCTGTTAATGATTACAATGGTCTACTCTCAGATACAGTAGGCAAAGGCATTCTTCATTAACACTTGTTTTACCGCTCGCTGTGATTTTCAAAATACTATGGCCTATTTCCATTTAGAGCACGTCCTATATGTAGCCCAAGGCCGGACGCCAGAGGGGGTTTCCTGCTAATGTGTGTTTTGTGTCCCGAAAGGCAGGCACACATTTGTCCAAATCGGAAAAACTAGTAATCTACATATCCTCCTTATTCTTGGACCGATTTCCATCATCTAAGGCTTAAATTACACCCTGAATTATTCTTTATCTATTGCGATAAAGGTCTTTCACTATCCTACTACCGTCTTTTCCTAGGCGTAGCCCAAACAACAAAATTATGGACTAACCTGATGTTCCGATGCATTCCACTAAAAATTTCTCCATTCCTATAATACTATTCATGGAACTCTTTGTACTGAAGTATACATCCACATTCCTATTATTGCTTTAGTGTCCTCTGCCATGTTGTACTTCTCTACTAACGCTGTAGTTTAAATTCAATCCTCAAGTGATTTGCACAAAATTTAGACTCCATTGTTAGGCCAGTACGTTTTTTGTAAACAACCAAATGAGGAAGCATTTCATTGGTTCGTCAAGGATATACTGTCCTAATGTATGGCGCGCGATTTGGTTAGAATACAGTGTTGTGAATCAGACCACTTCACGAAACACTGTGTCTGTATAGATCGTTAAGCTTACAGAATATCTTAGTGAATTAATGTACATTTAAAATTGATGAATATTTAAAATTAATGTTATACTTAACATAAATCCTCATGTATATATCTTGCCTTGTGCGCGAAGGAAGATGGCTTCCACCACTACATGACCTCAATCCTGGACAGCATTGGCTCAGCCATAAGTCCTTGTTAGAACTGACCAACGCTAGCAATAAACGTTTATAGTCCTATTTGGAGTTTTGCTTTTGGGTGCTGTGCTCAGAATTCGTCTTCTCTTTTTCTTTCTTGTTTTTTATTTCGGCACATTTTGTCAATGTATTGTAAGGGAAACAATTTTGCTAACTTTGACATAACGTTAAGCCAATGGGGAGTATTCATGATAGGGTTTGGAAAATGTCTTTAATTGATGTCAAAATTCTTAAATGCATTGTATGGTAGTACGACGTACTCCCTTTTGACTGACTTAACCACAGCCTCAAGTGTTCTCGAAATGAGGAGCCTGATCTACATAGGCCAGTCAGCATCAGAAGGGTGTCTTGGTTATAAACCACAAATACCATGGCATGGTCATATTTTGCAGTTCAATTAGTGGTGAAAAACGTGATACAATATTTGAAATAGTGAACTGTTTAACAGTGGACCAACACTGTTCCTGGCATAAGCATAGCATCTTCAATGTCGAGATGTTGCAACGACCGAGGGAAGTCAGTTATTTATAACACATAAAGAAGTCAGTTATTACAAGATGTCAAGTAAGTTAAGGGGAGGAGCGGGAGGCAATTTTCAGTCAAAACAGCAGAAAAATGAAAATTGGGATTAGTCTATACTCGTATAATTTAAATTTCCCTAAATCTAAATATGTGAAAATTATTTGCCAGAACACATTCTAAGGAGGTATATTTTGATTTTGCAAATAGTATTTTCTTCAGAAATGATGCTTTTCCTATGAAGAAAATCTAGATTTTCTCAGAACCTTGTTTTAAGCTAATAATGTTGTAATAACTTCTGCATTATTTTTTTTTTGGTAAATCAATATCAGATTTGGCACAAATACTTTCCATAGGATAATAAAACTTTTGTGGGATCCAATTTTTGATGTATTATCAACATTTTGATTTATTGCAAATAATGTTGTAAAATATTGAAAAAATTGTGATTATTTATAGGTACAAACTCTAAAATTATATATCTCAAAATCTACTCATGGTATCAAAGATCCAGTCTAACAAAAGTTTTAAAATATAATGAAAAACATTTTTTTTTTTAATTTGGTAATGATAGATTAATAAATATAAAAGCCTAAGGAAATTGAAATAGAACAATAAAATCCAATATGGCGGCCGTTTTCATGACAACCGATGATGTAATACCATCAAACTATTCATTAAGGTTGGAATTTGAAGACAGAGATTTTATGTTGAAATTGGTTCTTATAATGATGAATGACTCATGAGTATCGTGCTGCGTGTAGCGAATGTGGGGAATGCCATTTCAAACAGTTCATCAAAATATATTTCAGGAAGAACGTCGGTAATGGGTCCACATAACATGACAGGTTTATTTAGACGAATAACAAGTTCATTCATGGGTATTGTGAAAATACATACATGTAGATAATCCTCCTACAATCTCCGTCTCATCCATTCATATCTGGCCTCTGTACTAGCGGTGATAATCAATAAGTGACGTATTAAATATATCGCGTTCATTTTATAATACAAAAGGGTGCAACATCATGTTAATACTCTTTACCAGTAGGTTAAGTACTCGTATGTGCATTTTCATTGAAATCCTATGATTAATAAAGAAAAAAGCATTTCAATGTAGCTCCTCCCCTTAAGTACAACTTATCGTGAAAACATTAACCAAGTCACCCAAGCCAATAACAACATGATGTAAATGATCAAACAGTGATAATATAAATTTCTTTTTTTCAATCAGCCTATGTGTTATCTCGTAAGATATTGATATACCGTACCAAGGTGCTTATGTTTTACAATGCATCGTTGATCAATAAAGTGCATTGACTTCTTTATAATTTCAGTTATAACTTTGTTGTGTGGTCAAAGAAATATTAATAATTTAAAATTGGTAGAGAATAATAATAATATTTTGCTGAATCACTTTCAGTTTGGGGCTCTTAAAATACGAGTCAAAACCTGTTGGAGATTACCAATTACCGTGTTGCCTGTGTACCGTTAACTTGTAAAACTGATTTCATACGATTCTATTTTTTAAATTTATATATTTGAGATTACCAATTGAACGGTTTATGATTCTAAAATTATAAGTAGTACTTACTTTTCTGCAAAGTAAATCTCGTGCGCTACGAATTTTTTGCCCAAATGAACCAACTTGTTAATTGCAGCAGCATTATTCGGAAGAATTCTTGTAAAACCTTCCAATATTTGTTTCAGTTTTGTTTTCCGAGAACGATACTACTGTAGTGCAATCTATTTTAAAACCTGCTAGGTGAGTTTGTCAACGCTGTGGAAGTTGAAAGACTATACTGTGTTGAATATGTACTTTCGAAATGAAGCATATGATAATAGGGATCGAAGACGCAGCAAACGAGATGAATGTAGTCAGCGACTCATAGCTTAACTGCTTGCGTCAGGGTCAGCGAACCAGAGCTGACCAAGACCCTACTCCACCTCCAAGTGGTGGTCCTGGAAACAGGCTGCATCACTGCCGTCTGGCTGAGAGAGGAGGGATCGAAGAGGGAAGGCAAACCCGGTCCCATAAAATGCCGTGCTGAAGTCGGATGTGTCGGCCGAAAGGCGCAAATATCGCAGCTCCGCTGTGAACGGACACAACGCAACCAACGTCCTTTTCAGGACGAACGAGGAAGTGGAAGATATGATAATAAAATGGTAAAGGCAGCCCCGTAGAAGATACAGCCGTAGGGGTGTGAAGTGTTAGAGACTTGACTATACTAGGTCCAGCTTCGAGAGGTGGGGGGTGACCAGTTTCCTTCCTCGCTGCCTCTTTCTTCCCTAACTCAAGAGCAAGCAGGTACCGATTTACAGCTGGGTAGACTGGAGTGTGACGCCACTGTGTTTCGAACCTGATACCATTACCACGAAAGATCAGCGATCTAATCAATCTGTCAATCGGACGCTCATATGAAAATATGACAAACCGATCATTAATTTATTGATCTGTGGTGTCATCGTCATTTAAAAAAAAAATAAAACGTTGCCTCCTTTTTGTCGAGGCGCGCTCCGTTCAACCTAGACATAGTCCGTCGGTTATATTAGGGCGCATGTCCAATACAAAAGACCGTGCGGTCTGAGTTTTTTTCCATCATGTTAAACGAAGTGAACAGTAGTGTCTCGGGGAACAGAAAAATAACTAACGGAAATTGGTTTTTTTTTTTTTTTTTTTAATAACCAGTGGCACTCGAGCTTTTCCAGCTCTTTCGGCCCAATGACATGTCATTGCGAGGCTGGGGGGTCAGTGGACTTTCCTTTAAACGAAGTGAACAGTTGTGTCTTAGGGAACAGAAAAATAACTAACGAAAATTGGTAGGAGTGAGGAGTGAATGTATGAGCCATGTGGCGTGGACGAGATATGAAAGACGGGAAATGGAGGGGGCGCTGTGTGGGTGGGGGGAGGGGGGGCAAGGGTCCGGTGACCCCAAAACGTTATGGAAACACTGATCAAGATTTTGCCGACGACCTGACTATTCTGTCCTATAACTGTAATCGGATGCAAGACAAAATGAAAATACTGGATGAGATGTCACAGCAATCGGGTCTGAAAATACACAGGAAGAAAACAAAGATAATGAGAATAAATGCAGGAAACGATAAGAAGACTGCTATTAAAGAAAAAACGTCACGAAAAGATATTGAATCATACACAAACCTTGGCAGCAATATAGACACAGTTGGAGGGACAGACAAGGATATCAAAATAAGAATACAAAAGTTTACAGGAGTCTTCAATGCATTGGAAAATTTATGGAGATCAAGGGAAATTAAGTCCAGCACAAAAATCAGTATCTTCAGATTCAAATGTTAAGTCATTCCTATTGTATGGCTCTGACACGCGGAGAACAACAAAAACAACAACCAAAAAGCTACAGAAGTTCATTAATGGGAGATTGCGTAAAATAGAAGGAATTCAAGTGCTATGAGAAGATGACTTATATGAAACTGATGACCAAGTACCAGTGGAACAGAAGATGAGACAAGAGATGTTGGAGATGGATAGGACACACATTGAGGAAATCTGTTGATAGGACACACATTGAGGAAATCTGTTGATAGGACACACATTGAGGAAATCTGTTGATAGGACACACATTGAGGAAATCTGTTGATAGGACACACATTGAGGAAATCTCCGATGGATGGACGGGCAGACGGGTGGATATGTAACCGCGGTAATAAAAAAAAGGCTAATGAGAAACAATACCTGTGCCTGTCTTACCTCGGGGGTTCCAGAACTGACTTTTAATGCTATCAACAGATTTCCTCAATGTGTGTCCTATCAACAGATTTCCTCAATGTGTGTCCTATCAACAGATTTCCTCAGTGTGTGTCCTATCCATCTCCAACATCTCTTGTCTCATCTTCTGTTCCACTAGTACTTGGTCATCAGTTTCATATAAGTCATCTTCTCATAGCACTTGAATTCCTTCTATTTTACGCAATCACCCATTTATGAACTTCTGTAGCTTTTTGGTTGTTGTTTTTGTTGTTCTCCGCATGTCAGAGCCATACAATAGGAATGACTTAACATTTGAATCTGAAGATACTGACTTTTGTGCTGGACTTAATTTCCCTTGATCTCCATAAATTTTCCAATGCATTGAAGACTCCTGTAAACTTTTGTATTCTTATTTTGATATCCTTGTCTGTCCCTCCAACTGTGTCTATATTGCTGCCAAGGTTTGTGTATGATTCAATATCTTTTCGTGACGTTTTTTCTTTAATAGCAGTCTTCTTATCGTTTCCTGCATTTATTCTCATTATCTTTGTTTTCTTCCTGTGTATTTTCAGACCCGCTTGCTGTGACATCTCATCCAGTATTTTCATTTTGTCTTGCATCCGATTACAGTTATAGGACAGAATAGTCAGGTCGTCGGCAAAATCTTGATCAGTGTTTCCAAAACGTTTTGGGGTCACCGGACCCTTCCCCCTCCCCCCTCCTCCACAGCGCCCACTCCATTTCCCGTCTTTCATATCTCGTCCACGCCACATGGCTCATACATTCACTCCTACCAATTTTCGTTAGTTATTTTTCTGTTCCCTAAGACACAACTGTTCACTTCGTTTAACATGATGGAAAAAATCCAGACCGCATGGTCTTTTGTATTTGACCTGCGCCCTAATATAACCGACGGACTATGTCTTGGTTGAACGGAGCGCGCCTCGACAAAAAGGAGGCAACGTTTTATTATTTTTTTTAAATGACGATGACACCACAGATCAATAAATTAATGATCGGTTTGTCATATTTTCATATGAGCGTCCGATTGACAGATTGATTAGATCGCTGATCTTTCGTGGTAATGGTATCAGGTTCGAAACACAGTGGCGTCACACTCCAGTCTACCCAGCTGTAAATCGGTACCTGCCTGCTCTTGAGTTAGGGAAGAAAGAGGCAGCGAGGAAGGAAACTGGTCACCCCCCACCTCTCGAAGCTGGATCTAGTATAGTCAAGTTTCTAACACTTCACACCCCTACGGTTGTATCTTCTACGGGACTGCCCTTACCATTTTATTACCATATCTTCCACTTCCTTGTTCGTCCTGAAAAGGACGTTGGTTGCGTTGTGTCCGTTCACAGCGGAGCTGCGATATTTGCGCCTTTCGGCCGACACATCCGACTTCAGCACAGCATTTTTGGGACCGGGTTTGCCTTCCTTCTTCGATCCCTCCTCTCTCAGCCAGACGGCAGTGATGCAGCCTGTTTCCAGGACCACCACTTGGAGGTGGAATAGGGTCTTGGTCAGCTCTGGTTCCCTGACCCTGACGCAAGCAGTCAAGCTATGAGTCGCTGACTACATTCATCTCGTTTGCTGCGTCTTCGATCCCTATTATCATATGCTTCATTTCGAAAGTACATATTCAACACAATATAGTCTTTCAACTTCCACAGCGTTGACAAACTCACCTAGTAGGTTTTAAAATAGATTGCCCTACAGTAGTATCGTTCTCGAAAAACAAAACTGAAACAAATATTGGAAGGTTTTACAAGAATTCTTCTGTATACTGCTGCTGCAATTAACAAATTGGTTCATTTGGGCAAAACATTCGTAGCGCACGAGATTTACTTTGCAGAAAAGTAAGTACTACTTATAATTTTAGAATCATAATGCGTTCAATTGGTAATCTCAAATATATAAATTTAAAAAATGGAATGGTATGAATCAGTTTTACAAGTTAACGGTACACAGGCAACACGGTAATTGGTAATCTCCAACAGGTTTTGACTCGTATTTTAAGAGCCCCAAACTGAAAGTGATTCAGCAAAATATTATTATTATTCCCTACCAATTTTAAATTATTAATATTTCTTTGACCACACAACAAAGTTATAACTGAAATTATAAAGAAGTCAATGCACTTTATTGATTAACGATGCATTGTAAAACATAAGCACCTTGGTACGGTATATCAATATCTTACGAGATAACACATAGGCTAATTGAAAAAAAGAAATTTATATTATCACTGTTTGATCATTTACATCATGTTGTTGGCTTGGGTGTCTTGGTTAATGTTTTCACGATATGTTGTACTTAAGGGGAGGAGCTACATTGAAATGTATTTTTCTTTATTAATCACAGGATTTCAATGAAAATGCACATACTTAACCTACTGTTAAAGAGTATTAACATGATGTTGCACCCTTTTGTATTATACATGAACGCGATATATTTAATACGTCACTTATTGATTATGATGTAATCCGTTCTGCACCTAATTTATGCAAACGGTTATTCTATAGTTTGTGCGAGATACACCAGTAGATTTAATGTTATAATAAACTTCATATCTATGTAAAAAAAAGTTTTGTATTGCTATTTCCTATTACTGTGTCAACTTAAAGAACATTATCGTAAGTTAGAGATCTTGTAACCAATGAATTTAAGTTTAAAAATAATAAATACATTATGCAATGATTTGGTCCTGAAATAAAAACTAATGTTAATCAGGTGTTACGACGTTTAATTATGTTGGCCACTACAATACGTTAGCATCTTAAAGTTACACGTTAACATATTGGTGGGCTGTAAACAGAAGATATTTTGTGCTTAAAGATATTTTTATTGAACGCGAATTTTTATGGTTGTCTATGGTTAGACATGACGTGGGGCGTTGTTATGCTACCACATGACAACGATCTTTCTCGACCCTTCATATTTTGGGATCAGTCAAATGCAGACCTCAATCTTCAATGTCCCATTTATTGTAACCCTTTCATATTGTGCATAACTTCTGATTGGGATCAGTCAAATGCAGACGCGTTCTTCAATGCTCCCATTATATTGTAGTTGTGCAGATGTCCTTATTGAAGATAGGCCAAGGGGTCGGCAATATTATTATGAATGCAACGAAGGAGCAAATTTATTGATGCATATCTTCCCTTGGATTGGGAATAAAAGGGAGTAATTATTATTATTAATTAATCGTTCGCCAAACTTCTAGGTACGGTATCACTTTCGGATGTTCCGCTCGTCGTTATCGCGCATATACAGCCTAGTTTGTTGACGATACAGATATTAATCTAAAGGACTGCACTGAACTTTAATGGACTGCACGCATCTAATGTATTATAATCATGCCATGAATTCGATGAACTTTATATTCGTAAATAAATTATATTATTCTTTGTGGACTCTACCAAACCGGAGTTGTAAGCTTCATCCAGTTATATTGAAGTCATTCACCACCATTCGCGAACAACCAACAATAGCACCATAGCCAAACAAACCAAGAACAATGATAATTATGAGGCACAGAATAAGTAATACGAATCCTCATTACAAGAAAGAACCCTTTTCACTAAAACTGATTTTCACAATTGACAGCCAGTATATCAGCTTTAACATTAGGCGGCCTCAGTGCAGGAGCGATTTTTTTTCTTCTTCAAAATACACCAATATTATTTCAGAACGAAGGTTCAAATAGTCAGTAATCTTCGGATTTTCCCGGTGCTTGACAAACCTTAAACAAGAAGACGAAGCACTGCGCAGGCGCACCAGTAGAAATATGACGTCATGACCTTTCAAGTTCAATTATCTTCATGGCCGTTGGAACTCTGATTCAAGCAATATCAATTCGAAATGGCAGCATTCTTCAACAGGATAAAACTAAGAAGACAGTTCTATCAAACCATGATACTTCAAGCCATCAAACTATTACAATGGTGCATGCCAGCACTTTGCGAATAATTGGAATTGATTACGAAAGATAAGTACCCGTTTGTGGGTTTAAGGCAATTTTGGTCCATTTTTATTTACAGGCATGTCAAGCCACTTATTTCTATGAATGTTATATATTTTGTATATGAATATGTATTGTCTAATTAAGTGGGAGGTTGGTTTCGGAACCTAGGATTTCTGTTATGTCGCTGTCGGCTGACCGCAGAGATCCAAGTCGTTCTGTTAAGGTTGTTTGACTATTTTCGACCTACGAAAAATCCATTGAAAAAAATTTCGTGGCGTACTTTGTTCGTACTCGAATTTAGTCAACATTATCTGTTTAGTTGTGAAGTCGTGTATATGCACGGTGTATTTTTCCTTCCTCAGTTTCATTTTACTTGGTTTTGTCCTTTGTTTGTCATCTATAGTGTCACCCTAATCTATTTATTTTTCAGTTCTACATGTAAAATTGTAACGTCTACTATAGAGTCCATGTTTAGTCCAATTTTTTTAGATTTCCGTGACCTACTTTTAATTTCTGTAGACTTTGTCACTTCCGGACTTTTATTTAGTTCTTATATATCATTTTAATGTTTGTAAATCGAAATTGTGATGTGATACCGTACTTGTCATTCTTTGGTTACTATTTATGTGTTAATTCTTCACAAATATTAATAATATTATAATATGTAAAGAAGATAACAAGAAAATACTACTTATAACTATTTAAATGAAAATATTAAGATGACTGAAATAGTTTCAGTATTTTGCACTAGTAGGTCACGTAACCACTAGTTGATTAGCCTGAGTAAGGCATGGTGTTATAAATATTTAGTAAAAAATAATTTTCAGCTTACAATTGATTTGTAGAGCATATTATAGGTATCAAATTGACTAAGTGAGTCACAGTACCATATTGGTTCTTAGGCTTACATATATATTCATTCATAACCCTCCACTCCCAAAGGAGCATAGGCCTTCAACAAACACATGCCAAGTCCTCCTGTCACGTGCCATCATCTCAAGTTCTTTCCATGTTCTCCTCATCATTTTCACCTCTGTTTCCAACTCTCTTCTCCATGTACTTCTTGGTCTTCCTCTGCCTCTCTTGCCCTGGGGGTTCCAGAACAAGGACTGCCTTGTAATGCTATCAACAGGTTTCCTCAGTGTGTGTGTCCTATCCATCGCCATCGTCTTCTTCTCATCTCTTGTTCCACTGGCACTTGTCCAGTTCTTGTCATCAGTTCCACATTGGTAACCTTGTCATACCATTTTAATCCCTCTATTCTACGCAAGCACCCATTTATGAAAGTCTGTAGCTTTTTGGTTGTTGTCTTTGTTGTTCTCCATGTCTCCGAGCCATACAATAGGACTGACTTCACATTTGAGTTGAAGATTCTTATTTTCGTGTTGGATCCTATTTCTCTTGATCTCCATATATTTCCCAATGCAATGAAAGCTCCTCTTGCTTTTTGTATTCTTATTTTGATATCGCTGTCTGTCCCTCCAACTTTGTCTATATTACTGCCAAGATATGTGTATGATTCTACATCTTGTATTGGCGTTTCTTCAAGTTCAACCCTGTTTTCATTACCTGCATTTATTCGCATTATTTTTGTCTTTTCCCTGTGTATTTTCAGACCCAATTGCTGTGACCTCTCATCGAGTGTTTTCAATTTGTCCTGCATCTGATTACGGTTATGGGACAGGAGAGCCAAATCATCAGCAAAATCCAGATCATCCAACTGCTTAGTCAGAGTCCACTGGATTCCATTTCTGTTGTGTGTTGTCGATGATCTCATAACCCAATCTATTGCCAGCAAGAAAAGAAATGGAGACAAGAGGCATCCCTGTCGCACTCCTGTTCTTATCCCAAATGGTTCTGTAAGCTGTCCTTCATGAAGAACTCTGCACGTCATGTCTTCATAGGTTTTCTTTATTAAATTAATGATTTTCAGGGGAACTCCATAATGCCTCATCAATTTCCAAAGTGATTCTCTGTCCACACTGTCAAATGCTTTTTCGTAGTCCACAAATCCGATGTATAGTGGTGAATTCCATTCCAGACTTTGTTCAACTATTATTCTCAAAGTGGCTATCTGGTCTGTACATGATCTGTTTTGTCGAAAACCTGCTTGTTCATCTCTCAATTTCTTGTCTATGGACTCCTTTAATCTCTCAAGGATAATCCTGTTCAATACCTTTCCTGGCACTGATAGTAACATTATTCCTCTATAATTTGTGCACTCTTGTAGATTTCCCTTCTTAGGCAACTTAACCAGATATCCTTCCTTCCATTCTGCTGGTATCTCTTCTTTTTCCCAGACTTTACCAAGTAATTTATATAACATCTCTGTAGCCGTGTCGATATCTGCTTTGATGGCCTCTGCTGGAATGCCATCAGGTCCAGACGCTTTTCCATCTCTTAGAAGCTTTATGGCTTTCTTTATTTCTTCCTTCGTTGGTCTTTCACCGTTAATTTGTAGCTCTTCTTCTGCTGGCTGGATGTCCGGCGGGTTTTGTGGAGCTGGTCTATTGAGAAGGTCCCCAAAATATTCTGTCCACCTCTTCATTTGCTCTTGTATATTGCTGAGCAGTTTTCCCATTCTTATCTTTTATGAGGCAACTTGTTTGCTTGTATTTCCCTGTTAGCTTCTTTGTGCTGCTATACATTTCTCTCATATTTCCTTTGGCTGCAGCATCTTCTGCCTCTCTTGCCAACTCCTCAATATACTTCCTCTTGTCTCTTTTGATACTTCTTTTTTACTTCTTTGTTTGCTTCTGTGTACACTTCTTGAGCCTTGGCTTTGGAACTTCTGGTTTTGCTTGTGTTTAACTCTGCTTTCTTGTTTTTTTCTATCTTTTATCTTATTGATGGTTTCTGTTGTTATCCATGCTTTTTGTTGTCTTTCCCTTTTCCCCAGTATTTCTTCACATGTCTCCTTCCATACCGTTTTGACCTGCTGCCAATAGTCTTCTGTATTCTCTACATCTTCCAACTGTTGGAGCACTTGGAATTTGTTGGATACTGTGACCGCAAATTTGTCTCTTGTTTCTTGATTTCTTAGCTGTCCTACATTAAACTGTTGTCTATAATTTTGCATTGTTGCATATCTCTTGAGTTTCATTTTTACTTTGGCTATCAGAAGATGGTGATCTGATGCCACATCTGCTCCTCTATATACCTTTACATCCTGCAATGATGATCTAAACTTCTTCTTTATGCATATATGATCGATCTGATTTTCTGTTCTATGGTCTGGTGATATCCATGTTGCCTTGTGTATTCTCTTATGTGGAAACATGCTTCCTCCTATAGCCAGTTGATTTGAAGCACAGAAGTTTGCGAATAGTTCTCCATTTTCATTCATTACTCCTAGCCCATGTTTTCCCATGACTTCTTCAAATCCAGTATTGACTGTACCTATCTTTGCATTCATGTCACCCATCAAAATTGTGATGTCTCTTCTTTTTACTTTATCCATAATTTCCTGTAGTTTAGTATAAAATGCTTCTTTCACAGACTCTTCTTTGTCATTAGTTGGTGCATAACATTGGATGACATTGACATGAATTTTCTTTTTAGCTGTTTTGAAAATAGCTGTTATTATTCTGGGTCCCACAGCTTCCCATTCAATGAGTGCTTTCTGTGCTTCTTTAGATAACATAAGAGCTACCCCTTCACTGTGGTGTGAACTTTCGTCTTCGTGTCCTGAGGACAGCACCAATTCACCTGTGATGAGTTTCTTCCTGTCTACCCCCTTCCACTTTGTTTCACACATTCCCAGAACCTCGATTTTGTATTCCCTCATTTCTGCTGCTACTTGTGCCACTTTCCCTTGTTCGTTCGATGTCCGAACATTCCAGGTGCCAAATCTGGAAGTTCTCCTAGAAGAAAGAAGGTTAGTCAGCAACACAGACTCCTTTCGGCTTTCTCTGTGTTGCATCATACGCCTCCCCGCGAGAGGACCTTCCCCTGTCTTGGATGGCTGTGTTTTATTTTCTTTATTTGACTTGTCCATATTTGTTGAAGTTTTTTGTGGTTTAAATTTTTTTTACAGGATGGGGTAACCGGCCCCATGCCCAACCCTCCTTAGTCGCCTTCTACGACATGCTTGGCAGGGGACAGTGTTACTATTCTTTGCTCCCCTTTCGGGCCCCGGTAACACACGGGTGTTACATATATATACTGTATATATATTGTGGCCGTGGATCGCATTTTGAAGGTTCGGACCACTGCCCTTTCAGTAGATAGTATGTTGTAAGGTAAATGTGACAAACTTCCTTCTCTCAGACTGACTAAGATATTTTCTCATACTCTCTGTTGCTTCAAACGAATTTACCTTAGTAATAACAGTGAAGATGTCAAAGGTTGAACTTTATTAACAAGGTTAGCAGTCTTTCATAACAACAGCTTCTTCAGCAACAAAAGTATTCAATATTCAAAACTGCAATTTCTTGTCTTCTTATTACGTGCTTTCTTCAGCTATCCCAATATCCTATAATTCTACAGGTAGAAACTTCTTGTCTCTCTTCTATACTGACTGTTTATTTTATTTATGTTTTTCTTTTCATATGTCTCTTGGTATATCTCACTAAGAGAAAACGGGCCTTACCGCCAGGGCTGTCACTTTGCCAAGATTTTCATCTATTATTCTTCTCTGCTCAGACCTGGTCTGCTGAGCTACACATGTTACTGATATATAAAAGTGTTCAACGTACCTGGGTTTGTTCTCAAACGAAATACACTTTCTTTTCTTTCACATCTATCATGTCCTCAGAATAAAATACTATCACAATAAAATACTGCCGTACACCAAATTTATGGTACATAATGTACTGAGCGTTTTCTATACATTCTATTTCTCACAGCATAAATCTTGCTAATCATCTAAGACTGAGTATGTTTTCTCACACATCTATTACGCTGAGCGCGTTTCTCAAGTCTAACTTTAATACTTGGGAGAAAACCCTTTTTTCCTTCCTACGCATAGCGCGTCTCAAACCCGACTGCTCTAAACAACCCCGTTCTCATTTTTTTTGTTCCCCCTAAACTGTGTTCACGCATCTCAACTTTTCCGTGCGTACTTTTTTTTCCAACTCACTCAAACCCGTAAGGGACCTAATTTCACATTACCTCCCTTTGAATGTTTTACCTGAACAGCGTACCTTTTTCTTTAACGCTTACAACAAATTCGTCATATGCTAATTTTCTTACCCATAACTGATAACATTCTAAATCTACTTAACCTAAATTAAACCTTTCTCCTACCAACCGAAATATGTGGAGTTTCCTCCCTTATGACAAAGCCTTACTTTACTCATCTTATCTCCCTGCAACAATGACAAATAATCTGTAACTAAAGTTATTTATATTTCTTAAACCATTTTTCCACACTCTTTCGCTCTATCAAAACCAAACCACCGTTTACAATATATATATATATATATATATATATATATATATATATATATATATATTTTTTTTTTTAAGTAAGTATCTTAGTTATTTGTCGGCGTCTGTGGCCTAATGGATATGAACGCAGTTTCATAATCCAGATATACCAGGTTCGAAACCTGCTGCAGGCGGTTTGGTAGCAGATCGCTTTGTGTGGATTTTTAACAATGGTATAAGCGCCGTACCGTTCAGAAAGCAATGGCAAACTACTGAATGACAAAAATTGCCTAGAAAAATCACAAACAGCCAATAAAAACTGGGGTTGATTGCCACGTCCTGTAAAGGATAAGCAACTAACTTTTTTTTATCTTAGTTATTTAACATGGCGACTTTGGAACATTTTATGAAAATTGGTAAAGAATTTGCTTACAAAGGAGAAGTACCTAGACATTTTGCAGTGGCGGAACTAGCCAAAACGAAGCAAGAGGAAGCTGATAAGAAGCGAGAATAGGAGGAACAAAAAGCAATAGTAAAACAAGAAGAGGCAGAACGTGAAGCCAAGGAGCAGAGGAAGAAAGCTGAAATGAAACAGGAATTAGCTGAACAAGATAAAAGGAAGGCTGCACAAGAAGCTAAGGATGAAATTAAACGTATTGAAGAAGAGAAAAAATGCAACAAGAAGAAAGGTTAGCACTTATACGGATAGAAGAATTGAAATTAAAAGCTCAACTTGCTACAAATATCAATAATGGTGATTCACCTACTACTTCTTCATTCAATCAGACTAGAAGTTTTGACGATTTGTCATGCTACCTGATACGGTTTGAAGAGGTATGTAAGGCAAACAAAATTGATAAATCCTTGTGGGTTTTAAAACTCAGTGAATTTTTAGATGGTGAACCATTGAATGCAATAAAGACTATGGATCAGGCAGTTATAAATGACTATGAAGCTGCACAGGTGTTACTATTAAGACGATTTCAACTGAACGAAGAAGGGTATAGAATGAAGTTTAAATCTATTCTCCCAGATTCAAGCAAAGATTTCGCGGAGTTTATTGCTACGATACGCATTACATTTACTAAATGGGTTGAACTCGCGGGGTTCTATAAATCTTATGATAAACAGGGGGATTTATTACTTAGGGATAAAGTTCTATCCTCCGTCAGTGCACCATTGTTGTCGTTTCTACAGGAACGCAAACCACCCACTATATATGTTTTAGAAGAAATCGCAGTCAACTACTGCACTGCACACCCAGGTGCTTTTATAGCTAATTCTCACTTGAGAGAAGCTTTACCAGTAGCTTCAGCTGCGACATGGCACGGTAATAATAGATCAAGAGCCCAAAGTCTTGATAGAAATTTTACCCATAAGAGATATAATGACAATAACTATTATAAACATAATAATTACAATAAGACTGATAATTTCAATCGAGGTAAACAAAAATTCAGGCATCAGTCACCTCAACATAGAAATAACAACAACTTTCAACACAATTCAAACTGAAGGAAACCATATAACTTCACTTCGAATAATAATGGTAATAATAACTGGAATAATAATAATCAAAATTATAGATCCAGAAACAATAGTTATAATGGTAGACAACTAAATAATTCCGGTGATCGTCACCGACAACGGTCAAATTCACGTGGACCACAGCGGTTCGAACACAACGCAGGGGCGGCACTGACTAGCAGTACACCCTCGTGTAATCAAGACAATACTAATCTGGTTCATTCTTCTTCCTGTTGTGTGGTTGATGTTGATGTGGCAAATCGTTGCCAAAAATGCCTAACTATTTTTCAGAAAGACATCCCAACTGTGTTGAAATGTGTACATCCTATTCCAGCAGTTAGTCTCGCTGCGAACGACGGTACAGGCACGTTGATCTTCAACAGAGGATTGGTCAACGGTACAATGGTATAGGTGTTGAGAGATTCCAGATCAACCACCATAGGCATTAGACAGTCATTAGTACATCCTAGTTGCTCCACTAATGAATGTGTTAAATGTATAACTTTCGGTGGTACTATTGAGTACTACCCTAGTGCTATAACATATATACATACACCATTTTTTCAGGTAACATCAGAGTATGTATGTTGCAAAATCCAGTTGCTGATCTTACGGTGGGTCGCATCCATGGTAGTAAGGATTGTACACCAGATGAAATTGTTGAATGGGAAAAAAGAGCTTATTTATAGCTAATGCAGTGACAACACGAGCTCAGGCTCAAACATTGGAGAAAGATAATACTTCAGAACCTGAAACAGTTTTCCAGAATGACACTGATGTTCATTCAACAATAGATAGATTATCATTTGCAACAAAGCAAAGAGAAGACAATTCTTTAAAAAAAATTTTGCTTTAGTACATAATTATGATAATGTAACTTTTAATAACAAGTGTAAACATTGGTTTAAAATCAAAAACGACATTTTAATCAGATGTTATTTGAACCAATCACAGATGAAACAACAGTATATGGTGCCCTTATCATTAAGACCTTATATTCTACGACATGCACATGACTCCCAATGCGCGGGTCATATGGGATACACTCGCACACGTTCTCGAGTGTTGTCGTCATTTTTTGGCCAGCTATTTCACGTGACGTATCATTATATTAGTTAACACCTTTAAATATCTCGGGTCCACTATATGTAGTGATGGAAGATCAATTAAAGAGATCAAGACAAGACTTGAGATGGCCTCATCTGCCATGACAAGGTTGAATGTGATCTGGAAAAGTAACATCAGTTTTCCTGTGAAGATCAAATTATACAAATCACTTGTATTATCTATTCTCTTGTATGGGTGTGAGGGCTGGACACTCACTGCAGATACGGAGCGAAGGATTCAGGCTTTCGAGCATAAATGTTATAGAAGAATTTTGCGCATTTGCTATAAAGAGCACAAAACAAATGTCGATGTTAGAGAGAAGATAAACACCTATGCAGGCCACCAAGAACCACTTTTGTCAATAGTGAAACGTCGAAAGCTTGCCTGGTTTGGGCATGTAACTCGTCATGACTCCCTTTCGAAAACGATCCTTCAGGGAACAGTCGAAGGTAAACGGAGAAGAGGAAGGCAGAGAAAATCCTGGGCTGATAACATCAAAGAATGGGCAGGACACGGTTTTTCCACACTTGTACGCATTGCTGAGGATAGAGAGCAGTGGAGGACCCTGTGTGCTGATGCTTCCACCATGGCACCCCTACGACCCATGACGGGTTACGGGCTGAGATGATGAATGATCATTATATTCCTCGGACAAGATTTCTTGTCCGAGAAATCTTGTCCGAGGAACAGGCTGGCTTTAAACCAAAAAGAAGTACCTCAGAACAAATCTTCAATATTAGATTACTGATCGAAAAACATCTCCAGCATCAACACTATTTCTACCATAACTTCATCGATTTCACAAAAGCCTTCGATCGAGTCTGGCATGAAGGCTTATGGCAAATAATGAGAAAATTCAATTTTGATACCAACATCATAGATATCATTGAAGCACTATACAAGGACGCAAGCAGTGCTGTTTTTGCAAGCAATGACATTGGAGAAGTTTTCAAAACAACTGTAGGAGTTCGCCAAGGATGTATCCTGTCCCCAGTGCTCTTTAATATATATCTAGAACGTATTATGCAGGAGGCTCTCAGCGATTATAAAACAACCATATCGATTGGAGGCCGACCTCTTTGCAATCTACGTTTTGCTGATGATATCAATCTGATAGCTGGAACAGAATCAGAACTTCAAGACCTAACCTCTAGACTAGAGAAAGTAACAAGAACGTCTATTTGATCAATAGCCGACGACCGTCAAAGCAGTCAGTGGCCATCACGCCTAGTGGCATCTTGTAGGGCAACAACAAATTGATTCCACTTTGCTCGGTCGGTGGCCATCCTTCGTACAGTGCCCCAACTCTGGTTCATTCTTTGCATCTCAGCCTCCACAGTCCTCCGCCAGGTTATTTTTGATCGGCCTCTCTTTCGTTTTCCTTCAGGGGTCCAAAGCATAGCTGTTCTTGTGATGGCATCGGGGTCTCTTCTGAGGACATGACCAACCCAGCTCCAGCGTCTGCCAGCTATGATGGTGTGCATGTCCTCTTGCTTGCTACGAGTAAGCAGATCTTGGTTAGTGATGGTATTTGGCCAAAATATTCGGTGAATTTTTCTTAGGCATGTTGTGTATGTTGTTCAGGCTAAAGAAGGCTGTTCTTGCCTTATTCATTCTGCTGTTGATGTCTTTGCCTGCCCCGCCGTCTGGTGTTACTATGCTTCCTAGGTATGTGAAGGTATCTGTCTGTACCAATTGCTGATTCCTTACTGATATGGGCTCAGGGTTGCTCACATTGAGCGTCATGACCTCAGACTTCTTTAAATTGATATTCAAGCCCACCTGCTGGCTAAACTTATTAAGTCTATCCGTTTTTTCCTGGATGTGTTGATGGGAATGTGCTAGTAGTGCAATGTCATCTGCATATTCCAGATCTTCCAATGTAGAAAATGTTGTCCATCTTATTCCTCTTGGACTGCCCTCTGTTGTCTGGCGCATCACCCAGTCTATGACTGTTAAAAATAGAGTGGTTGATAAGGGGCATCCCTGTCGTACTCCTGTCTTCACCTCAAAGGTTAGGTTGCTCTGACCAACACTACACGTAAAGTTGGCATAGAGGCTTTTTATGATTGACACTATGCAGCTTGGAATTCCATAAGCCCTCAGTATTTTCCATAAACTGTCCCTTTGTATGCTGTCGAAAGCCTTTTCAAAATCAACAAAAATAATGTAAAGCTGTCTTTGCCATTCTGAGCACTGCTCTATAATGTTCCTGAGAGTGAATATATGATCTACACATCTCCTGTTCTTTCTAAATCCTGCTTGTTCTTTCCTCAGAACGTATGGGATGGAAATTAATATAGAAAAACGCAAGATATTGTTGAATAACCATAAGAAACATGTTCCGACCAACGTAATGTTAAATGGGCAAACGTTACAAGAAGTTAACACCTTTAAATATCTCGGGTCCACTTTATGTAGTGATGGAAGATCAAGTAAAGAAATCAAGACAAGACTTGAGATGGCCTCAGCTGCCATGACAAGACGGAATGTGATCTGGAAAAGTAACATCAGTTTTCCTGTGAAGATCAAATTATACAAATCACTTGTATTATCTATTCTGTTGTATGGGTGTGAGGGCTGGACAGTCACTGCAGATACGGAGCGAAGGATTCAGGCTTTCGAGCATAAATGTTATAGAAGAATTTTGCGCATTTGCTATAAAGAGCACAAAACAAATGTCTATGTTAGAGAGAAGATAAACACCTATGCAGGCCACCAAGAATCACTTTGTTAGTAGTGAAACGTCGAAAGCTTGCCTGGTTTGGGCATGTAACTCGTCATGACTCCCTTTCGAAAACGATCCTCCAGGTAACAGTCGAAGGTAAACGGAGAAGAGGAAGGCAAAGAAAATCCTGGGCTGATAACATCAAAGAATGGGCAGGACATGGTTTTTCCACACTTGTACGCATTGTTGAGGATAGAGAGCAGTGGAGGACCCTGTCTGCTGATGCTTCCACCATGGCACCCCTACGACCCATGAAGGGTTACGGGTTGAGAGGATGATGATCATTATATGTACGTTCATGCGTCACCTGTAAGGAGGTTAAGTCTCGAGGAGCATTTCATTTTGCTCCGATACAGGCATGTGACATTTCGGTACGCCCGTTTGATGAGATGGCCATAGATATTATTGGTCCTCTTTTACCTTCTGCCAGAGGTCATAGATATGTCCTCAAATGTTTTGACCTGTGCACACGATGGCCAGAAGCCATCTGTTGCTGTCGTTTTTGACGGTTTCATAAGACGTAAATCTATTTAATATTTTTTGATGATCTAAGGTAGAGAACTGTATGTTAACTCCCTGGGACAGGTTGATTGGGGGTTATCTTCCCTTCGTTTTATTCATTGTGTTGACCTGTCTTAAGTCGGGGGTTAGCTGTTCTCAGATCTGTTCTGTCTACGCATGCGCAAGTTTTTTGAGCGCGAACGGAGAGACTTCCGTCAGTGAGTGATGAACTGGGTTCTGACCGGACTAAGATGTCCGTGGTACTTCTCTGCATTATCTGGGGAAAAGATAGTCTTCAGTGTGACTGTGATGTTAGTGATTCTCCCCAAAGTTATTCTGTTCGTCAAAAATGACGACAGTTGTTATCTGTGTATTTCTCGGATTCTGTCAAAGGTAAAAGAAACTTAATTATTATGCCTAAGTTGCAGAACATTTTGGAGCGACCTGTGAGTAGAGCTCACAGTTCTTTGAGATACAGAGTCTATTATGTGTGCTCGATGTAGCCAGCTAAGACTATTCGTCTAACTATTATACAGAAGCCCAGTGAAGAGAGATTATTATGAAAACCGCATGTTAGCGGTATGTTTCGGCATGGATGATTATGCCTGCCTAGGAAGAATACACAGTTGTTCACGTTATTATAGAGGCCCGATATTACGGCGATATCTTTGAGCAGAAGAAGAAGTGTCTGGCGTGTGAAGCCAGATGAAGTCTTGACTTTCATTAAACAAGTTCATAGACTTTGATATTAAGCAACTGGAACCGCCTTTATTGAGCGGTATATTTGTTAAAAGACTACATGACGCGTTTAGTCCGGGGCCCTGAGCTACAGTATGAACGAACGTAAATTGTCAAGCCAGCTATACTAGCATCTTATACATGAGCTATGCAAGATTTATGATGCTCGATGTTTATAATCATTCCCACACATGAAATGCCCATGATCCTTTGTGCTATTGACTGTGTCGTCTGTCAGCGTACTGTTGCCGTAATAAATGTTGAAGAAAAGTCATCTGTATTATCCACGTCTATGACTTCTACTTGTGGTGGAGTGAGTTTGGTGTGTAGATGAATAAGAGCCTATACGACTTCGTGTTCATGATCTGCTGTTTCCTACACACACACCTTTACTCTCTACCACATCCTACAACGAGTACTACGCTCCTGAACAACTTGTATGCTGTTTTATGTGTGTGTGTCTGCACTACACCCTGGCAGCGCCTCATGCTGCTGACCTAAATACACCGCAACAGTGAACTGTCCATGCACGACTCGACCTTACCCACAAAATAGCTTTTAACATCTAGTGGACCAGATTCGTGGGTTTCCACATTACATCGTGGAGTGTCAGCTACGCAGCGAAATGTACTAAGCAGGTCAACGACTTATACTGCTTCATGGACCACAGCTGCTTATGAAGTTCATTTACGCTGTGCTACAGAAGGGAACACCCTTCTGCATTTTGACAGTCGTCAATGGCCATATATTGTTATGTTCAAGTCACGTTGTTTACGTCAAAGCTCAAGTTGTAAACAGTTCAAGCTATTGTTTACATATTACAGTCTACACATACCAACGTTGGATCTTCCGGTTTCAACTGGTTTGTTGGGTATGACATTGTAGCTGGACATTTGGAGACCACTACCTGTTGGCAAGTTACTGTGTACTTCAACGGTGGATCGTCTACCTTTACTGTTTACAGTTGTACCGCATTGTACGTTTATGTGTTAAACTGTGCCTTTATTTATGTTCAGCTGAGCCTTCCTCTATACACATTCTTTATATTATGTATTTACATACTACATGCATTCTGTGTTTACATGTTTTTTGGTTTACATGTTGTGTTAGTGTGTATATTTTGCGGGTTGGTTGGGAAGGTGACTCCTTTAGAGTATCCCACGTGATAGAGGGTCTAATGAGAGCGTTTTCTTTAGGGACTGTGCAAATTTTCCACAGTGAAATTTGCTAGCGACAATTGTTGCTATTTTTGTTTAGCTGTAACGTAGAGTGCTTTTCATCGTTGTTGTTGTCGTTTTTTTTCTTTAATTTTGATTTCATTTGTTTGTATTTGTCTGCCTCCTCTTCCTTTCATTTATTTCTATACATCTTTTTGTTTATAACAGTGTTGTCATTTGTTTTGTTTAATTTTTCGCAGTTATCATTGCAATTCTTTGCAACATTAGATTTAGTTAACCTTTATTTTGATTTGACTTCTGCGAACGTTTTCGGTTGTTCTATATTCTTGTCTTTGTATTGTTATTTATTGTTTATATACACACATGTTTATCTATCATATACAGTATATATATATATATATACTTGGTCATGAACGACTATTATTATTAATATGATGCACTTTTCAGATAGAGGTTATTTATGAGGATAATATTATAGAGAAACAAGGTGATTATAGAAAGTCTTTGACAAAGACTTGTCTCCCACTGAGGTTGGATATAAAGTGTATTATTATTTCAGATGTTAATAGCACATTAATAGACAGAATGTCTACATTGGATTTCTTCATCGAGCAAGGGAAAGCCCTTGGAAAACTGATGAGAAATTGGAAGAGTTTGCACTAACTCAATATGCCAAGGCACAGAAGGCTGAAGAGAAAAGGATGCAAATGCAGTTGGAAGCTGAAAATAAAAGATTAGACAGAGAAGCTGCTGCTGAAGCTGAAAATAAAAGATTAGACAGAGAAGCTGCTGCTGAAGAGAGGAAACTTCAAGCTGCTGCTGAAGAGAGGAAACTTCAAGCTGCTGCTGATGAAAGAAAAGCAAAAATGGAACATGAAGAAAAACTCTTAAGCTTTGGAGTTGGAGAAATTAAAGATCATGAATATGAGTGCTCCTCAAACAACTTCGGGTAAGATAAAGGAGAATACTTATAAAGTCAAATTGCCCCCTTTCAACCCTCTAAAGGACGACATAACCTTCTACATTGATAGATTTCAATTAACATGCATAACGCAAAGGTAGATAAGGAACAATATGTTGGACAACTGATGGAGTTACTTTCAGGTGAACCATTAAGTACTGTAATGGCAGTAGAGGAACCTGACAGAACTAATTATGATGTTGTCAGGGCAACATTACTTAAAAGATATCAATTAAAAGAAGAAGATTATCGTCTTCGTTTTAAGACAATGCTACCAGAAACTGGAGTAGAGTTCTCTGACTTTATTACGAAGATACGTCTTACATTCACACGTTGGATTGAGCTGTCTAAAACAGAAAAAACATATGAAGCCCTTATGGACTTATTACTTCGAGATAAAGTTATGTCATCTGTAAATGAGTCTTTCCTTGCTTTTCTTCATGAGCGGAAACCTAAGAACATAAAAGACATGGAAGAATATTGTTGCCAGTACGTCACTGCGCATACCCATGCTACTGTTAGTAATTCTAAGTGAAGGAAGAGTTGCCAGTTGCTTCTGCAGCCCCATATGGCCCTAACTTTATGCATAAATTCCAAGGTGCTCAACACAACTTTAATAAGAAGAGCAATCGTAATTATGATCAGAATCAGGGTAACCCATCACATAATGGGTCTTCTACAAAGAACTGGAGGCGATCTGATAGTCCTCGTTATTTCGGGTCCAATAATTATGGAAACTTTCGGAGAGGTAGTCACAATAGACACTATCAAGGCTATTCTTCGCGGGGACATCGAAACCAAACAGGTAGACACTATAATCAATGAGGAAATGATAATAGTGATTGTGGAAACTAGGATTCGAACCAGAACAGTGGTCACGGTAGATCAAACTATGACAATTTCAGAGGGAATAATAATCGTGGTAGATCTCAATACAAGAAAAAGAGATCATATCACCAGGGAAACTCTGTACAACAAGAATCTCATGGTGCCCATAATCAAGTGAATGATAATAAAAACTCTAATGCTGTCACTTGTTCTGCTTTTGATTTTGGGAGAGCATTTCAATTCCCCCAAAGCACAACATTATTTGAACCGACCACGGTATCTACTTTAAGTTGTGGTCACCCTCTTCCCGCTCTTCCTGCTGCAGTTGTGCATGACGGGAGAGGATCGCTTATCTTGCATAAAGGTCTTGTGGATAGTAAGCCAGTTTCAGTGCTTTTTGATTCTGGGTGCACCACTATTGGGGTTAAGCAATCTCTTATATATCCTCGCTGTGCCACGGGAAAAGTGGTTAAATGTGTAACATTTGGTGGCACAGTAGAAAATTGCTCGACTGCTATTATTCACATTGCTACTCCCTTCTTTACGGGAGATGTCCACGCGTGTCTTCTACCTAATCCGATTGCGGATCTTATCATCGGTCGTATTCACGGGGTTAAGGAATGCACCCCGCAGCAAATTGCTGCCTGGGAAGAACGGAATATCCAAACAGCCAATGCAGTGGTAACAAGAGTGCGTATGGTACAACACTCAGACACGTCTATGCACTCTCAAATTCTCGTGCCTAAAAGTATGAGAGCCCTAATTCTTCAACATGCACACGATTCTCAGTGTGCTGGACACATGGGTTTTTTCCGAACTAAGTCGAGAGTTCTGGCGTCTTTCTTTTGGCCATTTGTCAATAAAGACATACGAATTTATTGCCGGTCTTGCAAAATATGTCAAAAGGTCAAATCTAGAGGTCCACGGCATGCTGCGCCTATTCAGGCTGCAGACATTCCTGTTCGGCCGTTTCAGAAAATGGCCATAGATATCATTGGCCCTTTTAAGACTAAATCGGCCAGAGGACATCAATTTATCCTTACGTGCATTGATATGTGCACGCATTGGCCAGAGGCTATACCTCTTAAGAGCATTTCCACTGCTGATATCGCAGACGCTCTTATGCTTATATTTTCTCGTTTGGGTTTTCCCGGGGAAATATTGTCAGACCATGGCACACAATTGATATCAGACACAATGTCGCAGGTAATGTCTACTCTGCACATTAAAAGATCTTTGAGCAGTATTTATCACCCAATGTCTAATGGGTTAGTTGAACGTCTTAATAGAACACTCAAGAACTTACTTGGGAAGATAACTGAAGATCATCATCAGGATTGGTACAGGGTTCTACCCGCGGCTCTCTTTGCCTATAGAGAGGTCCCCAACGAACATACAGGATTTTCTCTTTTTGAACTTGTCTTTGGCGCGCGACCGCGCGGTCCTATGTCTTTACTGCATGATCTGATAACTGCTGATAATATCGACAATGACACACAATCTTCATATGAGTATGTCATTTCTCTCAGACAGAAGATTATTGAAGCATGCAAGCTAGCAACTTCCTCATCCGAATTTGCTAAAGAAAAGGCAAGGCGATTTGCTAATAAGAAGAGACGCCTACGTCAACTTTGTCCTGGAGACAAAGCGTTTGTTTTACTTCCTTCTAGGGCGAACAGACTCCTTATTACATGGAAAGGTCCATATACAATAGTCTCGAAAACTTCCGATGTCGACTATGTTGTCGATATTGATGGAAGGCATAAAACCTTCCATATAAATATGCTTACGGAATATCATGAACGACCAGACTATTTGCAGCCTATTTTCCAGGCGACGAACGATGCTGTTTTATGTGTGAGTGTCTGCACTACACCCTGGCAGCGCCTCACGCTGCTGACCTAAATACACCTCAACACTGAACTGTTCAGGCACGACTCGACCTTACCCACAAAATAGCTTTTAACACCATCCCACTAAAGAATACCACTACATCAGATGTAGCGGATGCACTTTTGCTTATTTTTTCCAGATTAGGTTTTCCTAGGAAAATACTGTCAGATCATGGTTTGGTTCTCAATTTGTCTCCGACACCATGACTGAAGTGATGAAGACCCTTGACATCGGAATAAGCCTCAGTAGTATATATCACCCGATGAGCAACGGTGCAGTCAAACGGCTTAACCACACCATTAAGCAACTACTGCACAAGGTTACTGTTAAGTACCCTCAAGACTGGGACAGAGTGTTACCAGCCGTGCTATTTGTATACCGATAGGTGCCGCATGAACAAACCTTCTTCTCTCCGTTTGAATTGGTGTTTGGTGCTCCACCAAGGGGTCCAATGGGACTGATAAAGGATCTTCTGCTCGACTCTGAGATGACTCAGGACACCCAGTCATCGTATAAGTACGTCATCAACCTGCGTAAAAAAATTATGAACGCTTGCCAGTGGGCAACAGCTTCGTCAGACGCTGCTAAATATAAAGAGTGTTTATTCCAAAAGAAAAATAGACGCTTACACCAACTATTTCCAGGTGATGAGGCTTTCGTGTTACTTCCACGAAAAGATAATAAACTATTAATTGCATGGTATGGTCCGTTCAAAGTTTTAGACAGAATTTCAGACGTTGACTATATTTTAGACATTAAAAGTCATAAGAAAATATACCACATTAACATGCTTAAGGAGTTTCACACTCGTCCTGAGCACCTACAATCTCTTTTTCATGATCTAGTTGACAAATCAGTTGGTTCTTGTCAATATTCTAGTCTATCAGTAATTCAGGATGAAGAATCTTCTTTTCCTGAAATACATATGTCTCTACTTGTACCAGCTTTACAGGCTACAGAATCTTGGCGAGATGTGTCCATTTCTCCTTCGGTTACACCTCAACAACATCACCAAATTTCTAAACTGTTAGAATCTTTTTCCGATGTGTTGACTGATTTGCCTGGTCGTACATCAGTTATCTGTCACGACATCATACTTAAAGACACTCCACCTATCCGATTATGTCCATATTCAGTTCCGGTTCATTACCAGAGTAAGACAGCTCAGGAACTGGAACAGATGTTAACTTTAGGGATCATAGAGAATAGTAATTCTCCATTTTCTTCACCTTTAGTTATTGTCAGAAAGAAAGACAATAATATTCGTTTATGTGTTGACTATAGAAAATTGAATGCTCAGACAGTCGCTGACAGTGAACCACATCCACTTCTTGACGACTTACTTACTCGTATATCGACAGCAAAATTTTTCACCAAAATAGATCTGACTAAGGTATATTGGCAGATTCCCTTAACAGAATAATCTAAATATCTTACTGCGTTTTCGACTCCACAAGGTCTATACCAGTGAAACGTCATGCCTTTTTATGAACGCACCAGCAACATTTATTCGCATGATGCGAAAAATTTTATCACATAGACCAGACATTATTACATACATAGACGATATCTGTTTGTTCAGTTCGTCATTTGAGGAACATTTTTCAGGACTTAGTTCCTTGTTAGGTATTTTGAGATCAAATAATTTGACTGCTAAACCTACTAAGATCCAAATTGCATTCCATGAAATAATTTTTCTAGGTCATATCATAGGGGCTGGTTGTATCCAAACCATTCCCCAGAATGTCTCTAACATTTTGAATTTATCTATCCCTCAAACAAAAAAACAAGTTAGAAATTTACTAGGTCTCGTCCAATATTACAGTAGATGCATCCCTAATTTATCATCTTTCACAGCTGTCTTGTCTTCCCTCTTAAGGAAAGGCATGCCTGTGAAAGTTAAATGTACTGAAGACTGCGATAGAACATTTAATAAAATACTCACCATGTTTTCCAGGCCACCGATTTTAAGGTTGCCAGATATTTAAAAAAGTGTTTGTTCTTCGCACAGATGCCAGCAACTACGGGTTAGGCGCTAGCCTTCTCCAAGATCATGAGGGCGTACTCCACCCAACTTTATTCATATCACGAAAACTCACCGAGAACGAACGAAAATATTCCGTGATTGACAAAGAATTGTTAGCGGTCGTTTGGGCGATTCAAAAACTCGAGTAATTTCTGCTCGGAGCTCCTTTCATAGTGCAGACAGATCAGAAATCGGTAGCTGCACTCAGACGAGCAAACCACAAAAGCCCTAAACTGGCCAGGTTTTCGATACTACTGCAACCTTTCCAGTTCACCATTGAATCCATTCCAGGTTCGGAGAACGTCATAGCGGATTCTTTATTTCGCCACCCTTCATCATCAGCAGACGATAATTGATGACACAATTTTACTAACCACTAACATTTATGTACTTTTTCTCCAGTCGATAATAATATGGACAATTCATACATTATCTACTTCAATTTCGAAATGGTTTATGATACAATCACGATACCTTCTTCAATGAATATATACCAAGATTTCAAATCATTTGAAGTGATCAATTCCACTTTCGTACTTTATATCCAATGATACGTAATTGACTATCGGCTCAACAATCGTTACATTATACGTCCAGAATTACCGGTTAATTCGAGACCCTTTATTGGTTCTCCATATTTACTACGATGGACTTTGGTTAGTGTCCATAGCGATCTACCACTTTTTCCAGTACGATCTACCAGCCCTATACACTTGAACTTTGTGGGAATGTTTACAGAATACACATTCCAGATTGTCCTTGAACACTTATGTTCTACTTCTTCAGAATAAACATTTGATGCTAATTTCATTTCAGATACATTGGATATATTTATATAAAATACCAGGTTAGCTATCATGATCGACATTCGGTGTTCTCTAGAATATTATACGAGAATATACATTGAAATAAACATTAGTAAACAATAAGTAACATATTTACAATAATTATATTGTAATTAAGACATATACTAATTACATATTAGTATTATATTCATTATTCACTTAACTTAATATTGATGATTTATATCTATATAATATATGTTATGTATAATTTTTTTCTTTCTTAGTATGTAAATTAATTTAATTTATTTCCCACTTAGTTAGATATTTTACATTTAAGTTAATTCATACATAATTCTTAAATTACTCCTTACTACTTACTTTAATTTTTTTTTTCTTTTATTTCTATTTTCTCATATGTTCTTTGTGTTTTCTTGTTTTCTCTGAAACAACACTTTAGTAGTTTAATTAAATAGAATTACATCTTAAGTTAGTAACACACATTTAGTTAATTAGACAATAATTCACTATCCTTTCTTGACTGTTGACGTTTCTTTCGTTAACTTATTTATTATGTTCATTTATTATGTAACATTTTTAGTACATTGACGACGACCTTCGACACTGTTTTATTCAAAACATCGTAGGCCGTATGTCCTAAATTTTTTAACTTTGATAAAATTAATTGCGTTAATAATATAAGCAAAAAAAAATCTATATAAAATATTTTTTTTTAAACCCGGTCGGCCAGGGGAATGTTACGACAGGTTTAATTATGTTGGCCACTACAATATGTTAGCATTTTAAAGTTACGCGTTAACATATTGGTGGGCTGTAAACAGAAGATATTTTGTGCTTAAAGATATTTTTATTGAACGCGAATTTTTATGGTTGTCTATGGTTAGACATGACGTGGGGCGTTGTTATGCTACCACATGACAACGATCTTTCTTGACCCTTCATATTTTGGAATCAGTCAAATGCAGACGTGTTCTTCAATGCTCCCATTATATTGTAGTTGTGCAGATGTCCTTATTAAAGATAGGCCAAGGGGTCGGCCATATTATTATGAATGCAACGAAGGAGCAAACTTATTGATGCATATCTTCCCTTGGATTGGGAATAAAAGGGAGTAATTATTATTATTAATTAATCGTTCGGCCAAACTTCTAGGTATCACTTTCGGATGTTCCGCTCGTCGTTATCGCGTATATACAGCCTAGTTTGTTGACGATACAGATATTAATCTAAAGGACTGCACTGAACTTTAATGGACTGCACGCATCTAATGTATTATAATCATGCCATGAATTCGATGAACTTTATATTCGTAAATAAATTATATTATTCTTTGTGGACTCTACCAAACCGGAGTTGTAAGCTTCATCCAGTTATATTGAAGTCATTCACCACCATTCGCGAACAACCAACAATAGCACCATAGCCAAACAAACCAAGAACAATGATAATTATGAGGCACAGAATAAGTAATACGAATCCTCATTACAAGAAAGAACCCTTTTCACTAAAACTGATTTTCACAATTGACGGCCAATATATCAGCTTTAACATCAGGCTAAAATAATGCAACTGTTTTGTTTTAGTTGTTTTGTTTGAGTTATTACAAACTATCTACAAATACCACATGTACGTAAAATCATGAATATGTAGATATTAAATCTATGCTTTTCACCCTTTGTTTTTTTCTTATGTGTTACTGAATGCAAATAAGATATTCACTTACACCACGATATGCTGAAAAGAACATACAGCTTCAGTTATTCTTCTGGAATGTTTATACTGTTTTATGAACATTGTTTCCTGGACTTTTCCACCTCCAAAAGCATCTAGGGTACTATTTAAACCACACATGTCCTTCTGTTATGTCATACATTCTTTCCCACTCTATCAGTATATTGCATTTCTCATTTTTTTCTCCCAGGTCATAACCACCAGTCACATCATCCACTTTTTCATTTCCAGTTTTTGCATTGAAGTCTCCAAGTATAATTTGTCTCATGAGATTTGCACCGCGTCATTACCATATTAATTTCGCTGTATAATGTGTCCAATTCTGCTTCTGTACTATCTGCAGTTGGAGCAGATATTTGTATAAAATTGATATCTAGTGGTCTATCATTCAATTTAACAAACAGGACTCCAAATATTGCCACAAATCCCTTTACTGTTCTTGCTGTTTCTGTATCTAAAATTATGCGTGCTGTTCTTTCATGTACATTTCCTCCAGAATAAATTATTTTGCGGTTGTCATAATATATTTCTGGTGTTACTATGCATCCTAGGTATGTGAAGGTGAAGGAATTGTCGAAATTGTCCTCTTTTTCACACAACATGCCTAAGAAACATTCACCGAATCTTTTGGCCGAATACCATCACCAACCAAGATCTGCTTACTCGGAGCAAGCAAGAGGACATGCACACCATCATAGCTGGCAGACGCTGGAGCTGGGTTGGCCATGTCCTCAGAAGAGACCCCGATGCCATCACAAGAACAGCTATTCTTTGGACCCCTGAAGGAAAACGAAAGAGAGGCCGACCAAAAATAACCTGGCGGAGGACTGTGGAGGCTGAGATGCAAAGAATGAACCAGAGTTGGGGCACTGTACGAAGGATGGCCGCCGACCGAGCAAAGTGGAATCAATTTGTTGTTGCCCTACAAGACACCACTAGGCGTGATGGCCACTGACTGCTTTGACGGTCGGTGGCTAAGGATCAAAGAAAAGAGAAGAAGATAATATATTTCACCTGTCCTGGTATATCACATTTCACATTATCCTAATACAGTTACATTCACTCTTTCCATTTACATTTTGATGTCAAATTTTTCATTCTGCATTAGTGTTCTCACATTCCAAATTCCTATGATGAAGTTTTCCTTCATTCTAATTTTGCTGACAGTAGCTTAATGAATATTGGGTCTTACCTGTAGCATGTAATGCTCTCTACAGGACAGCATGGTTCCTCTGGAATCCCCTTTAACATCGTGTCTTTTAAAAGGAAGTTGTTTTGATTCATGATTGTACAAGGGACGATAAGACAGTAGTTTTCCATTGTGTTTCATCGGTTTGAGTACCATTGTCTCCAATAGTCTTTGACTAAAAAGTCAAACCTACAAGGCAGTGGGGAGGGGAGAGGTTAAAGCACCTCCATCTTGCTAGTTGCCACATTTTAAAGCTTCAGAGGTGAGTTGATACAGAATGCTGCCCCTCGCAACTACCCTACTTAGCCCTCAGTGACAACCCCCTGTTTTGGTTCATGACTGATTATTCAGAGTTCACAGCTAACCTCCACATATAGAGGCCATTCAACCATCCACCACTCAGTTGATGTGCCTGGCAGGAAGACAGGTTCTTTCCCCAGGTTATGTTTTATGCTAATTGTGCATCATATTTTCTAAAATTAAAATCTAAACAGACATATGACACAGTTACCTACAGAGGAAGATCCACAATATTTAATCAGAGGATACAAACACCCTTTATTTTACTAGTGCAGGTTAGGTTTTCATTTAAAAAATATAGTTGCAGCTTTAACAGTTCTTTTTACATGCATCTCCTCGCCTTTTGTTTTGTTTTTTTAAATATTGGAGTGCTTGATTTTTATTTTTTTTGGAACAAATGAATACTTATTCATCATCATCAGTTGCCATCTCCACAACGAAGGTTGGCTGTAATGGATCTCCAACGTCTTCTGTCTCTTGTCTTGGTGGCGCTCTCTGATAGACTCTTTCCTGTCCATCTCTTGATGTTATCTTCCCACTTATTGCGCTGTCTTCCCCTTGCACGTTTGCCTTCAGCTCTCCCTTCTGTTATGGTCTTCTGCAAGGTGTTATGCCTTTTTATGTGGCCAAAGTATTTTAGCTGCCGAACCTTGATCTCCCTCATTAGTTCTCTTTTCATACCTAGATTTTCTAGGACTTCTCTATTTGTTTTCATCTCTTTCCGTGAGATACGCCCCATTCTTCTATATATCCACATTTCAAGAGCCTCAATTCTTTCTTCCAAATGCTTATTCATCGTCCATGTTTCCGCACCATACAGAAAAGCAGAAAATATTTAACACTTTAGGATTCTCAGTTTTAATTTGTGAGATAACTGTTTAGATGTCAGTATATGTGTCACGAAGTGGTTTTACGTTTATAGAGTTTGCCTGAATGAAAACAAGACCCTAGTATGAGAAAGTCTGAGAAGATAGAATTTAGATGGAAAATGACATGCCTGTGGACAGGTGAGACTATTGGCTCAAGAGATAGACCCAGGATTTGAATCTCCCCCTGCCGCTTCGTGACTAAAAAAAATGTCTATAGTCTCCCCGCCTCTGACTGCCTTGAAACACAAGGAGATAAGGTGTATAAATACGACCACAGACACCACTATACAGACGACGTAAAGTAAGTATAGTAAAGAGTAGAATCTGATCCAGTAAATATATGTATATATATTTATTTACAACAATAAAGCATTAAAATATCATCATCAAGCAATCACATAAATATCGTGCGCTGTTGCACGGCCTGAAAAAAAAACCCAAGTAACAATGAAATTAGGTAGACACTGAAAAAAACCCAAACCCCAAATCACATTCACTCTTTCGGTCACCCTGCTGAGGAACAATAAAATGATTAGTGATTTAATCTACTCTGATATTGTGGGGCTGTCAACTTTAGCCTCCACTCTCTAACACAACTAAGATTTTACTGTCTTAGTCCTGCTGACTCTTCCTCAACGACCGTCTACACAGCTTTTCACTTGTTAGGCGATATGCGCCGCTATCTAACACCACTGGAAATGCTAAAATAATAGACTTGGAGTAACACAATGGCTCAGTGTCTATCCTTCAACTGGATACTGAACAGACCCTACTGGTCCTGTCTATTTTTCTCCCTCCTTCTCTCTCTCTCTATCTCTCTCTCTCGCTATTGCTCTTGGTCTCAGTGTCTCTCCAACACTCGACGACTGATGATGCGGCGTCTCCGTTACGCTCTTCTCTCGTTACTTTCAGGACCTAGGTATGGTAACCCTGTCACCTGTTCCTGAATTCTGCGATGATGATGATGAAGTTCTGGCGTCAAGCATGAGGTACTTGATAAACTGTCGACAAACTTCTCTGCTGCTGAATAGCTTCTATGATTTTCTCCTCTAACCCGCTCCAGATTTAGAGGCAAACACAGCCTTGATTTCTGGCTGTATACGATTCAACCCAGTCTCACGGCCACCTGCCGTTGCTAGAGACTAAAATAGCGATGCTCTCGGCTGTATGCTAAATAAACCCTGTTCCAGCTGAAGCATAGGGACTTCACTGCCAGAGACCATAGGTCTGACCCTTAAGATAGGTCCTGTTGCCGTGGGTAAATTTGCACATGGGCAAATTTACGCTCCCCCACTATTCTTGCCGTGACTCGCTATTATCGCTGGTTTTTCCCACAGTGGAGAACGATAAATCGACGTCGACCGGCGGCAATATTTCTTCAAGAGATTTGCCCACAGTTCTAACTGGCTATTTATACACCCAGGGACCACTCCTACGCATCATCGCGAAACCCGCGTGGCTTAAAATTGCGTCACGTTACCTGACGCCCGCGTGCTTCCGGACTCGTCATACCGCGTGCCGGAAATGGCGATTATTTTCGTAAACAACGAAATCTCCGTGATCGTGAAAAAATCTATAAGAGAAAAAACTGGCCGAGTGAAAAATAAACCTACCATCGTAAAACAACCCCATTAAATTTATCTCCTCAAAATTACCAAACACGATATAGATTCAAATGAGAAGAAAAAAAATGGTGAAAAAGCGTGCCCGAAAATAGCGATTTCCGTAAACAACGGAAAATCGCGTGATCAGAAGAAAATAAAACTGGTGAAAATTCAAAATAGAACCACAGAATCGGGCCTGTTAAAAGTCAGAATTGCAGTGTAGCATCACATAAGTCCCCCCTTTCAAGTACGGGAACCGTGCTAAATCACTGAAATCTCTGGGTTTCATACTGGCCCGTATCTAGATCTACATCCCGATTTAATCACTGTCATAATTAGGATTGTCATACAGGCCCCTCTCCCTATCCTTGAGAATCTTTGCAAGCCCTGGATCGTGAGGGTCACGCCTGGTGATTTCCTCCTGGCGACTGCAACTTGACTGGTCGCCCTTCCTCCTCCCTCTCATGTGTCTCCTTCGCCCACGAATTTTCCTGGCGGTGCGTGGTAAATAATGATTACCAGATGGTGCGACCTCCCAGTGTTTTGAAACAGACTGACTGGCTTGGCCAGACATCGCCGTAACAGGGCGTAACTGTTTGCGGTTGACTGAAGAACCGTGCACATGTTCCTTCTTGTCAGTATTTCCCTCCCTTGAGAGATGTAGTACCATCGGGGGCCTAATTCCCGACGACAAAGAAGATACTTTCGAAATACGAGGCGTCACCACTGTTTGACCTTTAGGCTGAACAGGGCTGACAGGCGAATACGCCTCTGTAGATAACATTCCCCTGTCTTTAGAGGCTTCCCTCCTCTTCATCGCAAGACAGGGATGTTTGAGCTCCCGTGGGGCTCCGTGAATGTGGGGCTTTCCCCTTTCACTTTTCTGGCCTGCAGTAGGCCCCCTTGCATTAGCAAGGATCGGGGTGGTTGGGTTTCCCAAAACTAAGTATGGGCTTCCCAGGATGAAATCATGTGCTGGCTGTGCCATTACAGCTGCCTTAATGATGCCAGACACAAATTTGCATTTCACCTCAATATTAGCTACTGGCAGACGCTGTGAGATACCTCTTCTCAAAATGCCACCAATCTCAACTATTTCTCCGGTCCACTGCCCTGGTTTCACCAAATGACGAGCGACGATGCTGGGGTATGTAAGCCCACTATCAAACAAACATGTAGTGGCTGTCCCATTCACTACAGCAGGTCCACTGTTCGAGAACAACTTCTCAGACTTGACCGGTTCCCACGTATTCCCTTTGGTCACTCTCACCGGCCTTAAACAAGCTGCATGATGAGCTGGTGGCTTGTTCGTGCACCGGGATGTCCAGTGGGATATGGTTCGACAATTTCGACAATACCTCTCATTATCCCCCTTGTTCCCAGCGGTTTCCTGAGAGGTGGTTGGCTGTGCTCTGTTATGCTGCTGGGGGCGCAAGTTAAACCCAGAATGAGGCTCCTTTCGAGAAGGCCCTGGTTGCTGATGAGCTGGTGAAGTAAACGACTGCGATGTTGAAGCTCCTTGGTCTGGGGCTGGCAGGTCTGGGTTTTTCCGTTTCTGTCCCAGTACTTCAGCTTGTGCTGTCTGGTACCTTTCGGCGAACACGATAATCTGATCAAGTTGCTGGGCACCCTGCTCTGCCAGATACCGCCTCAAGTCAGGGGACATATTTGCTTTTACCTGTTCACACAGAACTAACTCCTCCAATCCTTCGAAAGTTTTCGCCAGTCCTGACAGTTCCCTCCACCGGGTTAAGTAATTTCTCACCCACTCGGCAAACTGTGCGAAACTCTCTCCCTTCTCCGGCCTGTTCTCCCTGAACCTGGTTTGGCATTTACGGGGTGTCCACTGAAACCTTTGCAATAAAGCGTTTCGCAATGCCTCGAAGTTGTTCTGATCGTCTATGAGCAGCTTATTATAGACGTCGTACGCATGACCTTTGAGTGATTGCGATAATTTTAGGCACCAAAGACTCTCATCCAATCCGTATGCCTTTGCCATTCTTTGAAATTTCTCCAAGAACACGTCAATCTTCTCATTCCCATTAGGGAACGAGTCAAATGGGAAGCTCATGGCTGCCATCCGGGGTCCTCCGTTTCCTGAGGTGTCGCTCGCTCCTGCTCCCGGTGAATCTCCATTAGCTGAACTGCCTTCCGAAGATCGGTACTGCAGTTCCAGAGAACGCAGGGCAAGTTCATGCTGTCTCTCTGCTGCTTTCTCCCTCTCTTGTGCTTCCCTTTCTGCTGCCTTCTCCTGTGCTTCCCTTTCTGCTTGCCTCTCCGCTGCTTCCGCGGCGGCTATCCTTTCCTCTTTCGCTGCTTCTGCGGCGGCTATCCTTTCCTCTTTCGCTGCTTCTGCGGCGGCTGCCCTGTCCTCCTTCTCTTTCTCTCGCTGATTATGCCTATCAGTTTCCCTTATCAGGTAGGCCTTAGTCTCCTCCTTATCCATTCCCATGTCCTGAGCAGATTCGCGCCAGGCAGCTCGTAACTTGGCCATATCCGCCATCTTACCTGTAAACTGCTGTAAGTTCACAAATACAGAGAAATGACAGAAAAGGAAAAGAGAAGGAACAACCTGTTACGTAATATAAAATACTCCCTCTTTAACCGCTGTTCCAAAAACCCGACCTCAGACTAGCACCAAGTCTGAATAATAACCTGAGAAAAATTTAGTTAAGAAGCTACCAAAACCCCGAAATTACCTTCCTGTTAAAGAAAAATATGTCGGTATGCCATCAATTACCTCTTAGTCATATAAATCAAAAATACCACAAAAATCTACTAGACTGCAACCTGTGGAAAAACTTACAACTGGATCAGTTCTAGCAGCTCAAGTCTACGGGATATTTAAAGAAACTCTATTCTCAGAAAACTTTCTATAGAGACAATCTATGAATCTAGATATGATCACAGAATTGATCTTAACAGAATGATCCACCGGACGATTGCCGCCCACTTGTCACGAAGTGGTTTTACGTTTATAGAGTTTGCCTGAATGAAAACAAGACCCTAGTATGAGAAAGTCTGAGAAGATAGAATTTAGATGGAAAATGACATGCCTGTGGACAGGTGAGACTATTGGCTCAAGAGATAGACCCAGGATTTGAATCTCCCCCTGCCGCTTCGTGACTAAAAAAATGGCTATAGTCTCCCCGCCTCTGACTGCCTTGAAACACAAGGAGATAAGGTGTATAAATACGACCACAGACACCACTATACAGACGACGTAAAGTAAGTATAGTAAAGAGTAGAATCTGATCCAGTAAATATATGTATATATATTTATTTACAACAATAAAGCATTAAAATGTCATCATCAAGCAATCACAAAAATAGCGTGCGCTGTTGCACGGCCTGAAAAAAAAACCCAAGTAACAATGAAATTAGGTAGACACTGAAAAAAACCCAAACCCCAAATCACATTCACTCTTTCGGTCACCCTGCTGAGGAACAATAAAATGATTAGTGATTTAATCTACTCTGATATTGTGGGGCTGTCAACTTTAGCCTCCACTCTCTAACACAACTAAGATTTTACTGTCTTAGTCCTGCTGACTCTTCCTCAACGACCGTCTACACAGCTTTCCACTTGTTAGGCGATATGCGCCGCTATCTAACACCACTGGAAATGCTAAAATATTAGACTTGGAGTAACACAATGGCTCAGTGTCTATCCTTCAACTGGATACTGAACAGACCCTACTGGTCCTGTCTATTTTTCTCCCTCCTTCTCTCTCTCTATCTCTCTCTCTCTATTGCTCTTGGTCTCAGTGTCTCTCCAACACTCGACGACTGATGATGCGGCGTCTCCGTTACGCTCTTCTCTCGTTACTTTCAGGACCTAGGTATGGTAACCCTGTCACCTGTTCCTGAATTCTGCGATGATGATGATGATGATGATGATGATGAAGTTCTGGCGTCAAGCATGAGGTACTTGATAAACTGTCGACAAACTTATCTGCTGCTGAATAGCTTCTATGATTTTCTCCTCTAACCCGCTCCAGATTTAGAGGCAAACACAGCCTTGATTTCTGGCTGTATACGATTCAACCCAGTCTCACGGCCATCTGCCGTTGCTAGAGACCAAAATAGCGATGCTCTCGGCTGTATGCTAAATAAACCCTGTTCCAGCTGAAGCATAGGGACTTCACTGCCAGAGACCATAGGTCTGACCCTTAAGATAGGTCCTGTTGCCGTGGGTAAATTTGCACATGGGCAAATTTACGCTCCCCCACTATTCTTGCCGTGACTCGCTATTATCGCTGGTTTTTCCCACAGTGGAGAACGATAAATCGACGTCGACCGGCGGCAATATTTCTTCAAGAGATTTGCCCACAGTTCTAACTGGCTATTTATACACCCAGGGACCACTCCTACGCATCATCGCGAAACCCGCGTGGCTTAAAATTGCGTCACGTTACCTGACGCCCGCGTGCTTCCGGACTCGTCATACCGCGTGCCGGAAATGGCGATTATTTTCGTAAACAACGAAATCTCCGTGATCGTGAAAAAATCTATAAGAGAAAAAAACTGGCCGAGTGAAAAATAAACCTACCATCGTAAAACAACCCCATTAAATGTATCTCCTCAAAATTACCAAACACGATATAGATTCAAATGAGAAGAAAAAAAATGGTGAAAAAGCGTGCCCGAAAATAGCGATTTCCGTAAAGAACGGAAAATCGCGTGATCAGAAGAAAATAAAACTGGTGAAAATTCAAAATAGAACCACAGAATCGGGCCTGTTAAAAGTCAGAATTACAGTGTAGCATCACAATATGTTTCATGTTGTTGAATGTAGCTTTGGCCATTCCTATTCTCTTCTTGTGATGTAGGATAAAGAAAGAGGGATAGTACCTCACGGTGAGAGACAGCCATGTCCTTTTTAGGATAGTCAGGATCCTATTTGGTTCTCCTCTCTTTATCTAGCTCATGTATGGCTCCTCGAATACCGCTTGTGTACGGCGGTGGCCACATCCCGGGCAACAGTCTTGGCTGACTGGCTAAACTACATGGGTGGAGTAGGAGCAATCTTACTCAAGGAAATGTCCATCCCTAGTACACAAAGACTGAGACGGTGAGTGAGGCGGAGGAATCTGAGAAGATCAACGGCTCGCAAAGTGAAACAGCAAAGTGTGTGGCGCACTAGAGGCGTGGCGGACATAGAAAAAGACAATGGCTAGCCACCGTGGAAGAGATTGGGGCCTTACCACGTACTTCCTACAGAACGTAATGAGATCACAACAACAAGATAAGAACCGATATGTAGAGAATTCTCTGTCCCCTGGGGAAGAATATACTGTACAAATTAACAGGGAAGAGGCAACTCCTCTAATGAGTAAGGAAGTACATAATGACGAGTGTTCCTTAAATTCTGTTGAAAGGGAGCATTCTGAGAAAGACCACCTAAAAACATGTAGGAGAAGCCTAAAAATAGGAACATGGAATGTTAGAACTCTAAACGGAGAAGGAAAGCTTGACAATCTTATATTAGAGGCAAGAGACATGAAACTCGATATACTGGGAGTTGCAGAGGCAAGACTTTTGGATACAGGCTACATAACAAGAGACCAGTACACGCTTATACACTCAGGAGGAGAAAAACATGAAAGAGGGGTAGGAATGTTGATAAAGAAGGAGTTAGAAAAATACGTATGTGGATACTGGACACACAATGACAGAATGATGTTACTAAAGATGAGAGCAAAGCCATTCGTCATATCAATCTTACAAACTTTTGCACCAACTAAAGATCATAGCGAGGAAGAAATAGAAGAATACTATGAAGAGCTACAAAACACACTTAAACCAGTCAAATCTACAGATGTGTTGATAGTAATGGGTGATATGAATGCAAAAGTAGGAAAAGGAAAATACAAGAAAATAGTAGGACAGTATGGATTAGGAACAAGAAATGATAGAGGAGACAGACTTATCCAGTTCTGTGAAGAAAACCAGCTGCTCATATGTAACACCTTTTTTGAACACCACCCAAGGAAATTATACACATGGAAAAGCCCAGGAGATGTAACACGAAATCAAATCGACTATATCATGATAAAACATAGATTTAAGAACAGTGTCACAAGTGCAAAGACACATCCTGGCGCCGACATAAATTCAGATCCCAATCCAGTCGTCATCAAAGTAAATATAAAACTGAAAAGAGCAGGAAACAGAAGGCAGGAGGAACCCCAGATAGAAATATCAGCGCTGAAACAACCAGATATAAAACAGAAGTATTTAATCGACGTCAAAAATAAATATCAACAGTTATTGACAGAAAGCATGGAGCAGTATAGAAGAGAAAACCCAGAAGAAAAAGCAACCGCAAAATGGGAATGCTTAAAAACAAGCATACAATCAGCAAATGCAAATTTACCTAAAAAGGAGTCTAACAAAAATCAAATTTGGATGACAGATGACATCTTGAATAAAATGGCAGAAAGAAAGAAAGCAAAAAACACTCCAGAATATAAAACAATAGACAATGACATACGTACTATGTGTAAAGAAGCAAAAGAACGGTGGATAGAAACAAAATGCAAGGAAATAGAAGACTTGGAAGCAAAGCACATGACAAGAGATATGCATGAAGAAATAAAGAAATTATCAAATCGATCGCGGTTTGCACAAGGAGGAAGCTGTATCAAGAACAAAAATGGTGTAATAATACTTGATGAGAAAGACATATCAAACAGATGGGCAGAATACGTAAAAGAACTATTCGAGGACAACAGAGGTAAAAAACCATCACCAGATTCTAATGAAGGCCCAAACATTCTCAGATCAAAAGTAGAGAATGTCATTCATATGATACAAAAATGAAAATCAGCAGGCATGGATAACATAAAAATTGAAATGATAGAAGCTCTGGAGAGCTTTGGTATAGATACAATCACAGAAATATGCAACGATACCTACAATACAGGATATATACCACACGACATGAAGACATCAGTTTTTATAACATTGCCCAAAAAACCAAATGCAACAGAATGTTCAGACTTCAGAACAATCAGCCTGATGAGTCATGCAATTAAGATACTGCTCAAAATCATAGAGGAAAGAATAAAAAGTAAAGTAGACAGCGAAATCCAAGAAGAACAGTTTGGTTTTAGACGGAACAGTGGAACAAGAGAGGCAATATTTTGCTTAAGAATATTAGCAGAAAAATATATAGAGGTCCAAAAAAGTATGTATATGTGCTTCATTGACTATAAGAAGGCTTTTGACAGAGTCCATCATGAGAAAATAATTGAATGCCTCAAAGACATAGGTATTGATGGAAAAGATATAAGAATACTCAGTAACCTTTATTTGGAGCAAACTGCCACAGTAAGATCTGGAAGGAATTATTCACCATACATAGACATAAAAAGAGGTATCAGACAAGGTTGTGTGCTGTCCCCCTGCCTATTTAATTTATACACCGAAAAAATTTTCAAACAGATACAGGAAATACCAGGACTGAACATCAGTGGAAGGTCAATAAACAACCTTAGATATGCAGATGATACCGTGTTGTTAGCTGAAAGCGAACAGGAGTTACAAGAACTAGTGAAGCAAGTGAACAGCATAAGTCATGAATATGGACTCGACATTAATATTGAGAAAACAAAAACTATGATAATTAGCAAAACAGACGATAAACCCACATTAAAGATAAGCGTAAATGGGAAAATCCTGGAACAAGTCAAGAGCTACGTATATCTTGGTCATGTAATAACAGAAGATGGCAGATGTGAAACAGAAATCAAGAAGAGAATAGGAATGGCCAAAGCTACATTCAACAACATGAAACATATACTGACATCCAAACAGTTATCTCACAAATTAAAAGTGAGAATCATAAAGTGTTATATATATTCTGCATTTCTGTATGGTGCAGAAACATGGACGACAATGAATAAGCATTTGGAAGAAAGAATTGAGGCTCTTGAATTGTGGATATATAGAAGAATGGGGCGTATCTCATGGAAAGAGATGAAAACAAATAAGGAGGTCCTAGAAAATCTAGGTATGAAAAGAGAACTAATGAGGGAGATCAAAGTTCGGCAGCTAAAATACTTTGGCCACATAAAAAGGCATAACACCTTGCAGAAGACCATAACAGAAGGGAGAGTTGAAGACAAACGTGCAAGGGGAAGACAGCGCTATAAGTGGGAAGATAACATCAAGAGATGGACAGGAAAGAGTCTATCAGAGTGCACCACCAAGACAAGAGACAGAAGACGTTGGAGATCCATTACAGCCAACCTTCGTTGTGGAGATGGCAACTGATGATGATGATGATGATTCTCTTCTTGATTTCTGTTTCACATCTGCCATCTTCTGTTATTATATGACCAAGATATACGTAGCTTTTGACTTGTTCCAGGATTTTCCAATTTACGCTTATCTTTAATGTGGGTTTATCGTCTGTTTTGCTAATTATCATAGTTTTTGTTTTCTCAATATTAATGTCGAGTCCATATTCATGACTTATACTGTTCACTTGCTTCACTAGTTCTTGTAACGCCTGTTCGCTTTCAGCTAACAACACGGTATCATCTGCATATATAAAGGGATGTAGGATAAAGAGAGAGGGATAGTACCGCACGGTGAGAGACAGCCATGTCCTTTTTAGGATAGTCAGGATCCTATTTGGTTCTCCTCTCTTTACCTAGCTCATGTATGGCTCCTCGAATACCGCTTCTATACGGCGGTGGCCACATCCCGGGCAACAGTCTTGGCGGACTGGCTAAACTACATGTGTGGAGTAGGAGTAATCTTACTCAAGGGAATATCCATCATCATCATCATCAGTTGCCATCTCCACAACGAAGGTTGGCTGTAATGGATCTCCAACGTCTTCTATATCCATCCCTAGTACACAAAGACTGAGACGGTGAGTGAGGCAGAGGAATCTGAGAAGATCAACGGCTCGCAAAGCGAAACAGCAAAGTGTGAGGTGCACTAGAGGCGTGTCGGACATAGAAAAAGACAACGGCTAGCCACCGTGAAGATATTGGGGCCTTACCACGTACTTCCTACAGAACGTAATGAGATCACAACAACAAGATAAGAACCGATATGTAGAGAACTCTCTGTCCCCTGGGGAAGAATCTACTGTACAAATTAACAGGGAAGAGGCAACTCCTCTAATGAGTAAGGAAGTACATAATGACGAGTGTTCCTTAACTCTTTAACCCCCAAGAGCCAGTATACTGTACTTCCCGCTAGACCCATTTGGCCCAATCAACAGTATACTGGCTTTCGTATCTCTTGATCCTTTCTAGGGCTGTTTCCTAATTTTGACAACTCAAAAACGCTATTTTCTTAAAGTATAGCCATCCATTATGGACTTTTGTTATTTATGAATATGAACATTTAAAAAAAATTATTTCCAAACAAAAACAATAAAAACATACTGATATGGCCATTTTTGTTTGGGCCAAACCCACGTTTTTGCTTGGGACTGAAAGAGTTAAATTCTGTTGAACACTTATTAAAATAGCTTTAAGACTTGATTTGAAATCTACCAATTCAGATTTGGTACACTTACACAAGTTTAAAAAGAGCCTTAACATACCACCACTAGCACACGTACATAAATTGAAAATACCCATATCATACCACTACGACACACACACTAGCTGAAAAACCCCGTTACTTACCACCACTGATACATGAATGCTATTTGAAAACTTTTTTTTTTTTTAAATTTAGGTGTTTGCTACTTTTCCTTGCAGCACAACACTTTCAACTATCTACCATATACAAGGAGCTGCTAGTTATATCAGGACATGTTTCATTTATTGTAATCTTTTCTTGTTTGTATTTATTTCATGCTTTATCCTATATACGATTTCTATATATCGTAATTTCTCTAGTCGGTGTTTTTGCTTTTTATTTATAGTTCATATTGTTTTATTGTTCAAAAAATGATATTGTTTATACTGGTAAGCATTTAATGTTGATTGGAGGATTACTTATAGTCAATCCGTATTTATCTAGGGGGAATCTACCACCACTGGAGACTTCTGACTCACATCCTTATTTATTTCTCTTTTTATAGTTAACTTTTGTTTTTGTAATATAGTGTTTTATTCACTTTTGTATTTCTGGTTGGGTCTTAATGCCTATGAGATATTCTAGACTCATTTCTATCTTGTGGTGATTGCAGTATGTCTTAATGTTTTGCCTCTGCTGGTCATATGTTTTGCAGTCCACCAGAACGTGTCTAATTGTGTTTTTCTTGGTACTCTTGACATGTGAGTTCCTTATCATGAAATACCTAGTTCCAAGCTTCAGCTTTAGCAATCGTTTATTAATTGGTATTTTTAATTCATCTTGTATTTGGCATTTTTTGCTTGGTTTTTTTTTTCTGGGATTTTATATGAGTGTCTTCCTTTTTTGCTTTGGTCCCGTGCTAGTATCCATCCTTCAGTTATTGCTTGAGCAATTAAGCTCTTAATTTCAAATTTCCCTAAGCCTACTTCAGTTTTGTTATAACTAGTTGTTCCCCCTTTGGCTTCTTTGTCCGCAAGCTCATTTCCTGCTATCCCAACATGTGCTGGTATCCATGTTAGTGTGACACTGCATCCTGCGGTACGTAGAAATGTATTGACCTGCAGTGTTTCCTCTGTAATATCTGGCCTGCTGCATTCAATTCTGTTTCTGATTGCTAGTACTGATGAAAGGGAATCTGTGAGCATGATTGCTTTATTTGGTGTGTTTTCTGCAACTATATCTAAAGCTTTTAAGATCGCCACTAATTCTGCTGTAAAGATGGATTATTACCTGTTACTTTATATCTTTTGTAGATTTTCAATGTTGGTATTGCTATTCCCGCTCCTAATTGTCCATCTTCATCTTTTGACCCATCTGTATAGGCTATTATTTATATACTGTTCTATGTACTCTAGTGCTTTACTTTTTTGTTGAGGTTATTTCTTTAGATTTGTTTACGACCTTTGCTAAGTGAGAGTCAGTTTCTGGTTCTTTTAGTTCCCATGGTGGGATCTTTGCTTTATACTGAGTACTACTGTTTATTATGTTAAATAAGTTTGGATGATGAACTATTTCTTCCATTGTTTTCCACCCTGACGGGTATCTATTATAGTCTAGTGGAATGTGACCTATATATTGGTTTCCCCTATCAAAAGTTTTTGTGTGCTGGATGGGTTGGATCTTTTGCCACTTTTGCCCAGTAGTTGAATCACTGTTTACTTACCACCGTTTGTTAAATGTACCAGCTGAAAAACCCATTACTTACTAGCTCTGGTATATCTACAGTGATTGAAAATACCCTTAACTTAATACCACTGATTGGTGCATGCACATCAGTTGAATAGGCCCTTTACTTACATACACTGATACATATGTACACCAGCTAAGAAGCTTACTTACTTACTTATTATTGCCTGGTTCCAATCTAGTCATCAGTCCTTCAGAGATCACCTAATGTTGTCCTCCTAGCGGATGTTGGGTCATCCTGGAGGTCTGGATCCCTGGCTTTTAGTTTCCCAAACTTGTCGTTGTAGCTGATCTTCTTCCATCAGCTAAGAAGCACCGTAATAAATTATTAAATTGGCCATACAGGACATGCAACTTTCGTGTAATATACTCTGTATTAAGCAGTTCCCCATGACCTACGTTAAATTTCTGTTTGCATCATCTTTTTTAATTTCATTTTTTTTTGCACAAAGTTTTAGCAGCAGTTCAGGAACTCACAGAACATATGTTGACAATGCAATGAACAGGAATCTGGGTCGAGTTGGAATGGAGCACGGGACAGCGGTTCATTCCAAGTAAATAATTTTATCATACAGTAGAGCGTTTATTTTCATCATCATTATCATCATCATTGCTCTTCAGCTCCCTGTGAATCAAAGGCCTACAGCAAGTTCATGCCAAGCCTTTTTATTATTATTGTTGAACAGAATCGACATCATTGCACTCCAGGCCTACCCATAGGTGTTCATTCTCCCTCAACAAATGTTGAAGGGTATGAATGCTAATTATTCCTGTTGCGCGCTGGTTGTATACACACTGGATGTATACACACTGGATGTATACACACCGGATGTATACACACTGGTTGTATACACACTGGATGTATACACACTGGATGCATCCTCTCATACGTCCATCCCTGCTGGTCTTGCATTATGTGCCAAATTCCAGCAATCTTAGCCTTGATGATTCATCAATTGCAGTGTAATTCTCTAATAGATGATCATTAATTGCCCTCAGTATCTCTCCCTTATCAATATTCAGTACACCTTCTATGGGTGCACTTGAAGCTAGTCTGTCAGCTCTTTTATTGCCATGTACCCATGCATGACCAGGACAGTATATCCACAACAGTTCCTGAAGATTCGAGGCTTCTATGTAGGTCTTCCATTCATACCAGAGCCATCCACTTTGACCTTCCGAAGCATAGATTGTGAGTCTTGATACAATAACTGCCCTTGTTAATGAAGTTCAGACAGCCACCTTAAAGCTGCAGTAGCTGCTTCTGCCTCCATTATCATGCTGGAGGTATCATGTAAGCCCCGCTATGTTCAGTGATGATTCTGCCCTTTACTCTAGCAGAGAAGCCCCATCTTAATTTCTCACCACAGATTACAGACACAATGGCATCCCGAGCATGATCATTTATCAGCAATATCCAGCTCTGCCGTTCCATTGGCCTAAGTTCAGCACTCTCTCCCAAGGCTGATGATGACTTGCTGGTAGTTCGTCCGGTTCTCACCTGACTTAACTCTTCTCCTTTGAATATATCTTCAGCTGCGATAACCTGTCTAATAGTTGCCTCTGCCTGCACCATCCATGACATCTCCCTCTTTTCTTGCTCCTTTGATGAACCTCCTCACCTTATGCCATCAGTCCAGGGTCATTCCATATCTTCTTTATATCTTTAGTTCCTTTTTTTTTTTTAATTGGTATTCTATTTCCTCTACCCTTCTTCGCAGAAGATGTCAACACAACTCTGCTAATTCTCATAATAAATCATTCAGAATAGCAATAGCAGCATGAAATTCTAGATCTGACAGTTTTTTCAAGCAGTATTTATAAATTGGGTCATTATCTTGTTCAACTTGATCTTAACAACACAGTGTCAACACTTTGTAGTTGTTCATTAAAGCTATCACAGCAACATGTCTTGAAACTTAGTTTAATAGCTGTAGTGAAACATATTCTCATTCTATAGAATTGCAAAGGTCCTCAGTTTGGACTTTTTTGACTGGTGATCTATTACAAACTGTTTGTAAAAGGGTTTAGTGGTTTTTCAATAGAGAAACAATGTTCTGTGCATCGTCAGTTTCAAGATTGATAAACTTACTATTCTCAATTCCATGGTCGGGACCCAAAGATGCAGCAATAGTGAATGCAGTCAGCGCCCCATAGCTTGACTGCTTGCATCAGGACCAGCGAACCAAAGCTGGTCAAGACCGTACTCCACCTCCACGTGGTGGTCCTGGAAACAGTGCAGCAGTGCAGTCTGGCTGAGCTAGTACGGATCGCAGAGGGAAGGCAAACCCGGTCCCAAAAATGCCGTGCAGAAGTCGGATGTGTCGACCGAAAGGTGCAGATATCACAGCTACGGCGTAAACAGACACAACGCAACCACCGTCCTTTTCAGGGCGAACGAGGAAGAAGGAAGAAGAAGAATTCCATGGTCCATTGCAGTTGTTCTATAGCCATGGAAGGGCAAGGTTGCCTGGTCCCCAAAGCTTTATGAATTATTATTCAAGTTCATGAACCTGGTAGAATTGCTAGCCAGGGACCCCTTTCTACCTCTCCATGGACCAGTCATTATCAGTCTCATTATTCTATTTTGTTATCATCATAATCAGAGAATCATTATCTACACAGCATTATCCAATGTTCCTGTGTGATTTCAGTGTTCCTGTGTGATTTCAGTGTTCCTGTGTGATTTCAGTGTTCCTGTGTGATGTCACAACGTTACCCCTGTGAGGGTAACCAAAGAGAGTTATCTGTGTGGTGCCGGCTTTGTCAATGGCTCAGATTCGCCTGGCACCCGGTTGAAGATGAGCAGCAGGAGTGGAGAAGGTGAATATAAGACTTTGGGATGAGTTCCCAGCATATAGCCCCAGTGATTCTGGATCTCGTGACATATACCTCCTACCACTCTATCTCCCTCTCTATATTATAATACTAACGAGCCCCCACTCCCCTATTACACTGAGTGAACAGAAGAGAAAGAGAAGAAGAACAGTATGTCTCTTTCGCACACTTTCGTTCCTTCTCTATATATGTAATAACGTGTGTGGGTAATGTAACCACAACTACAACGTTTATTAAAATACTGAAATATAACAACATTCAGTTACAACAATACAAATGTAATAAGAACTAACCTAACTATGGCTGGAAAAGAAGATAATAGTTAGGCAAAAAATACACTCACTAAACTTAAGTCTACACGATGTGATGATGATGATGAATTAACCTAATCTTAACCCCAACAAAAAAGGATATCTTGATTCGGGGCTCGGAATGACTGTCAATAAAACTCTGGGAATTTGTATACACGGGCAAGTCTTAGTCTGCATTCAATAACACTGGACGGTCCACTGGATTTCGTCAGGTGTCGATGGCCTGTTCCTTTTGTCGCTCACAAAGCGAGTGTTGACATTGCGCCGCGTGTCTGAGCTGGCGTGTTCCTATGTTGTTGTTTAAACAATGTTATGCGGTGGAGACTTCCGCTGATATGCAGATGTCCCTGTGTGGTGAAGATATTGGTCTCGGGTGGTGATGATGGTGGAAGCAGGTTATATCTTGGTATTTGTTGGCGCATATATTTCACTGGGAGAATCTGTCCATTACTACAAGTAATTTTGTATCTCAATAATTTGCGTAGGCGCTGGTTTACAAATTCGTCCGTCGGCTCTTGCCCCTTCCGATAATTAAAGTAACGTGGACAGCTCTTTAGTAATGCAACAATCCTGCCTTGGTATTGTCTGCACCCTGTTCTGCGTGGGTGGCTGCGGATGATGGAAAGACCCTTCACCGTCTGGCGAATTCCTTTCTCAAAAACCCCCGTGGAGAATGGGTAAAGTGGGTGCCGTTAATTACATGTGAGATGCGTGTCGTCGCAGTATCTCTGGTCGGCCCTACTTTTTAGCTTGTCCCGTAATTAACGCCCGCAACGTAGTAGACAAAGGCTGAGGTATCTCAAAGGTCCCCGGTCTCTACCACTGCGATGGATAAAAGGATAATCCCGTATAAATACCCCGTAACCTATGCTCCGCATGCGGTGTGTTTGTGTCTGTGAAATCTTATCCTTATAATGAATGACTGTGCGGTGTTTACTGTACGGTTAACAGGTAATGTAAGAGACAAAATAAACGTGTCTTGTATTTACTTCATTATAATTAATGAAACTGTGCGATCTTATAAGTATAATAATTCTTTGCATGGTGTTTATTGCAATCTGTACTATGAGTATGCGATATAATATTATAATAAACGTGACTGGTAATTACAGTGTTATATTTATTTACATATATGGGAAATATGTATATATAATCTGACTGAGGTTAAGATATAATGATATAAGGTACAAATCTATATTACACTAACCTTGATGTCCATATCATGAATTTCACTGACACTTGGCCTGAATCTTCCTCGTGAAATATGGAACCAGTATATGCGGGCGGAATGATTTTTCATACCATTGCCCGAACGATAGATTTCGTTCAGTATATACTGTCTGAATCGCCTAGGGCTATTTTTCCGGTCGCTTCTTGGGTCATGTGAAAATTCGTTTGTTTTCCTTTCGTCAGAATTCAGTCCTCATTCCTAGGTACATTTCCTGTAATATTTTTCTATTATCGTTTCCTTGTTGTTCCTCTCCCAGACAAACTGTCTGTGTGCGTCCTTTGGGGCACGTACAGTGTTGTTCTTCTCGTTATAATTTCGTATTCATACTGCTTTCATGTTGTCCTTGTGCAGACTTTAAGTCTCCCTTAGTCACAACAATACTTGGTTAACACTGGCCCTGTGTAAACATATCCGCAACTTAGTATCAATTATTCCGATAGTCTGTTGGTGCAATGTCCGCGTGTTGTGAAAACATTTCAGGTGAATGTTGTTGCGTGCTGTCTCAGTGTTCTGTAAACATTTCTTGTAAAATTAGTGGGTTTCCCATGACTGTCTGGTATGCACACAATGGGTATAGAAACGAAATACAAACTCATTCGTCTCTCGCGACATAGCTTTCCCCCAACAAGTTCGAGCATGGGAGAACTATTGCGAATTAGGGGGTATTTCGCTTTCCTTATTGCCCCCTATTAGTATCTTCTCACTATCTTTGGTCTCCTTCTCTTCCTGGTTCAACCCTTCGTTCTCCTCGTTCAAATCATTCTTCTCGCAATCTTCCTCAGTTGCTTCTCCTGCATCAGCTATAAAGAGCTGCTCCCTTTCCTGTTTCAATATCGTGACCGTAGTCAAGAGTTGTCGCCCCTGCTCGACTACGTTCGTAGAGTGGGTTGTGATTTTCTGCACACCTGCAGATGACTGTCTAGCCGCATTGGGCTGCAGTGCTGAGTTCGGATTTCCTTTATTCAAATGCTTTGTGGCTGCTCGTGTCCTGAAGTTGGCCGCTTCAGTTATGTGTCTGGCTAAGTATCTCTTTAGCAGAATAATATTATATATTTCCAGCTGATTCTCCATTGGAATCTTATAATTGGTTCGAGATGCCTTCTCGACCACTGTGTATGGCCCGTGCCATCCAATCTGTAACCTGTTCTGTTTGCTATGCATAAACAGTAAAACATATGCTATCTCTAGCTCACACTTAGGACCAGTCGTATTATATTCTCCGTCATGTTGACGCCTCCTCTTCTTCATACGTAGTCTGTTTCCCTTAACAGTGGCTTCCTCACTTTTCCCATGATTTGATGCCCCTCTCTGGCATTCAGGACCTGATCTGATAAATTGATCCATGTCCCTTGCGATTCCCTGCCAATAATAATGGTGGGTGATTCTTTGCGTAGTGATGTATTGTCTGACCTGACCACTAGATTCACTAGCATGTCCCATACCTAAGATATAAAATCTATATCGTGCTGGTACTACCAGTTGCTTATACTCATATCCGCGCTTTCCTACTTTCCTAAGGAGTTGTCCTTGCTGTTTAAAGCAGTCTCCTGGTTGCGATGGATTGTCTCCCTTCAGTCTCTTCTTAAAACAAGGTTCTACCGCTTTGTCGTTGTTGTGAGCTTGTCTCAGCTCTTGCGGATGGAAGTCAACCTCGTCTCCTTGTCTCTTCTCCTTCGCTTGGTCACTTGTCTGCACTGCAGCTGTGACTCTTGATTGACGAGTGTCTCCTAAACTCACATATTTGTAGCCTAAAATGACTTCATATGTATGATCATTTAAAACTGCCGTTCGTAGTTCTCCCTTGACATATCTGCCTTCAATGGGAGTCCGGGCGATAGCCGCCATCATTGGAGGATCGCCGTTACCTGTGACCTGAATTTCCACAGTTCCATCAGTCAATTGTTCTGGTCTAACCAGTCTTGAACTGATTTTCGAATCGAATTCCAGCCTGGAATCGAATACCTCTTCCGCTCTTTCTCTATTGACAACGTTGCGTTCCGAGGGAATCCGGGCGCTAGTCGCCGTCCCTACAAAATCACTTTTCCTTTTCCGCCCCTTTGCATTAGGGTCCTTGTAATATTCGTTGCCAGGTTTAAACCTCTTCTTTCTTTTGAGTGGTCCATTCTTATTGACACTAACTCTCAGTGTGTCTTTCTTCGCTCTGTCGAAATAAAAAATGTTTCCCCACTTCTTTCTTCTGCTAACCAATCTTTGAATCCGCCGACGGATCAAAGTTGGCCATTGTTTGTCCTTATTACGTATCTTGTGTATCTTGCCCGTGGAATGGTCATAATTCAAGATACGGTGCAACCCATCTGTCCTTTTATATCTGGTACAGTGTGTTGTAACTTTCGCGCGTCGGCGCTGTGCCTTGCATAAAGCGCGTACACCAAGCTGTTTCCTTTTGTGTCGCCTGGTGTCTTTCCTTCTGTCTATCCGCTTAGTTTTTGTCTCGCCTACATATAGAATCGGAGTCCCGTGGGTGTTAAGCTGCTGTATCCCCGCCGGCTCTACCACACTGTTCTCCTCGTGATCCTCTTCTACCTCCTTTTGAAGAGAGTCGGGGGGTGCCTCCGTGTCCGTCGTCCACCCTGTCCCGATAATCGTATGTGTTGTTATACCTTCTAAAGGCACACATTTCTCTCCGTAAGTTTTAAAAGTGGTAGGATCTGACTTTTCCTCGTCCTGGGTAAAGGCAGACTTAGGCGATGTGGGCAACTGTCTATTTCCGTGGATAATAGCGAATGCCCGTTCCTGTCCGGTCGCTTCTTTCCACGTAGAAGGGCCGGTGGAGTAAGGTAATAATTGTTCTCCTGATGTCAGGAGACAAGTGCCTGTTTTCTTCTTCCCTGTGATGCCAGGTGAAATTGTTTTATTCGAAGTCCCCTTGCAAGATCCATCGAAGGTACCGCTCGCAATTAGAGTGGGTTCTTCTGTGCCTTTTAATAACTTTCCGTTATCTCTGCAGCGGTGTCTGGAATCCATTGAATTAACTACCGCCGGGTGTGATTTTTCCCCCTCTTTTCTCCGGGACTCTTTGTCCTTCATTGTTCGGGTTTCTATATACGCCATGCGATGGAGAGGAGGGCGGTTTCGGCACTCGCCGGTGTAGTGATTTTTCCTGCGACAATACCGGCACCATTTATCCCCTTGCCTCTGGTTCTGAGAAAAGGATTTTTGTTGAGTTTCCTTTCTATGTGGATTGCAAAGGAAGGTGTCTTTCTTCCCCTGATACCGGCCAACTGGGCCCTTCTCATAATCAGTTTTTCCTGCGGATTTCTTTGCATATGAAGTAATGCAATGCGAAGATGGTGTGTCTTCTAGGCGATATGTTAGCTCATCTGTCACTTCATGGGCCGAAATACATATTTCCGGTTCAAGTCTTTTGGGTTTTTCATATGTTTCACACAACCTCTTCATCCGAAGCGCGTGCTCTCTCTCTTCCGTATTTCTCACTAACTCTGCCTTGAATCTCCTATACTCGGCCTCTCTCTCTCTCTCAGCTTCTAATTTCTTGGCTTCTCTCTCTCTCTCTTCTAATTTCAGCATCTAATTTCTTGGCTTCTCTCTCTCTCTCAGCTTCTAATTTCCTGGCTTCTCTCTCCTCCTTCTCCGCTGCTAATGTCAATCTTCTTTGTTCTACTTCTGCTGCCAGTTTTTCTTTTCTCTCTTGCTCTGCAATTTTATCTTTTCTCTCTTGCTCTGCAATTTTATCTTTTCTCTCTTGCTCTGCAATTTTATCTTTTCTCTCTTGCTCTGCAGTTAACATTTTTTCCACATATTCTATAAGTTCTCCTTTTTCTAGTTTTAAACTAGTTGCTTCCTGGATAAGCGCTGCGCGCATTTGCAACCAATCTGCCATGGTCAAGCTAGAATTTCAATCTGCCTGTCGCAACTCAAAATTATGTGAGAGCAATTTAGAGCGAAAAATAAAATCGTGACTTTGCCCCAAGGGGAGAAACAACAACCAAATTTCCTGAATACTTCCCTATAACCTTTACTCCCGTGCAGATAAATGACAATATTTAAACAGTCCTAACCATAAAAAGTCTGACCCTAAACAGTCTGCCTACCAAGAAAACACTGCCAAAATGTATCGTCTCGGTGGCTTAGCGCTATTGTTCACTTGTGAACAAAAGAACTATACAACGTCGGTTCGCTCGTTTCGATGCGTTCGACTTCAACAATGCCTTTTGTTAAAAGACCCACGTGGTACTATACATGTACCAAAAATCCAGGTAAATTTATAATGATGACAACAAATCAATAGAGGTAACTAGATGCAGTAATAAAGTGCATATAAATTAATACGGTGTAATCTTCTAACATATGTCAATGTCTTACTTAATATACTATGAATATCTAATCTAATCTAATCTTAATATCTAATATGAATATCTAGTTATCTAATACTCTATTCTGTGTTCTTTCCCTCTACCTAAGTAGAATAAGGAACAGTATAGAAGACAGTGAATAGGTTTATACAAAATTTGCAAAAAAGAATTATTTAATGTTTTAGTCTAGGGCAAGTCCCAAGGTATATTCCGGACTGCAGCCCACAATTATGTCACAACGTTACCCCTGTGAGGGTAACCAAAGAGAGTTATCTGTGAGGTGCCGGCTTTGTCAATGGCTCAGATTCGCCTGGCACCCGGTTGAAGATGAGCAGCAGGAGTGGAGAAGGTGAATATAAGACTTTGGGATGAGTTCCCAGCATATAGCCCCAGTGATTCTGGATCTCGTGACATATACCTCCTACCACTCTATCTCCCTCTCTATATTATAATACTAACGAGCCCCCACTCCCCTATTACACTGAGTGAACAGAAGAGAAAGAGAAGAAGAACAGTATGTCTCTTTCGCACACTTTCGTTCCTTCTCTATATATGTAATAACGTGTGTGGGTAATGTAACCACAACTACAACGTTTATTAAAATACTGAAATATAACAACATTCAGTTACAACAATACAAATGTAATAAGAACTAACCTAACTATGGCTGGAAAAGAAGATAATAGTTAGGCAAAAAATACACACTCACTAAACTTAAGTCTACACGATGTGATGATGATGATGAATTAACCTAATCTTAACCCCAACAAAAAAGGATATCTTGATTCGGGGCTCGGAATGACTGTCAATAAAACTCTGGGAATTTGTATACACGGGCAAGTCTTAGTCTGCATTCAATAACACTGGACGGTCCACTGGATTTCGTCAGGTGTCGATGGCCTGTTCCTTTTGTCGCTCACAAAGCGAGTGTTGACATTGCGCCGCGTGTCTGAGCTGGCGTGTTCCTATGTTGTTGTTTAAACAATGTTATGCGGTGGAGACTTCCGCTGATATGCAGATGTCCCTGTGTGGTGAAGATATTGGTCTCGGGTGGTGATGATGGTGGAAGCAGGTTATATCTTGGTATTTGTTGGCGCATATATTTCACTGGGAGAATCTGTCCATTACTACAAGTAATTTTGTATCTCAATAATTTGCGTAGGCGCTGGTTTACAAATTCGTCCGTCGGCTCTTGCCCCTTCCGATAATTAAAGTAACGTGGACAGCTCTTTAGTAATGCAACAATCCTGCCTTGGTATTGTCTGCACCCTGTTCTGCGTGGGTGGCTGCGGATGATGGAAAGACCCTTCACCGTCTGGCGAATTCCTTTCTCAAAAACCCCCGTGGAGAATGGGTAAAGTGGGTGCCGTTAATTACATGTGAGATGCGTGTCGTCGCAGTATCTCTGGTCGGCCCTACTTTTTAGCTTGTCCCGTAATTAACGCCCGCAACGTAGTAGACAAAGGCTGAGGTATCTCAAAGGTCCCCGGTCTCTACCACTGCGATGGATAAAAGGATAATCCCGTATAAATACCCCGTAACCTATGCTCCGCATGCGGTGTGTTTGTGTCTGTGAAATCTTATCCTTATAATGAATGACTGTGCGGTGTTTACTGTACGGTTAACAGGTAATGTAAGAGACAAAATAAACGTGTCTTGTATTTACTTCATTATAATTAATGAAACTGTGCGATCTTATAAGTATAATAATAATTCTTTGCATGGTGTTTATTGCAATCTGTACTATGAGTATGCGATATAATATTATAATAAACGTGACTGGTAATTACAGTGTTATATTTATTTACATATATGGGAAATAGGTATATATAATCTGACTGAGGTTAAGATATAATGATATAAGGTACAAATCTATATTACACTAACCTTGATGTCCATATCATGAATTTCACTGACACTTGGCCTGAATCTTCCTCGTGAAATATGGAACCAGTATATGCGGGCGGAATGATTTTTCATACCATTGCCCGAACGATAGATTTCGTTCAGTATATACTGTCTGAATCGCCTAGGGCTATTTTTCCGGTCGCTTCTTGGGTCATGTGAAAATTCGTTTGTTTTCCTTTCGTCAGAATTCAGTCCTCATTCCTAGGTACATTTCCTGTAATATTTTTCTATTATCGTTTCCTTGTTGTTCCTCTCCCAGACAAACTGTCTGTGTGCGTCCTTTGGGGCACGTACAGTGTTGTTCTTCTCGTTATAATTTCGTATTCATACTGCTTTCATGTTGTCCTTGTGCAGACTTTAAGTCTCCCTTAGTCACAACAATACTTGGTTAACACTGGCCCTGTGTAAACATATCCGCAACTTAGTATCAATTATTCCGATAGTCTGTTGGTGCAATGTCCGCGTGTTGTGAAAACATTTCAGGTGAATGTTGTTGCGTGCTGTCTCAGTGTTCTGTAAACATTTCTTGTAAAATTAGTGGGTTTCCCACGACTGTCTGGTATGCACACAATGGGTATAGAAACGAAATACAAACTCATTCGTCTCTCGTTATATGAGGTTGGCAGCCTCTTCATATCAAACAAATTGCCACAGAAAACACAGCTACGGGAGCATGTGAGTGCTTGGTACAGGCTTCCTGCAAGGGGACCAGCTGCAGTTATAGCTCCCTGCTCCTCAAGGAGTGCAGAGGAAAATGATGATGAGGATGATCTATGACACTTGAGGGCGCATGTAGCAGATAAAAGAAAGAACCAAACCTGCACATGAAAATTGAGGCATTCAGTTATAAGATCACCATACAGGAAGCAAAGCTTGATTATCTTCACAAACATAGTCATGTAGGAAGCAGAAGGTAACTATACAGGAAACAAAGCTTGATTATCTTCCCAAACATAGTCTTGTAGGAAGCAGAAGTCAACTATACAGGAAACAAAGCTTGATTATCTTCGCAAACATAGTCATGTAGGAAGCAGAAGGTAACTATACAGGAAGGTAAAGGTAAAGGAACCCGTTACACGCCCATTGAGGCATATTGGGAATATGGTGTTAGGCCCATATTATCTTGACCGTCGGCACACGAGGGGTGATGTGGTCGGCATCACGCCGGCCGCCTTAACCTTCCCAGAGTAGCTCTGGTACCCATTTGGGGCTGGGTCGACCCAGGAGCCGTTTGTGGCCTAAAAATTTTCCGCCTCATCTGGGGATCGAACCATAGACCACTGCGCTAGGAAGCCAGTGCACTAACCACTATGCTACCGCGGCTCCATAACTATACAGGAAACAAAGCTTTATTATCTTCCCAAACATAGTCTTGTAGGAAGCAGAAGTCAACTATACAGGAAACAAAGCTTGATTATCTTCGCAAACATAGTCATGTAGGAAGCAGAAGGTAACTATACAGGAAACAAAGCTTTATTATCTTCCAAAACATAGTCTTGTAGGAAGCAGAAGTCAACTATACAGGAAACAAAGCTTGATTATCTTCTCAAACATAGTCAAGTAAAGAAGCAGAAATATTATAAATCTTGTTTTGTGTGATCTCCTTTAAACAAAGGTCTAGCAGCAGTTATGAAACTTCCAAGACGTATGCAGACAATTCAATGAACCCGCAGCTAGGTCGAGTGGGGATGGAGCATGGAACAGCAGTTCATTCCAAGTAAACAACCTAAATTGAAGTTTTTTGTGGTTTAAATTTTTTACAGGATGGGGTAACCAGCCCCATGCCCAACCCTCCTTAGTTGCTTTCTACGACATGCATGACAAACTTCAACAAATATGGACAAGTCAAATAAGGAAAATAAAACACAGCCATCCAAGACAGGGGAAGGTCCTCTCGCTAGGAGGCGTATGATGCAACACAGAGAAAGCCGAAAGGAGTCTATGTTGCTGACTAACCTTCTTTCTTCTAGGAGAACTTCCAGATTGGCACCTGGAATGTTCGGACATTAAACGAACAAGGGAAAGTGGCACAAGTAGCAGCAGAAATGAGGGAATATAAAATCGAGGTTCTGGGAATGTGTGAAACAATGTGGAAGGGGGTAGAAAGGAAGAAACTCATCACAGGTGAATTGGTGCTGTCCTCAGGACACGAAGACGAAAGTTCACACCACATTGAAGGGGTAGCTCTTATGTTATCTAAAGAAGCACAGAAAGCGCTCATTGAATGGGAAGCTGTTGGACCCAGAATAATAACAGCCACTTTTAAAACAGCTAAAAAGAAAATACATGTAAATGTCATCCAATGTTATGCACCAACTAATGACAAAGAAGAGTCGGTGAAAGAAGCATTTTATACTAGACTACAGGAAATTATGGATAAAGTAAAAAGAAGAGACATTACAATTTTGATGGGTGACATGAATGCAAAGATAGGTACAGTCGATACCGGCTTTGAAGAAGTCATGGGAAAACATGGGCTAGGAATAATGAATGAAAATGGGGAACTATTCTCAAACTTCTGTGCTTCAAATCAACTAGCTATAGGAGGAAGCATGTTTCCACATAAGAGAATACACAAGGCAACATGGATATCACCAGACCATAGAACAGAAAATCAGATTGATCATATATGCATAAACAAGAAGTTTAGATCATCATTGCAGGATGTAAAGGTATATAGAGAAGCAGATGTGGCATCAGATCATCACCTTTTGATAGCCAAAGTAAAAATGAAACTCAAGAGATATGTAACAATGCAAAATTACAGACAACAATTTAATGTAGGACATCTAAGAAATCAAGAAACAAGAGACAAATTTGCGGTCACAGTATCCAACAAATTCCAAGTGCTCCAACAGCTGGAAGATGTAGAGAATACAGAAGACTATTGGCAGCAGGTCAAAACTGTATGGAATGAGACATGTGAAGAAATACTGGGGAAAAGGGAAAGACAACAAAAAGCGGATAACAACAGAAACCATCAGTACGATAAAAGACAAAAAAAACAAGAAAGCAGATTTAAACACAAGCAAAACCAGAAGTTCCAAAGCCAAGGCTCAAGAAGTGTACACAGAAGCAAACAAGGAAGTAAAAAGAAGTATCAAAAGAGACAAGAGGAAGTATATTGAGAAGTTGGCAAGAGAGGCAGAAGATGCTGCAGCCAAAGGAAATATGAGAGAACTGTATAGCAGCACAAAGAAGCTAACGGGGAAACACAAGCAAACAAGTTGCTTCATAAAAGACAAGAATGGGAAACTGCTCAGCAATATACAGGAGCAAATGAAGAGGTGGACAGAATATTTTGACCTTTTCAATAGACCAGCTCCACAAAATCCCCAGGACACTCAGCCAGCAGAAGAAGAACTACAAATTAACAGTGAAAGACCAACGAAGGAAGAAATAAAGAAAGCCATAAAGCTTCTAAGAGATGGAAAAGCGGCTAGACCTGATGGCATTCCAGCAGAGGCCATAAAAGCAGATATCAATACGGCTACAGAGATGTTATATAAATTACTTGGTAAAGTCTGGGAAAAGGAAGAGATACCAGCAGAATGGAAGGAAGGATATCTGGTTAAGAAAGGAAATTTACAAGAGTGCACAAATTATAGAGGAATAATGTTACTATCAGTGCCAGGAAAAGTATTAAACAGGATTATCCTTGAGAGATTAAAAGAGTCATAGACAAGAAACTGAGAGATGAACAAGCAGGTTTTCGACAAAACAGATCATGTACGAACCAGATAGCCACTTTGAGAATAATAGTTGAACAAAGTCTGGAATGGAATTCACCACTATACATCGGATTTGTGGACTACGAAAAGGCATTTGACAGTGTAGACAGAGAATCACTTTGGAAATTGATGAGGCATTATGGAGTTCTCCTGAAGATCATTAAATTAATAAAGAAAACATATGAAGACATGACATGCAGAGGACAACTTGCAGAACTGTATGGGATAAGAACAGGAGTGCGATAAGGATGACTCTTGTCTCCATTTCTTTTCTTACTAGCAATAGACTGGGTTATGAGATCATCGACAATACACAACAGAAATGGAATCCAGTGGACTCTGACTAAGCAGTTGGATGATCTGGATTTTGCTGATGACTTGGCTCTTCTGTCCGATAACCGTAATCAGATGCAGGACAAATTGAAAACACTCGAGGAGAGGTCACAGCAATTGGGTCTGAAAATACATAGGGAAAAGACAAAAATAATGAGAATAAATGCAGGTAATGATAACAGGGTTGAACTTGAAGAAACACCAATACAAGATGTAGAATCGTACACATATCTTGGCAGTAATATAGAAAACGTTGGAGGGACAGACAGCAATATCAAAAGAAGAATACAAAAAGCAAGAGGAGCTTTCATTGCATTGGGAAATATATGGAGATCAAGAGAAATCGGATCCAACGCGAAAATAAGAATCTTCAACTCAAATGTGAAGTCAGTATGGCTCTGAGACATGGAGAACAACAAAGACAACAACCAAAAAGCTACAGACTTTCATAAATGGGTGCTTGCGTAGAATAGAGGGATTAAAATGGTATGACAAGGTTACCAACGTGGAACTGATGTCAAGAACTAGACAAGTGCCAGTGGAACAAGAGATGAGAAGAAGACGATGGTGATGGATAGGACACACACTGAGGAAACCTGTTGATAGCATTACAAGGCAGTTCTTGTTCTGGAACTCCAAAGGCAAGAGAGGCAGAGGTAGACCAAGAAGCACATGGAGAAGAGAGCTGGAAACAGAGGTGAAAATGATGAGGAGAACATGGAAAGAACTTGAGATGATGGCACGTGACAGGAGGACTTGACATGTGTTTGTTGAAGGCCTTTGCTCCTTTGGGAGTGGAGGGTTATGATATGATATGATAAACAACCTAAATTATCTTAATTAATCTAAATTAATAGAGCATGTGCTTAGTGGTGTTAAACAATGTGGACGGTATGTGTGATTAGAACATTTGTTGATGTTCTGATGCATTATGAATGGCCATGGGTGTAATGAAAGAGAATAAGGCAGCCATTTTGTATACTTTTTGTCACATAGAAGAAAGAGTAAGATTAACAAATGAGCATTTACATTTTTGTGAATGATATGATGAATTACTGACTAATGATATTTGGCCGTCCATTTTTATTCTATGCGGTATGTATAAATTTAGTTTCTGATTTTTTAATGCATATGGTATTAACAATAAAGGTGGATCCACTAAAACTTGGGTTGGTTAACTTGTTGTCTACATCAAATATCATAATTCCATTCTGCTCCCTGCGTAGCAGGCAACCAACAATACAACTGGCTCATCTTGGAGGAAATAAAAATATGAATTAAAAAATAAAATGATATGGACTCAGTTTTACAAATTCATGGTGTACAGGAAACATAGGACATTTCAGGGCTCACCCCTATTCACCCCTATTCAAACCGGTGACAAGGACAAGAAATATAGAGAGGTCAAAGAAAAATACTATAGACACTGCAAACACGTAACAGGATGAGAAACACAGATAAGAAGTGCAATACAAAATACAAACAGATTAAAAAGTAAACAGCACATGTAATGTGCAGAAAAGGAACATTAATAAAGCAAGAAAAATACAGAACCAGAAGAAAAGAAGTAGCAATACAAGAAATTCAACAACCAACGCAAATGAAAAGGAGAAAATTAAATAACAAAACAAGGAGTCCTGCTAAAAGAATCCATGCTATAAGATCTGTATAATCTTATAATGACAATGATGAGAAACATGCACCAAAGTATACTTACGTGCTTTGGCTGTGATGGTTGATTCGGAATTAATTTTACAGAATGAAGTTGTGAACCCCATACACAACTTCATATTAGTTGCTTTTTACAACATGCCTACGTCAGATATGCCAGTACGTTACTTATTTTGTGAGGATGCATTACATATTTAATATCTCACCATGATGTTTGTCTAGAGAATTTGAGGAATGCAGTTCCTATGGTAGTTAATTGTCACAAAAAAAAAAAAAAAAAAAAGCGACAGTGATATGAAGTAAGATAAGGTAATTCTTATATTTCTTTTATAAAAAGAAGACACAATGAAATCATTCTGAAGTTCATGACTAGCAATGTTCATTGTCACATTAAAAAAAAAAGCCGTTTTTCAGAGTCAGTCTTCCCTCCCCAACACCTGTGCATGTCTGTGTTTCATCATAATCTTTTCCCTTTTGCTCCATACATGGGACATTACTGACGCTGGTCCCCTTGCAAGGAAGCCAGCATCAAGCATTCACAGGCTTTTTTTTCCAGCATTGGTGGTTTATATAGCAATTTGTTTGACATGATAAGTTTGCCTGCCTCATGTACAACCTCATATTAGTCACCTGGTATGACTGTAGCGGAAGGTTTTATATGTGTGAGATGATAGTGCTAGAGTAGAAATAGTATTCTCTCCAGAATGTGTGAGGTCCCAGTGACAGAGAAGTACACTGGTATCACTCGATAGTCACGGCTGTGAAAGTATCTGGACTGACAATATTCAGAGAACAGTCAGACCTTACTGCGCCACCTCCGCTATGTGACCACCTGTGATATTAATAAAAATTCAACCAAACTCAGTATCAACTATATTGAATGAATAAAGCTGGTGAATACAATTTATATCCTCTTTATTTACATCTATCTAATTGTGGTGATTGTGTGTGACTGGTGATACAAAAGTTATATTTATACAAAAAACCAAATTGGCGAAAACCCTTATAGTTTTTACAAGTTACACTAAAATGTCACTTCTTTAGACTCTTCCAATTAGTTAGGTAATAGACTTCTTCACTGTCTTATTCACTTTATAACTTTCACTAGTTTATCACGCAAATTGTCATCACAAAACTCTGCTTGACAGTTATCACTTCTTGGGTGCACGATTGTCACAAATATCACTCATCTGTTTTTATAATCAGTGTTCATAAGAGATGTACAGCTTCAGTAGGTCGTGCTTCTACCAATCCAGGCACTGCTGGGGCGATTTGCATTGATCCTCGAGCAATTCTTGATCATTGACCTCTGACTTTTGGTTGACAAGTATGAACCCTCGCAGGATCTAATTAAGATCAGTAAAGACTGGCTTTTGTGGAGTAACAGAACTGCCTGGCTGCAAATAACAAGATATTGGCCGTGACACGTTTCTCTCTCTCCAGCCGTTGTCCTTCTGTCTTGCCTCGCTGTACAAGTGAATTTGAAATTTGTTGTTGTTGTTGTTTTGATGAATTGATGGGTGGAGATCGGGCACTCAACATCTGATCATTGTTGCCTCTTCTCGTTCCATCTTGGTCTACCCTGTTCAACCTGAAAGTTGGTTATAATTGGGGTATTTAGTGTCATTTTATTTACTAATTTTGTATTCAATTTAAAAAACTGTTGTCTTTTGCAGTTGCTGATTTTTATTTATATTAGTATTTGTCAATTTTATTTTCTCTTTTGTATTGTTTCTAGATAACTATTGTCCTTTACACTTGGTTTTAGTTTGTATTAGTATTTGTTCTTTTTGAGTTGTTGTCCCTTTTTTTTTTTTTTTTTAATACCTTGTCTTTCCTTGTCCTATGAGTAGTTATTTTTTTTGTTAATGCTTTGTTAGTTCTTGCTGCTTAATTTCTATTTAGTTGGATGATTTTCCTGAAGTTCTAACCTTATATTTTTTCCTTTGTTTTATGTATATATCTTTTAAGTATTGATTGGGCATCTCTTGGGGCATCTATACTTAAAACCTTATCACCTGTTAAGTCTATATTGTGATTTCTATAGTAAGTTTTTAATTCAAGCCTTTGTTGTTCATACTTTTTACAGTGGATCAGGTAGTGGTCTATGTCATTCTCTTCCTGACATTCTTGGCAGTGTGGTTCTTCTACTATGAAGTATGCTGCACCGAGTCGGAGACGCCACAGTTTTTTGTTCGATGGTATCTTTAATTCTTCTCTGACCTGGCATGTCCTCGTTGGTTCTTTCAGCAGTTTGAACGCGTGTCTGCCTTTTCTACTTTCCTTCCATGTTGTCTTCCATTCCTCGTTTATAGTTTCCTTCACTTGGCTCTTGATCTCTGACCTTCCCAGTCCTGTTTTTATATTGTTTTTACTTGATCTTCCCTTCTTGGCATTCTGGTCTGCCAACTCGTTGCCAGCTATACCTATGTGTGCTGGAACCCACACTAGCCTCACACTACATCCTCTGTTCTCTAGTGATGTATTAATTGCTAGAATTTCTTCCTTTATGTCTGGCCGGCTACATTTACCTGGGTGTTCTAGTGCTTGTAGTGATGATAGTGAGTCTGTAAATATCGTAACAGCTTCTGGTGGGTTGTCTTCGATTATTTCTAGACTTTTAAGAATTGCTACCATCTCTGCAGTAAAAATCGATGCCCCTTCCGTTACACTGTAGCTCTTTTTTATTCCCCATTGTGGTATTACAACTCCGGCACCTAGTTGCCCACTATCACCCTTGGATCCATCAGTGTAGACGGCCAGACTTTGTTTAGTTAGTTGCTCTATGAACTTTCTACTTATCATTTTGGCTTCCTTATCTTCTATGTTTTGTTTGATCTTTTCAGTAAGTGAGTAGTCTATGATTGGTGTTTTTTAGTTCCCATGGTGGTATTTTGCTTCTGTATTTATTACTATTTTCAATTGTGTTTGATAGTTCTTTGAACTGCATTAGGTCTTCTATAGTTCTCCACCCTGTTGGATATCTATCTTTATTTAAGGGGACGTCCCATACACTTGGTTGGTTTTTGACAAATGCTTTATGTGCTGGGTGGGTCACTTCTTGTGCTACTTTACTCCAATAATTTAATCTCAGTTCTTTCCGTCTTAGACCAAGGGGAGGTATGCCGAGAGCTACTTCTAGAGCTTCTACTGGTGTCGATATAAATGCACCTGTAATAGTTCTCATGGCTGCATTTTGAATCCTGTCCAGTTTTGCTTTGTTAGAAGCTGCAGCTGAGTCATAGACTATGCTGGCATAATCCAGTTTCCCCCTGATGAAGGACTTGTAGAACATAAGCATTATTTTATTGCTGGCCCCCCATCCATTACCTTTTACAATCCTTAGTATATTTAGGGGTCCCCTACAGCTTTCTACCAAATTGTCTATATGTTTATTATAATTTAGTTGTTTATCTAAAGTTATGCCCAGAAATCTAGTTGTTGAGGAGGTACATATTTTCTGTCCTTTAATGGTTATATTGATTTTGTTATTTTTTTTTTAAATTTCCTTTGCTGAAAATCATACCTACTGTTTTGTTTACATTAATTTGGAAGCCCCAACTTTTCATCCACTCTGAAACTTTGTCTATTTGATTTTGAAGTTTTTTGTAAACATGGTTCAAGTTTTTTCCAGATCACCAAATGGCACAGTCATCTGCAAATTGTGATACTGCATTCTTTATGTCATTAAATTCATCTGCTAAATCATTTACAGCTATAGTGAAAATTGAAGGAGAGATCACTGATCCTTGAGGAATCCCATTCTGTTGTTCATATATTTCTGACCTATCATTATTCACCTGTACAGCAAAATACCTGTCCTGTAAAAAGTTTTCTATATACCTATAGGTTTTACCAGTAATGCCAATCTTTTTCATTTTGTAAAGAGCTCCATCTCGCTAGCATTCATCATATGCTCTAGCTACATCTAGAAAGACTGCCACTGTTTTCTCTTTCCTCTTGAACCCTAGCTTTACATCATGTTCTAATCTTACAAGCTGGTCTACTGTACTTCTGTCTGCTCTAAACCCTGACTGGTTTGGGCTATATAACTGGTTTTTTTCTAGGTAGAATTTAACTCTTTTATTCACAACAGTTTCCAGTATTTTACCTAGTTGTGATGTTAAGGAGATAGGCCTATATGAACTTACATCATGGGCTTCCTTATTGGGTTTTAGAATGGGTACTATCATAGCTACTTTCCATGCTTTTGGTATCTTTCCTAAGTTCCAGATTTTGTTATAAAGTGAGGTTATTATGTTTATAGTTCTTTTGGGTACTTTCTTAAGGATTTCATAACTAAGTATATCTTGCCCTGAGGCAGTATTAGATTTATCTTTTATTGCATTAGTTACTTCTTCCTCTGTTATATCAGCATCTAAATAGTTTGTTTCATCTATCTGGTCTTGTAGTTCTTTTAAAAACTGTATCCTAAGTCTTTCTCTTCTCTCATTTTCTTCCTGTCCAAGGCTACTTTTTGCACTGACTTTATAGAAATACTCGGCAAGGGCATTAGCTTTTTCTTTATCTGTTTCTGCTCTCTTTGGTAGTTTGATTGTTGGCATTATTATTTTCTTATTGTTCCCTTTGATTGCATTAAGCTTTTTCCATACTTCTCTAATTTGGGTGCTAGGTTTAAGTGACTGACAAAACTCCTTCCAGTTAGTTTCTTTGGCTTTGAATATTATTCTGTTAGATTCATTCCTAATAAGTTTATACTTATCATAGTTTTCTTCTGTTCTGTTATTTCTATATTTTTGTAAGGCCCTTTTTCTTCTCTCATGAATTTCTGCACAGCTTTTATTCCACCAGGCAACTGGTTCTTTATTCCATTGAGTTTCTCTTTTCTTATTAATGTTACTTATTGGTTTAAGGTGTTGTGGCATATTTTTATTTGGTATATACTTTATTGCTATTTTCAGAATTTCATTGGTCAGTGTTTCTGCCCACAAGTCAGTATCATCTGATTCCATGTCTTTATATTCCATCACCTCCAGCTCTGATTGGAAAGCTTCCCAGTTTGCTTTTTTATAGTTGAAGGTAGGTTTCTCTGGTTCTGGGTTTGGAATGACATTTTCATGCATGGTTATTACAATGGGCAGATGATCTGAGTTTGTGTCTTGTAACACTTCCCAATTTACATTCGCTAGGTTGTTAGTTGCTATACTTATGTCTATTGCTGAGTCTGCCCTATTAGCTTGTGGATTAATTCTTGTTGCAGATCCATCATTTAGTATTAGTAGTTCATTGTTTTCTATGAAGTCAAGTAGGCATTTTCCTGCATTATCTGCATGTTGTCCACCCCAAGCACAATGATGGGAATTAAAATCGCCTACTATGATTGTTTTGGGACCTAGTCTGGTGCTTATGGCTAGTATTTCTTCATCTTTAATTGTGCCATCTTTAGCATATACATTTAGAATTGTTAGATTGTTTGGTTCAGCTGCTATAGTAACCAGGATACCTTCTATATTGGTTGTATTAAATACTTCCCAGTCTATGATTTTAAATTTTTCGCTAACTAATACTGCGACACCTCCTCCTCTACCTTCTTTCCTATCGTGTCTAAGTATCTTAAAGCCCTTACAACTATATCTATTATTTGGGTTTAAATGGGTCTCTTGAAGAGCATATATATCCGTATTTCCTCCAGTCTCTGATAGTAGGGGTGCAAAATTTTTTTTAATACCCCTACAATTCCACTGGATAATTCTAAATCTTTCTAAATTGAATTTTAACATCATCTAGTGTACCTTTTATTTTGGTAGCTATCAAATTTGCTCTTATTCTGCATTTCCTGTACTTGTGGACCCACTATCCATCAAGTTCTCAAGAAAATCCCTATTTAAACTTGTCATTATATCCCTAACTTCTTCCGCTAAGTGTGGTAAATGTGCCTCAAAATGTTTTTTGATAGTTTCTTTGATAGTTTCTTCTAGGTTGCTTTTGTTTTCCTGTTGCCTTTTGTTCTTTTTGACCACTTTCCCATTTTCATCCAATGCTACATTCCCTTCTCTCCCTATGTTAATCTCCTGTTTTTCACTTTCCATTCTTTTTAGTATTATTTCACTTTCTTCTTTTTGTTCGGACAGTTTGACTAGTATCATTTCATTTTCTTCTTTCAGTACAGTCAGTTTAGCTATATCCTGGGAAATTTGGTACTGTATGGCTTTCACTTCTTGAAGCAATGCCTCTGCACTTTTCAGTGAATTCCCATTTTCCAGTGTTGTAGCTGAACTGTCTGGCTGGCTGTTTTCTTTTGTTTTGTTAGTTATTTTCTGTTCTTTTAACTGCTGCGTTTTAATATCTTCTTTAAGAGACTTGATTTCTTCTGCAACTTTACTGTTTGTGTTTTGTGTGTTTTCTTTTATTTCTTTCATTACTGTTTTAAATGGTTTTCTTGTTAGGATGGATTCTTTTAGTGCTTGTTTTGTTTGCTGGTATACTGGATAGCCCTGAAACCTGGCACTGTGGTTCCCTTTACAATTGATACATTTTCTGTTTCCATTCGCCTTTTTGTAGTCGGTATCTGCCTTTGCCTTTTCACACTGTGTAGAAGGGTGATTACTGGAACAGTACCTACAAACTGTTTTCCCCTTACAATTGTTCCTTCCGTGGCCGAATTTCAGACAGTTGGAGCACTGTAGCACAGGGGGAATGTAAGCTTCGGTGTGCTTCTTGGTTTTCCCAAATAGTAGCGTTTTAGGGGTTTCCCTCCCTTCTGCCGTTATTATAGCCACTGGGGTTACAATACTCCCTTTCACCATTATTCTGTCCACGTGTACCAGCTTTATGTCTGGGTTATGTTTTGCGAGGATGTTCATAACTTCCTCGCTTGTAAGGGTAGTGTTTATCCCTTTTAACACACATCTACTGGTCTCTTTTGCTAGCTCTATCTTTACTTCTATGTCGTGTGCAAGAGTCACTGTTTTTGCTTCTACTTTGAGTTCCTCTAACATCTCTTTTATTCTGTCACTCTGATTTGGGGTAATTATTATGCCAAAATGAGTTTTGGAAATTTTGGCTATCGCCTTTTTGCCTAACACAGGATCAAGGATGTTTATAATTTTGTTTTCATCTAGTGCCTTGATCTTTACAGCCTCACCAGCTACTTGTGTTATCTTTAAACGATATATGTTTGCTCCATCTTTATTTTGGGAAACTGCCTGGGTTGCTTTATCTCTTTGACTCCAGACCAACGCTCAGAGCGTTGGTCAGATTTGACACCCGTGCCAAAACAACGCTCTGAGCGTTGTTTTTAGTCTACCATGAATTAAAATTACGGCACAAGGTGGAAAATAATTGCGGAGTCAAAGAGTTATGTCTTGAGTCTTCTTTGGTACTTTCATTGCTATTTTTTTGGTTAGAAATTTCTTCTATGGGGGCCTGACTATTCTCTTCTAGTTTATCGTGCCTGGTGTCCCTATCTTTGGTTTTAACTGCTTCTCCCCACGTTTTGCCTTCACCTGACTGTGATCTAGTTAGGACTATAGGTGCCATGTTTGGTTATGAGCTATGTCCTAATTTCCTATTTGAATTTTTTTTACTTATTGTTCTTTCCTATTTCTTTTAGCACCCTTTCTTTTATTTTGTTATTATTAATTTACTTATTTTATTGTGCTATCTTGTTCTTATTCTTAGAAGTTGGTCTATTTTGGTTCAAATCTTTTGATCTGGCAAATCTAAAATTTCCTTAAACACTAATATTTATTATTAATAATTGATTAACACTACTAGGATCGATGATTACAGTTTAGGATGATTCAACTTTTTGCTATTTTCTGATGAGTTAAGTAAAGTAAAAATGTCTACCGTACCACACAATGAAAAGCACGTGGCGCCTGGGCCTATTAAAATTTATTTTTTTTTAATTTAATTTATGGCTATTCCTAATTTATATTATCACTCCTAGCCAGTATCAAGCAATCAACAATTATACTAACTGCTTAAATTGTATACAAAATAGAAACAGCAAATAAATTAAATTCAACTTATCTGGTTTGTAGTTCTCCCGGTTGTGTGCGAACGCTGCGTGCTCGGCAGTGTTGCCACATTTTTTTTGAAATGTTGTTGTTGTTTTGATGAGTTGATGGGTGGAGATCGGCCATCAACTCATCAAAACAACAACAACATTTCAAAAAAAAATGTGGCAACACTGCCGAGCACGCAGCGTTCGCACACAACCGGGAGAAATACAAACCAGATAAGTTGAATTTAATTTATTTGCTGTTTCTATTTTGTATACAATTTAAGCGGTTAGTATAATTGTTGATTGCTTGATACTGGCTAGGAGTGATAATATAAATTAGGAATAGCCATAAATTTTTTTTTTGAAATCATTTACGACCGCCCTTATATAGGGAGCTTCCGGACGTACAGGAAACAAGGCTCGCAACTCCAGCAAACTTCCCAAAATAGTTGTAACTTCGAGGGGGTTGTGCTAAATGAGTTTCAAACCTTGGTCTCGTGCATTTTACCTTTCCCAGTTCAAGCCTTTGGAGTTATATATTTCCGTTCTCCGTGAGTTGACCTTTATATCCATATGTTGTTTTCCCATATCTGTCGTGTTAACGATTTTATATCGAATTATAAATAGGAAAAACACAGCATTTCTCAATGCACGGACACTATTCTTGCGAAATTCTTCACAACTACTTACTCCCTTCTGATTTCCTTGTACCTATACATAAATGAAGATATTCCCGTCAAAAGGAGATCATACTCATCCTTGTCTGTCATTCCGTTCTCCTTCCCGATGTCTAATTCTAACCATGATTTCGGACGATTTATTCTTCCTTATACACTCGCCGAAGTCATTCTATCTGACCGTGGGAAACCCCTTCTCTGATTGGCTGCCCTAGATACACACAGGAAAATACCCCTGCATTCCTGTGTTCAGGTCAGAACCCTGGTGTCCCACTTTTCGGTCTTCAAACATTTAACTAGGCAATGCGTAACATGCGACAATGACATGTCTGATGGAGCAGTAGATCTATTCTGTCTTGTCTCATCAGGAGACCCTGGGAACTACATGGGGCTATGTCTATATTTCATTATCATCATCAATACCTTTTAGCTCCCAGAGGAGCATAGGCTTTCAGCAAACACATGCCAAGTCCTCCTGTCCCGTACCATCAGCTCAAGTTCTTTCCACATCTTCCACATCATTTTCACTTGTGTCTCCCATTCTCTTCTCCATGCGTTTTTTGGTTTCCCTCTGTCTCTCTTTCCCTAGGGTTTTCACAACAAGGACTGCTTTGTAAAGCTATCAGTAGGTATCTTCAATGTTTGGCCTATCCGTCGCCAGCATCTTCTTCTCATCACTTGTTCTATTGTCACTTGTCTGCTTCCTGTCATCAGTTCCACATTGGTGACCCTGTCACTTCCATTTCAATTCTTCTATTCTACCCAAGCATCCATTTATGAATGTCTGTAGCTTTTTGGTTGTTGTTTTTATATTAATATAATGCAGATCGTTAACTCAATATTTAAGGTCAGAGGCTCCCAAAACGTATGTGGACAATGCAAAATATCGACAGTTGGATAGAGTGGGCATGGCACATGGCACAGCGGTTCATTCCAAGTAAATAAGTTACATAAAATGTTAAATCATATGTTTTATTTATGTCATAAAATATTAACAGCTGTTGCGTGTAGGCTGTCAGTGATCGTAGGTGACAGTACATGTTACGTGTACATGTTTTGTAAATTAGTTTAAGTGAAAAGTTGTACATAATTCTGTCATTATGAAGTTTACTTGGTACCAAATGATATTGCTAGTTGTGAATTAGTAGGCTGTCAGTGATCGTAGGTGACAGTGTATGTTACTTGTACAAATTTTGTAAATTAGTTTAAGTGAAAAGTTGTACATAATTCTGTCATTATGAAGTTTACTTGGTACCAAATGATATTGCTATAATAGTTGTGAATTAGTAGGTTGTCTGTGATCGTAGGTGACAGTGTATGTTACTTGTACAAATTTTGTAAATTAGTTTAAGTGAAAAGTTGTACATAATTCTGTCATAATGAAGTTCACTTGGTACCATAAGATGATGATAACTGTGATTAGTCGGTTGTCTGTGATTGTAGGTGACTTGGTATGGCTGTGATTAATAACAGATCAAATCAACAGTTGTACCTTCCCCAACACCTGCATAATTATTTTTCTAATATTAAAAAAAGCGTGACTCCAGTGTTTATCAATAATTCAGATCAGGGAGTACCAAGACATATGTCAACAATAAGGTGAACAGAAAACTGGGTCATGTAGGCTTGGAGTATGGATCAGAATTTAATGCCGAGTAAATAAACTATGTAAAAGTGTTGAACATGTTTCTTGGTTGCACAAAGTGTAAACTGTGGTGATTTGGAGGTTCTTCCTTGCACATAATCAATAGTGTATATTCTTGGGAGGGTGAAGCTGCTGATCGCCCTGCTTTGTGCTCTCTACGGCACCACCTCGGATTAGGTGAAAAGAAGCTCTCACGGCAAGCAGAAGAGAGGAGAAAACGTCAAAAGGAACACCGAGAAAATAAGCAGCTGAGGGCTGTCACTTCAGGGGCGCATTCCCATAGTCAGTTATGACTGTATATAATGCCGGTGGTAGAGACAACCTGTTGGGGAGTCTACTGCCACTCAGAAATTGGGGCCCTCAACGGTGTCACATAGAGTTTTATGATCAATAAATTTTCTATATTCTCTTCTTTTTCTACCCGTGTCCTTTACTTTATTATCGCTCTTTTATCCTTTTCCTGTATTTTTCGCATTCGTTCGTTTGCGAAAAATATTTTCTTTCCCATTCTCACTTTACCGTTTTTCTTTCTCATACTGATACGCATTCTATTACGTAGATGTCAGTCAGACGAGAAACTGTGAATATTCATCTATCTCAGACACAGGAGCAGACTTTTGGCTAGCATTTTCACCTGACACTAACGTTTCTCCGGCGTGAGGTGTGATAACCGACATCTGCACGGCGCGGAATGAGACATTTGTCTGGTAATTTACCCTGTCACGGCACTCTCGGCCAGTTTCTTTAGCAGTGAGGTGTCAAGACGCGAAGTGGCAGTTATGGCAGGTCTTCTGGTTATGGAAAGTGTTAATGAGAAGGGGAGAGATCGGCGCTGTTTCGTGGGACCTCGTTGTCTGTTTGATAGATATAATCAGAGTTTTAAACTTGATTTCACTCATTCTCCATTGGCAGTAGACGTGGTCACTTCGTTCTAGATACTTAAACTTATAAGTGAAACTCTTAGTTTCGTTGTGATACCGTAGTTCTGTGTTGAGGTAAATATTATATTAAGTATCTATATTTTGTGAGTGATTAAGTGTTAAATCGCCTATTTTTCACTAGTTCTTTTGTGCAGAGAGAATTAAAATATAGTCTGTATTATTTTCTAGTGACGTGTTTCAGTGGAAAGCAGAATAAATTATATTTCTAGCTTAAACTCATGCAGCCATAAATGAATTTAATTTAACTGCTAAATAATCAGACGGGAATATATTTTAAAATTAACTTATAACTGAAATGCTACATCAGTGAGTATTGACGGGATACGTATGTATTCCTAATTCGTGATGATTAATTTTATGATATAACTTATTTCACGGGAAGTTTTAAATGATAAGTCAAGCTGTACGCTTGCAGTTTAAAATGTAAGTTATAACGAGTACATAGTATGTATAATTATTTTATATGTGTTTTTTCCTCTATTTAGGGAAGAAAACTGGGGTTAACCCAAACTTTGCCAGCGTTAAGTACTGATGAGTAATATCTGTGAAGAACTAAAAAATTCTCCTTAAAAGACTTGGTGACTAATCTTTACAAGAACTTTAAAGGTGAAATGACATAACGGGCCTGTTGCGCCAGATTTTATTCTTCCTGAGAAAACTTAAGTACAGTTCAGCCCTTGTGGCAAGTAAACTATTACAAACAGTAATGTTCCGCAAATTTTGTCAACTTGTGGTGTGACCAAGAAGGTTACCTTTGATCGAAAGTTACAAACCTGACATTTTTCCCTAAGTAGTGGAAACCTCTTGATTCTGACACTGTGAACCCGCTTACACTAATTCTTACCTCAGCTGATAAAGGGACACTAACTTAAAATCTGAACAAAATCATCGCCTGAAGAGGACACTACCCGGACAAATTGGATGAAACCAAGATCTGCAGAGCTGGGTATCCGCTTCATCAAACGATAAACAGATTGTGTCATAACGTGCGCCAGACGGCGAACAACAGCAAGTTATAGGGTAAGAAAGTGAGAAATGCACGACAGGGCCCTGATGAATGAACCGAGAGAAAGCAGGAACGAGTGACTCCCTTTTTTATGGTATACCAAATTTCACCCACTTTGTAATTTCTTTATGCAAGTTTTCTGTTGCAAACAAGATATTTTTCCTTAGGATAGATCATACTAATATCTAAGTCTGTTCATACCTTTAAAAGGGGAAAATCATTAGATTACCGCTAATGTATCCTTGATTCCTTGGGGCTATCAATTTCTTCTAACAGGACTGTGGGCATACCTTGAGGGATTAGATCATACTGTGGGTCTATCATTCGGGTAGAAATTCCTTAATTTTTTTGACTATGTGTATATGTTTCTTGATGTAATTTTGAGTGTTGTGATGAAATTTTAGATGATAATTAAAATTTCTCTTTAACTTAATCAGCGCGTTGGTCAGCTCGTTCCAAATTATCTGTATAATCACTGTTATAGTTTTTCCCACGTCTGTGCGTCTAACTGTCGTCACTTGTGTGTGTGCACGTGAGTGGTACGTTCATATATATTAATATATGTTGTCACTAGACTGTCTGACTCCTCTAAATCTGTTGTAGAAGAAAGGCTGAGAAAGAGAGAAGATTCTCGAGTTCTCAGGGACAGCCTCTTTTGATTCTACCATCTCACTCGTGGAAATCTATTTCTGTTATTATCTCTCACTGTGGCTATTACGTATTCTAATCTAATCAGAAGGGACCAACCCAAGTCTTAATCCTCCTATCAAAAATCTACGACAAACGGTAACTATGTGCAAAGTTATGCTTGAGGCTGTTGCACAGTGGAGCCTTATCTGCACCGCTGACTAGTAAGATGTACAAGAATACTCCTGTCATAGTTGGCAAGGGATATGCTACAATAGTATTGTATGTAATCAGTAAAGACCAAAGCTGCGGTATATAATTCCTGCGTCACCAGAACGCTTTTATATGGTAGTGAGACATGGACAACCTTTGCTAAGCAAGAAAGAAGGCTCAATACCTTCCATCTTCAGTGTCTGCTCTACATCCTCGTTATTTTGTGGAAGGACAAAGTGACAAATGTCGAGATGTTATCACGTGCTGGCCTTTAAAGCATTTATACACTATTTAGACAGTGCAGACTGTGCTGGCTTAGCCATATCTTTCGCATGGAAGATGGTCACATCCCGAAAAATATTTTCACAATGAACAACTGGCAGATGGCAAAAGTACACTTGGGCGACTGCAGCTGTGGGTCAGAGATGTGCGCAAGAGAAACACGAGGGTACAGGACATAAATCCAGCAACCTGGGAGGATGAAGCAGTCGATCACACCTCGGCAAAACTCCATATGGTGCCACCTCAGATTGGGCGAAAAGAAGCTCTCACAGCAAGCAGAAGATAAAAGAAAACATCGAAAGGAACACCTGGACAAAAGGCAGCTGAGGGGTGTCACCCCAGGGGTGCATTCCAATAGTCAGTTATGACTGAAGGGGCTATTATTATAATCAACTATGTATGCAGTGTCTCATCAAATCAGAGCCTCATCAAAATTGCTTTTCTCAACAAAAAAACTTATGCGGATAAAGAAGTGAACAAATGTCTTGACAGAATTGATCAAGGAACTATATTTTCTCCTATATTTTTTCTTCTTCCTTTTTATTTTTTGTCATATTACAATTGTTCAGTAAAAGTGAAGTTAGCAAAATTAAAGAAAACCACTTCTCCTATACAAAGGTATGTGCAGGGTGATTATCAAATCATTGTATTAACCCAAATTTTAATAAATGTGCACACCATAAATGACTGATATAGGCATAATTTATAAAGTTGAAACTGTTGTCTATTCATCTAAGTAAAAATTAGGCCAGCAAAGCTGTGAAAATATTTATGCACTTAGGCAGTACATGACAGTTTTAAACTGGATAGGAAATGTTAAATTAGAACCTTAGCCATTTGTTCTAGCTCACTTTTATTATGGTAGAAAAAGCAAAATGTGCGCAATATTAGCACATTTACAAGAAATTACAAAAATAAAACCAAATGAATAAGTCAATCTTCTGGTGAAAATGTCAGCATTTAAGTTTCACAGACCTGTGCAAATATTTATAAATTTCTCCAAGAACTATTCCTTTCTGTATTTATAATTACATTGCAGTAATTTTAGAAGACATATTTGTGTTCTTTTATTGTTTTCTACATGTTTTCTTAGGAGAGTTACATTTTATATTTTTATATTTCAAATGTTTAAAAAAAATTTTTTTTTGTTCCACAGAGTAGTAACACCAGGGGAAAAAGTGTATGTGGACAATGCATTTAATCGTAAGCACAGCAGAGTTGGGCTACCCATGGGATCTGCTCCTGTGTCGAGAAAGAATGAAACTTACAGGGACAGTGCTTTAAATAGAAAACTGGGAAGAGTTGGGAAGCCATGGGGTACTCATGTTGTTGATAAGAACATGTTGGCTGCCCTCCGCAACCATTTGAAGGAATATCCTGTAAGTTGACTTTCTGCATTTGCCAACTATCGAAGTAGTTAATTCTGTTTTACACAAATGGGCTAAATATTAGCCTGACTGCTCCCACTTATTTAACAACAGATCATGTTATTTAATTTTTATTGCAACAACCAGCTGTGCTTTTTTGTTCGTTGTTTTTTTTTTAATTATTAGCATTATAAGGTCTTGCCTTATTGGAATAAATCATTGCGGGCAGACGCAACAGAAGGGACTCTGACACCATCACCAGAACTGCTATGCTATGGACTCCAAAAGGACAGCGAAAGAGAGGCAGACCAAAGACAATCTGACTGAGAATAGTGAAGGCTGAGATGCAAAGCATGAACCAGAGTTGGGGCACGGCATGAAGGATGGCCACCGACCGAGCCAAATGGGGACAGTTTGTTGCTGCCCTACAAGACGCCATTATGCGTGATAGCCACTGACTGCTTTGTCAGTCAGGGGCAGGGCTAAGGATCCAAGAAGATAAAAAGAAGAAAGAATATTGGAATAAAAATCTATTAACTCCCGAGTTTAGAACTCTGTTGGATGCTTAGAAATATTCTACTGTATGATCTAGGCAAAATGATTCCTGTTTGATTTCCAGTTTTACCCACCTTATGTCTTTATAATTCTTCTGCTTTTGCAATCTTTTTCATATACTAATGGCATTGCTGTATAAATTAAAGACTGAAAAAAATTGTTTCCCATCTTATTACTTTGCTGTATGTTATAAAAAGTTTTTGTCAGTTTTTTAAATAACATTATTTTGTAGAAATTTGGGTGACTTTCATGGATACAGAATGAGAATTTGCTCAGTAATATACTACTGGACAAAAGTTAAGGGCCGCCATTCAGTTTAGACAAGGTTTATAATTCTTCGTGAGCTGGGTCGATTTTCCAAATGTCCGGTAGCTTGAAATCTCTCAAGAAGTCTCTGAATGGTAGAGTGGGACACTGCTAAACGTCTTGCAACATGACGAACAGATTGACCATCCTGAATCCATGCCATGGCTCGACCACGGTCTACAGTGCTGAGACTTCTCCTTGGTGGCATGGCTAATGCAGTGATCATTTCACCACTTGTCATACTGATTTATTGCATACCAACGGTGAACACTCTTTACCGATGATCATTTTCCACGTGCATTCAAATTCAACTCACTTTTTTACCTTTTGAACTAGTGGGGCTTGTTGCAAAAACCACGAATTTTTGCAGCAACAATGGCAATTTTCACGGGAGTGTTATAATGACCCAGTTTTTGGACATTTAAAAAAAATTAACCTAGTGCACACAGAAATGTATACACATTTCTCTGAGCTTACAGTTTGCCAATCAATTATATAAACCTTGTCTAAACTGAATGGTGGCCATTAACTTTTGTCCAGTAGTATAATTTATGAAACTGTGGATAACCCACAGTTCATAATATGTTTTACTATTGTTCTGTTATGCAGTTTTTAATCAAAGTACTGCTTTTGTTAATCGTAAATCATTAATTTTTTAAAATCTATTTTTTAAAGCTGTTTACAATTTTTGAATGTTATTTTTTTATACTTAGATACTGTTAGAGAATCTAAGAATGCATTATGACTTTCTCCACAAGAGTTTTTGTAAATGCGGTAGGTTAGAGTCTTGGCAACCTAATGCAACAGAATGTTCAGACTCCAGAACAATCAGCCTGATGAGTCATGCAATTAAGATACTGCTCAAAATCATACAGGAAAGAATAAAAAGTAAGGTAGACAGCGAAATCCAAGAAGAACAGTTTGGTTTTAGACGAAACAGTGGAACAAGAGAGGCAATATTTTGCCTAAGAATATTAGCAAAAATATATAGAGGTCCAAAAAAGTATATACGGTACATGTGCTTCATTGACTATAAGAAGGCTTTTGACAGAGTCCATCATGAGAAAATAATTGAATGCCTCGGAGACATAGGTATTGATGGAAAAGATATAAGAATACTCAGCAACCTTTATTGGGAGCAAACTGCCACAGTAAGATCTGGAAGGAATTATTCACCATACATAGACATAAAAAGAGGTGTCAGACATGTTGTGTGCTGTCCCCATGCCTATTTAATCTATACACCGAAAAAATTTTCAAACAGTTACAGGAAATACCAGGACTGAACATCAGTGGAAGGTCAATAAACAACCTTAGATATGCAGATGATACCTGTTGTTAGCTGAAAGCGAACAGGAGTTACAAGAACTAGTGAAGCAAGTGAACAGCATAAGTCATGAATATGGACTCGACATTAATATTGAGAAAACAAAAACTATGATAATTAGCAAAACAGACGATAAACCCACATTAAAGATAAGCGTAAATGGGAAAATCCTGGAACAAGTCAAGAGCTACGTATATCTTGGTCATATCATAACAGAAGATGGCAGATGCGAAACAGAAATCAAGAAAAGAATAGGAATGGCCAAAGCTGCATTCAACAACATGAAACATATACTGACATCCAAACAGTTATCTCACAAATTAAAACTGAGAATCATAAAGTGTTATATATATTCTGCATTTCTGTATGGTGCAGAAACATGGACGACAATGAATAAGCATTTGGAAGAAAGAATTGAGGCTTTTGAAATGTGGATATATAGAAGAATGGGGCGAATCCCATGGAAAGAGAAGAAAACAAATAAGGAGGTCCTAGAAAATCTAGGTATGAAAAGAGAACTAATGAGGGAGATCAAAGTTCGGCAGCTAAAATACTTTGGCCACATAAAAAGGCATAACACCTTGCAGAAGACCATAATAGAAGGGAGAGGTGAAGGCAAACGTGCAAGGGGAAGACAGCGCTATAAGTGGGAAGATAACATCAAGAGATGGACAGGAAAGAGTGCACCACCAAGACAAGAGACAGAAGACGTTGGAGATCCATTACAGCCAACCTTCGTTGTGGAGATGGCAGCTGATGATGATGTAGTCTTGTATTTAAGCACTAACAAGTGGATAGTGGGAACATTGGATATGGAGAGATATTAAGGATAATTACTGATTTCCTATTTGAGAATGACACTACTGTCAATGAATCATCTAGGGTAAGACTTCTAGAATTTGGCATCGAACATAAGATTAGCAGGAATGGGCAGATGAGATGATTGGGCATGTATAAAATCGGTATGCTATAGAAACAATCAGCATTCATGCATTTTGACATCATCACCAAGTGAAGTACGTTGCACTGTTTCAAATGGGATTCAGGGCATCCAGGACATGCACAAAATGATGCATATTACTAGCTCAGCAGACTGGGATATTATCTATTCAACAAGCTAAAGATAGGAACTACTGATGAGTGCAAATGTGGTACTGATAACATCTGTTTAAAAAATGCCCAACATATGTGGAACGTAGAAATCACGTATGGCCATCACCAATACCATATTTGGAAAAACTTTATGGAGATGCAAATAGCCTAAAGCTTACCACTGCTTTCTTTGAAAATATTCAATCAGACGTCTGAGAGTACGAAAAAGAAGAAGAAGAATACTCTTTGACATTTGCTGAGGGAGACTGAGCACCTATATCCTGGAGTGCAGTGATGTCAATTCTAAATAACGATCAAAATAATATATAGGCATGGATCTCGTGGAATAAATCACACCTGTAAAAACAACAGGGAAGACAGAGGTGGTGTATATTGGTTAGACTTCTTTGTACTATTATTGTAGTTTGTTATTAAAAAATAGTTATTATTTGTCATTATTACAGAGTTGTCTGGTAGATGTTATAGTCAGCAGAGTTATGCATCTTTCTATGTCCATGGTTTATAAAAAAAAGGTAAAGGTAGTACCATAGTAGATACTGCCTTAGGGAAGTGAGGTGTTAGAGACTTCACTTTACTAGGTCCAGCATTGTGAGGTGGGGTAACCAGTTCCCTTCCTCATTGCTTTTCATTCCCTACCTTAAGAGCAGAGCCAGATACCCATTTACAGCTGGGTAGACTGGAGTGTGTTTTGAATCTGGCACCTTTTGCGAGAGGCCAGCGCTGCAATCACTCTACCAATTGGACATCCATGTCCATGGTGTAGCCTTTAAATATTTTTTTTCACATATCTGTAATGGATATATAAATGTATATTATTTACAATTTAAAAAAAATAAATAAATAAAAGAGTGGCATTTGAGATTGTAAGCGCTAACATCCAGTGCATCTATTTTAAGTCATTACATTTGTTTTTTCAGGATGAGGAAATACCATCAGAGTTGAATGATTTGCCAGAGGATGTTGCCAGCGCTGTTGTTGACTTCACACAGAGAGAGAAAGAAGTGGAACAATTCCTAGAGGAAGCTCCCAATCCTAACTGGCAGCCTCATCAGCATATATTAACAGAAACAATCGAGAGGTACAAAGACGCTGTAATTAATTTTGAAGACTTGCGATTGAGGCAGAGAATTGGCCAAGGAGGTTTTGGCGAGGTGTATTTTGCTAGTTTGGATGGAGAAGCAGTGGCTGTGAAAAAGCTAAAATTTCAACAAGTGACCAAGAAACGGCTTCAGCAGTTTATGAATGAGATGGATCTGTTCCTTGGATTAGATCATCCCCATATTGTTTCTTTCCTGGGAGCTTGCACTGAGACTCCAAATCTTGCTATTGTCATGGAATTGATGGACATGAGTCTGTTTGATGCAATCCACATCCAAAAGGTAATAAAAAAATTAAGTTATACTGAATTCTAGTAATGATATACTGCTCACCAATTTTTGTGTACGATCCACGGGTACATTGAGTATCACATGCTTTCTGGGGTCTCAAGGAAACAAAGGAAGAATAGGACTACTGTCCTCACCAGGTATGCAGTAAGAGGCATATATGTATCATGGGTTGTTGTCCTTGGGGCTAGCAATTTCATCATGTTAAAAACAAAACAAAATTTGCTATAGAAACCTCTACTGTGAGAGTATGTGAACTATTGTATCGTAAGCTTCCTGTGTTGGAGGGTGGGAGGGAGGAGGGGGGGGGGGGAAGAACTGTGGTGGTCCCATGCTTGTTAAGGAACAAAAATAGTAACCATTATTTAATACAACGTGCAGTTCATTATCCAGCATTTCAAATTCTGGAATGTTCCAAAATCAAGGAGTAAACTTTCAAGACATAATAAATCTCTAATTAATTTTTAGATCATACTTTATTTCTACAGTGCAAGTAAATAAATAACAGGGCTGCTGTAAAACTGGTAAGGAAATCAATATATAAATTAAAAATAACATATGGAATCAGTTTTACAAATTAATGGTACACAGGAAACACATGACATTTCAGGGTTCACCCTTCATCAGTTACAGGCAGGCGATGAGGACAAGAAATATAGACGGGTTAAAGAAAAATACTATAGACACTGCAAACACGCAATGGGATGAGAAATACAGGCAGGAAAGGCAATACAAACAGATGAAAACGTAAACACCAAGTGAGGTGCAGAAAATGAACAATAATAAAGCAAAATACAAAAATACAAAACCAGAAAAAAGAAATATCTGTACAAGAAATTTAACAATCGACAAAAATCAAAAGTAGAAAATGAAATAACAAAACATTATAAAGAATCTGAAGATAAACACATCATTTTATTCTTTTAATTTTTGTTGATTGTTGAATTTTTTTAATTGATATTTCTTTCTTTCTGGTTTTGTATTTTTCTTGCTTTATTATTGTTCTTTCAACTGTGTTGCTTACTTTTTCATCTGCTTGTATAGCTCTTTATATCTGTGTTTCTCATCCTGTTAAGTGTTTGCAGTGTCTATAGGATTTTTCTTTGCCCTGTCTATATTTCTTGTCCCTCTCGTCCATCTGTAACTGTGGCTGACGAAGGGTGAACTCCAAAACTTCCTGTGTTTCCTGTGTACCATTAATTTGTAAAACTGACTCCATACCATTTTATTTTTTAATTTATATATTTATTTGTACAGTTCTTGCAACCAACATTACCAGTTCCAATCAGTATTTTCTTCATTCTTGGAACAGAGACATGTTTGTTCTCTTACTTAACTACTTAGTTGTTCCTCTTCTACCATGAGGTGTAGAAGTTTGAAAGAGAGAGCGCCAAACTATCCTACCGGCCATCTTCCTCCTGGCTTGGTTCCAGTCTAGTCCTCAGTCCTTCAGAGATTTCTGATGTAATCCTCCTAGCTACCTCTGGATCGTCCTGGACGTCTGGATCCCTGGCTCTTAGTTTTCCATACTTGTCATGGTAGCCGATCGTCTCCCATTCTGCAGACATGGCCAAACCATCGTAGATGGGACTGTTGTACTTTGATCTGCAGTTGCTGGATTTTAAGGCATTGCCGATCGTCTGGGTGCGGACCATGTCTCTTCTTGTTACTTCAACCACCTTCCTCAGGTACCTCATTTCTGAGGTTTGGAGCTGGCGTTTGTGGGTTGTAGCCATTGCCCATGACTTGCATCCATATGTCAAGACTGGAACATAGGTAGAGCAGTATACAGCCATCTTCATCTTCTGGCCAACTTCTTTTGCTGAGGAATCCTCGATTTATGGCCTGAAAAAATCTCCCAGCTCCTGCTGTTTGGGTAGCCAACTCTTCTTTGATGCCTCCCTACCAGAATATAACAACTCTGAGGTATTTAAAGTGGCTGACCTGCTCCAGGACCTATTCTCCCAGCTTAATCTGATGCCTTCTTTACTCTCATAATATCACCATGGTTTTTGTTTTGGAACTGCATCCCTCTCTTCTCCAGCTCTTCCATCCAGACTTGCAATTTGGATTGAAGATGTGCCTCTGATTTCATGTTTGTTCTCACTTGTTTATATGCTGGAGGCTTAGTATTTATTTATTTGTATGTAGTATTCCTAGACATAAAATTGTTTCCATAAGATTACTGGGCACAGCAAATGCCCATGTTGCGTAATTGTAAACACTATGCCTAGTTATGGCAAGAAAGAGAGGAAATAGACCGACCAATCAGAAGCCGAGAGCTCGCTACAGATGATCGATATTGTAATGGCATTCTATAAGGAGAACGAAAGTGTGTAACTTCTAAGTTGGATTTGTGTGTAGTAAAAGATGCAGAAGTCATTAACAGAAAGTGATGGCAGTTGGTTCATTTTTTGAAGGATAAGTCTAACAATATGCATTCCTAAGGTATAGCTGATGGAAGGATTACTTATGGAGGGAATTGAAAGTAAAGGCACCAGCATAACGAAAACTGCTGTGTTCATCGTCTTTTTCAAAAATGTTGTGAAAAATCAATATCAGAACCAAGTATAGAAACTTCATATGGAAAGAAAGCATAAAGTATGGAAAGTGGAAGGAGATAAATCAAAAAGTCATGAATAACAGGGTTAAGATGCACAAAAAAGATTTCTGAAACCCAGCTCACACAAACATGATCGAGACTGCAAAAGACACAGGATGAGAATAAGCTGCGAAGCCTTGCCTTCCGATACGTCCAGACTTGACCTATAAAAAGGAGCAGCGGATTATTCAAATCTCACACATACAGCATAAGCCAGAATGACAGAAGGAGTGAGACGCTTGTCAAGGCTGAAACCTTTAACATCAGTTCGCCGTGCAGCGCTATCTCGCCAAATCGAGTCTATTCTGGACTTTACATTTATCCTAAGAGGGTATGCAGATTTTTGATTAATTAATTTGTTTTATTGCAGCTTATTTTAATAGAACTGTATCAGGATCAGACCAGAGGACTGAACTGAAATTTAGTTGCGAATGTGTAAAAGGAATTCGATGGCTACAAATAATTATCAGGATTGTCATTTGGAGAGGTCAACTTACAATATTATAATGGAATACTGGACTTGGCACTCCATAATGTGAAAGGCGAAGGTAGCATCATACTTATGTATGTGGTGTATTAGTTGTTATTTTTGTTTTAAATATTATATTAATGGTATCTGGTGTGAGGTCAGCTATGCAAGTCCCTGAGGTTTATTAAATACAAATAAGTTTACAGGGTACCTGTCTGCTTCCACCACGACCTCAACCGATTATATATCTTCCCCTACTGAAGTGTATTGGTGTGTGTATGTTGTCTAGCAAGTGTCTAGGGTATATGCAATGTGATGAAGTGTATGAACAGGACAACAACTACACCTATTACTAATAAACAATGATTAAACAAGTCACTGGGTAAAGTTTGGAATGTAACTTATTTTTTTATAATTTATTTTCCTGTATCTAGTTATTCTTCTGACACAGGAATAATCAACTCAACATGATAATGAAATTATTTACAACCAATTATTCTACAACTGTCATTGAGTCGGTGTTAGCCCACAATTATTTATATGTCTCAAACTGGGAAAATGTCAAGTATCTCTTGCTCCTAGAAACGGGTACAAGTTTATTGAACGTTTTTGTTCCTCACTGTCTGATACTCTATCTTTTGTGAAAACTGAGAGAGTGGAGTGTTTGTGATATCAATTTCCCAGACAAGTCTTATCTGAGGTCTCTGGAACCAGGCTGGTTGAAGTATGTATAAAACGCCAGCATTCACTGCCAAGACACGATTCTGCTTCTATAGGTAAATCACTGTGTAGGCACTCAGTAGTTAGGCCTCACTGCAGTACTTAGGGACAGGTGTTAGATCACCTGGGCTCACTTTCACTCGTAGATGAAACTCTGGAACAATACAAATGTGTCCCACTCAGCATCTAATAATCTCTCTCTTTCATTATTCTAACATGGCAATATCATCAGACATCAGTATGGTAACTAAACAATTAGTTAACGTTCTCCATTTGGTTGGTACCCCCTTCTGGATAAATAACTTTCAAACCACCGTTTGACATTTTCCTTGATAAAGGAAACATTTTACATTAATACTATCAAGTCATGTACAATCACGGTGACTTGCTGAAGAAGACGGCCAGTGATCTTCCTGGTCTTATGTCATAACATAACTTTTTCTTTTCATCATAAATATTTAATTTTCTTTTCTCCCCATATGGCAGAGAGCCTGCCTGGCTTTTCTACACCAGGTTAATACTGTTTCCTACCAACGCTGTGAAACAACACAGAGTTTTGATGTTAGCTTCCCTCCAGATAAATGTTTCCCCTTTTAGGTTCATACAGAGTCGATAATGCATACATGATACAAATGATAATATAAATGTTAATATAAAGATTTTCATAATTACCGCATTCAAAGAAATTTTATACACCAAGTTGTTGAATAGGCGATATATGGTAACAAATCCAGATAGCTGCTATGCAGAATTAGCAACAAAGACAGTACTCTTGCCTTGTCTATAACAACAACGTCCTTAGTGTATCAATTTTAGTTAACAAGTGGCCCCTAATACCAACTACTAATTGGTTTTATACAACCGTTAGTCTATTACACTACAGCCAATCAGAGACTGTTTCGTGAATAGCGTTCCTTTTCAAATAAAACTGACCTCAAATATTCAAATTAAGGACTCCTTCCCCTTTAACCCCACCTCCTATCTCTCCTATTCAAATATGTAAACACGAACCGTGACACTCCTTCCGGACGTTAACCTTAATTTTCCTCTCCTATTCAAATTAAATTGTTAAACACGAACTAAGGTCACGCCGTCTCACCCCTATTTAGGCATGCAGACCGAACGGCGCCCAAAGCTTGCAAAGCTTTAGTATTGAAGTCGAGATCGTGTATAAGCCTGACTACTGCATACGTTAGATTCCCCGACTGGCATAGTCGAAGTATTCTAAGCCTAACACACGGGCTGGTTCTATATATTAGCATTGGGAGTACAATTCTATGGAATTTAGCGTTTGTTCTCACAGATTTTACTACAATGTATAAAATGTATTATACTTTTATTCATATATTATATTATTTTTAAAAATGTTCTACAGATACACACCTGTCTTGTCTCGCTATTCCTAATCAGACTGATCCATGTATCATTCATATACATGCAAACATCTGAATACACTCATTCATGAACACATAGGCTTGTGGGCCCCATAAACAAAGGCTAGCCACATGCCCAATATTGTCTTCCGGTTCATATGTGTCATCATACATAAGAGGTCCAGATCAATAAGTGCTTCCTGAAACAACACAGGAGCTCCAGATATTGACATCTAGAATTCAGCCCTAGTCCCCATCAGTGTTTGGTGGTCTAGAGCAAGACCTTCAATCAATAGTGCTGTTATTATTGAAAACAGACATGGACTTTATAGTTGAGTAATATGTGTAGTCAAATTCCTGCAACCAGTATGAACAGTCAAAGCCAAGAGATCATAGTGTGATGATGATAAACAGTTTGATTAGTAGACCAGACAAGAGGCTAATGATAAACTTTGGATGAATTTTTACATTGAAAATTCCAGAAAGAACTTTATTTTAAATTAATTATAGAAGATAACTCAACCATCATTCAATTTTGTAATTAATTTTATTCATTCCATCTCATTCTTTCACCATTCATAATTGCACAAGTAGAACAAAAGATAGATGTAAATAATAAATGATTCATTAATTGTAAAACTCTGACTTATTATATTGTTGAATTGGAGTTTTAATTAATTGTTTGATTATCATAGGTTAGTTACATAGCGGAGGTGGCATCTTAGGCTTTGACTTGTATCTAATCACTATAAAAAGTAGAGACCTTCACAGCTGTGACTATCCTGTGATACCAGTGCTCTTCTCAGACACTGGGTCTACATTCTTTTCAGACAGAATTCTATGTCTGTTCTTTCAGTAACTACTACTGACACTACACTTATAAAAACCTTTCGCTACAGCCGAGAGGAAATATGCTCTTATAAATAAGGAAAAAAGTAGAATTACTCAAATGTGTAGATTTAAAGGTGAATCTGTGAGGGCTTTATGTGTTGAATATTGCATTGGTTAGTTAGCTGTTTTTGATATAAAGCAAGAAAAGATAAATTGTTGAAGTGTTGTAGTGAAAGTTATGTAACAAATGACAGTAGGAAATCTTTGCACTATACAAAGAATTTTATAATAGATAATGTATTATCAGTTATCAATGTGGTAAAAGAAAGTTAAGAATTGTTGGGGCCATTGTACATTGGTTAAACACACTTAAAAGCACATCAGGAGATTTAAAACTGAAGACTTGTGTGGATAAGCTCATGCAGTTTGTTGCTGATGAGTATCTGCAATCAGAACAGGTATATTGTATCCATGACTTTTTTTATTTGGACATGTCTTCCAAAAAAGACAGTTGGGTACTTGTTGATTAGTGAGGGCCAATGTAAAAGAATAATTTGGGATATTTATTTGTACAGATATTACTTACTGAAACGTACTAGCCGATCTAACCAACACTAACCCTAACTGGCTGTAGCTCCCTGATAACCAACAACTGCCGTCATTTGTAACACCATGGAAGTCTTAGTCAAAGATATTTAAGGACTACATCAAAGATATTTAAGGACTCAGCATGAAGGCTGATTGTGCTGACTATGAGGTAATGCCACAAAATACACAAAATATGAGGGTCATTGATAAAAGCAAAATAGGGATCAGGGCTGTGCTAGTCGCTTTATAACCATTAAGTGAGCATAGATACATTTTCCTGGACCTGATTCCTGCACAACAGATGTTCTTGATATATCATGGAATGGTTCCTTGAAACCGATGTATGCAGACTAATTATAGAAACTTAATTTTGGAAGCAGAAAGTATTTATTTTGTTTTTCTATTTTGAAGTGTGGACTTTACACATGTGGTGTTTGAAAAAAATTACAGAAAACCATGAGTCCCAAATGTTCTGGATAGTAGATTGTTTAATGTACTTTAGCCCAGTTGTTGCGTGAGAACTGTTTAATGTACTTTGCCCAATTGTTGAGTGTGGGTCATTTGCGTGAGAACTTCCTGCATTTCATTGTTACATCATTGAGGAGGCTAAGAGAGTTTGAGATGGTATCTGACAAGGTTTCAAGTGGGTAATTAGGATTGGTTGTCAGAGCAGTATACCTACTCACCACCAGCAGTGAATTCATCATGCTGTTTTGTGTTCTTTATGAGAATAACATATGCAACATTTTGTATGTGGAATCTCTGTTTCTGGGAAACTTTAACAACATTTTGTTTTCTATAGGGTTTAACAATAATGGTTTAAAGTAGGGAGTTGCCATGTCAGGTGATGAACTGTGTAGGAGGTTCCTTGATGCTAATATGGTAGCCATTAGGGTGACTCCTCAACTCAAATGTTAAATCAGTCCTACTGTATGGCTCTGAAACATAGAACACAAAAACAACAACCAAGATGTTACAGATTGTCATAAATGAGATGTTTGTTGAAAATAGAAGAATTAAAGAGGTATGACATGGCGACTAATGTGGAACAGATAGCAAGAACCAGACAGGTGTCAGTGCAACAGATGAGAAGAAGATAGTGGTAATGGATAGGGCATACATTGTAGAAACCTATTTATAGCATTACAAGGCAGTCCTTGTTCTGGAGAGGTGGAAGGAGATTGAAAAACACACAGAGAAGAGAACTGGAGACAGAAAGGAAATTGATAAAACTGACATATTTTAGAAGATATTTGAAATCAAGGCCAACATCAGAATAGTGCTAGTTTAAGTTTCACAAAAACGTAAGCGTATGTAAATAAAAGATGGCTACACAAACATGTTTTTGGGTATTGATACAAGACTGTAACAGGGACCTTTACTTTAACCCCCTACTGTTTAACATCTACATAGGTAGGATAAATCAGAAATGAATCCATAATCAGACACTATATTAGAATTACTGTTTGTAGATGATCGAAGCCTATCATACACACATGTTAGAAGGCAACAGAAGCACATGAATGCTTTCAATACAGCAAGTGAGATGTGCAAAATGAAGATCAGCATTATCTAAATCAGAAGCAGTGGAGGTCAGCTGAAATCCAAATCCTTTTGAAATCCATAACTAAAGCTTGGGGTCAGAGTGGCTAAGAGGTATGGCATCTGACTTGAATTCTAAAGGTACCGGCTTAGATTCCGAGTAGAGGGAATATAATTTATGGAGATTTTTTTTCAGAACCAGTGGTCCTAATGATGTCATACTCCCCCCTGGTCTCCTGGGTAGTGAGATCGGATGCCTAGCCTTCTTGAATAAGGGCGAAAAAATTGGAGGTCCCGTGTGCAAATTGCGCACGTTAAAAGTCCTACGGCAGTTGGAAATTGTAAAGAGTAGGCCATAAGGCAGCTGCCCTGGCAAAATTTAAAAATTAGAAACCTACTCACCATAAACACATTTATAGAATGTGTGATTTCTATATACACACATTGGATTCTCGCTGGTGCTACAGAGTTCATGCACTGTGCTGAGATCCTCCTTATGTGATCTAAGGGAGGAGATCAGAGACTGATGGAGTTGTCTGTGTGCAATGAAGATAGTCCTCAAAACCAAACCAAACTAAAGCTTATTCAAACAGGAAGCATTGTTCACAGAGGATGGTAGAAGAAAGGACATAGAAATAAAAGTGTGATGTAAGATGGTTAGTGCTGTGGCTTATCAACTCGCTCTACTTCTCCTGCACCCACAGACCTCTGTGGAGACAAAGCTGATCAATGGCATATTCATACTAACTCTTTACTATCAGTGTCAGACACGGTCCCTACCTAAAGCACTGAAGAGGAAGATCACAACAGATGAGATGAGATGTCTGAGAAGGGCTACTAATGTCACAGTTTGAGACAGAATGAGAGATGAGATTAGACAGTTGATAGGAACAGTGCCAAGTACCAGCTACATAGAGAGATAAAATAAAATGGTACAGACATTTGATCTGAATGCAGTCAAGTCAGGTACCGGTGCCAACCCTTTAATAGCAGAAGATCTTGCTACAGGGTTTGGATGCCTGAGGAAACAAGGGCATGCCTCTTATCAAAGCAACAGACCCTGCTCATGAATGTTTCTTCCCACAATGCTCATTCATGCCACAAGTGAACAGAGTAAATAGAAGGGAGAATAGGCATACAATATGTTGTCTACAATAGAATAGTGGTAACTTCTTCTTAATTATCTACACAGCTCTCTGTGAAATAAAAACCTTTATTTCATGTTAATCTCTCCTGTTTTCTTTATCCTGCTGCTCAGTCTGAACCCAGTTCTCTTCTGAAAAAGGTTTTTGTGTCTCCCTTTAATTTTTTAACCATGGGTACTCCAAGACAAAAACTACTCATTGATACTGTTAGTTACTTTCCTTAGTGTCTATCCTTTCTCTGCTGGCATCTTTTCAAATTTAACTAGTACCTCCTTCTCTGATGGGTGTGTGCCTGATAGATCATGAGAAGCTGATCTCTTTAGATATTGCACTCACATCTTTACCTGTTCTTTTATATTGCTAAGCAAGTTTTCCACATTCATCATTTATAAGTCCTTTTCTTTCCCAGTTTGCTTCTTTGTGTTACTGTTTAGGTCTTGCATATTTCCTATAGCTGCGCCTTCTTCTTCCCTTCTTACCAAACCATCTGTATATAACTTTTATCGCTTCTGCCACTTCATACTTCTTTGTTTGCAACTTATGAATTTCGTGAACCTTGGCTTTTAAAGTTCTGGCTTAGCTAGAGCTGCTGAGCTTTTTGCTTATTTGCAGCCAATATCAAGTTGAAGACTCCTTGGTATTATCTACACCGTAGATCTAGGCTTTTCCTGTGGCTTTTCTACCATTTCGAAATTTGTTGAGTTGAAGTCATGAGTTCCAGTTTCTCCAGCTTGGCTTGCATTTAAAGGATCGTCACATCTAGTCTCAACTTAGGAGTAAGAAGCGCGTGGCATACTGTGCATTCCTCACCATCCAAGGGGGCTCTTTAGCTATGCAGAGCCAAAAATACTGTGCTCTGGTTCTGGGTTCTCCCAAGGAATTGTCATGTCCTGCACAGAGCCACTCCTCAGCTCCCCTTGCCTACCACTGGGTCCATAGTGAGATCCTCCTGCATGCATTTAACCAGGTCAAAGCCAAAGAATCACGTCTGGGGCTGAAGTGACTTCTCCAAGCTTAGTGTACAGTGCTAGGTTTTCAACATGTTTCACCGCAGGGGGAATTCCTGGAAGTGTGTGGATGATTTCAAGAGTCAATGAGAATGTACGTAATTAGCCTCATAGACATAGGTTCACTTCCACAAATGTATATTGTAGGATTGTATATAACTGGTGGTCATAAAAAGATGACTCCAGTTATGCCTCCATGCATAAATGACCTCCCAGGTGTCATCACCTGCCAAAAAGCGCTATTTGCTGATGACCTAGTCATCTGGACAAAAGGAAAACATCTCCAAACCATCACCAAAAATATGAACAAGAACCTGACAACCATCACTGCATACTGCCAGTTCTGGAAACTTGAAATTAATGTGGAGAAAACTGAACTGCCTGTTTAGTCTAAACAAGAGAGTTAATGAGAAAAACATTGAGGTCTGGATGAATGCCTGAGATATCTTGGAGTCGAGCTTGACCATAGATTTACTGTTGGGAGCTGCTGTGCGGTCCATAGCAGATTACATTTAGTAATCACGGTTGTGGTTTTGCACCGCAGAGCACTCCCATACAAGATAGTGTAAATATGCGATGCGTTGTGAAGTATGACGTGACAGGGGTTGCCCTGGGTTCTTTCTTGTCCAGAGTGTTGGCCTTGTGGGCAGACGTAAATGTTAATCGTCTGAGGACTTAGTGTCCTGTAATATTAGCCTTAGTGGCTGATGGATGTGTTCCAATTCTGGAACTGTTAATATTTGTGCAAGCCTTTGTAGGCAGAGTATTATGTGCATTGTGAGAGAACTAAACGTTCTCTGTGTTTGCCGTTGAGGCGGAATGATGTATTCCTGACTAGTGGGATTGCTAGTCGTTTAGGTCAGTAGTCAACTGACTGTACATGTTTAAAGGCCATGAACTGACTGTACGTGTTTAAGGACCATGGTGAATATGGGCCTAGTTTAAATATCTTGATTGGAAGCTGCGTGCGTGCATCTGATTATATATATTCATGAAACTGTCATAATAATCATGAGTATCATCGCAATAAATATGAAGAACTGTTGGCCATTGTTACAGACTTATCAGCAGAGTTGAATCGAGTTGCCACGTTCAAGTTATGTTTACAACCCATTTTGAGTTATCATACATGAACCCGAAGAGAGCTCACAGTTTACATCAAATGTGTACCACACCCAGAGTAATACTTTGTTATTAACACAGAGCTCTTTACACTTACCATGAAACCCCACATAGACAAGCTGATTGAGAAAGCATCCACAAGACTTAGGCTCATCAAGCACCTTTCCTCCTGTGGGTGGGGAGCAGACCAGCACTCATTACGCCAACTCTAGACTGGATATGTGCGCACAGTAATTGACTACTCGCTCCCCCTCCAAACTATTGCAAGCACAAGTCTCCTACAAAAGCAAGACAAAGTCTAAAATCACGCTCTATTTTTTATAAGTGGTGCCATGAAGACAACGCCGACAGATGCATGCAAAATCAACACCAATATTGAACCTTTAAACCTAAGAAGAGAACGCTCAGCTGTGGAAACATATGAAAGGTATCTGAGAATGGACACAACCGAGGAGAATAGGTAAATGATAGAGCAGTGGCACCAAAATCACAGAATACAAAAGACATCTTTTCTTAAAAATGCAAAAGAAGCTAGCATTAAATACCACCTACCAGCAGTTAGAAAGCCTATGGTAACTATCAATAATGAACCACCTTGTTGGCAGGCAACTACTCCTACAGTAAGAACTGAACTCTCTGACTCCTCAGCAAACAAGAACACTCTAGCACCACTACTGAAAACCATTGCTTTATAAACAATAGACTCATATCCACAAGATATCATCCATGTCTACACAGATGGATCTGCATTTAAAGCTACCACCAATGCTGGATATGGCACAGTGATAAAATACCCCAACCTGCACCCAGAAGACCACCCTTGCATCTTTGGCCCTTGCGGAGAAATTTGTTCCAGCTATGATGCAGAAATAACAGCACTAGAAAAAGCATTGTGCCGGATAATCTCAGACTTTGAAAGTGGCATCACTCCACCTGAGGATATTGTTATATTCTCAGACTCAAAATCAGCACTTCAAGCCCTAGAAAGCAAAATGTCTCCTGATATTAATAACATCTGTAGATTAAGTGACCAACTGTTCACTTCCTATTGCCTCAAAGTTACACTCCAGTGGATCCCAGGAAATGAGAAAGCCGATAAACTATCCAAAAGTGGAGCAGCACTGCCCCAGTTCCCATTAAGTACCACACTGCAAACCTGCCAACAGATCCTGAGAAACAATTATAGGCAAGAATGGCTAAACCAGTGGGCTACCTCCCAGACAGGGCGTCCATTCTTCAAACATCAAGCTAAACCAAACCCTCAAGATCCAGTTAAACAACTGAAAAGAAGAGATCAGAGTCTAATTTTCCAGCTGAGAACAGGCCATGCCCCCGTCAATAAACATTTAAATAGAATAGACCCACTACGTGAACCAAACTGTAGGCACTGCCACCACCATGAGGAATCAGTTGAACACCTACTGTTACAGTACCCAAGACTAACTGACCTGCGACACTAGCTACTCTCATCGCTACCAACCATCCACAATACACTCTACACATCATCACAACAACTGAGGAAGATTTGTACCTTTGTCATTGTAGTGGTTTTGATGGTATCGTATGATGGTGATATTACTAAGTGTGATGTATGAGGTCAGCTGTGAAAGCTCCTGAGATAAAATGTAGCTGTGAATTTTCAGAAGGCCTTTCTTGCTACCACTACGACCTCACACCTATCTTTTTTTCTAATGAATGTGGCTACGTTAAAATCTAGGGTACTGAATGTAATGTATTGTATTGACATATACAAACACACAGATATTAAATAATATAATATTATCAATAAAATTTAGAACACAATGAACTAAATTCAGCTGGTGAAATTTTTAGAAAGTAAATCTTTTTTAAATTTATTTGTTCTGAACCAAGGTTTTATTTTGGCCAGAACATATGAAAGATTTTAGAATTTATGAGTGAATGGCATGAATAAATGACATGATAAATAAAAGGTGTGTACGTATATAATTTTCTTACTTACTTAGTCGTTCCCCTTCTACCGTGAGGTGTAGAGGTTTGGAAGAGAGAGCGCCAGACCATTCTATCAGCTGTCTTCTTCCTGGCCTGGTTCCATTCTAGTCCTCGGTCCTTCAAAGATTGTCTAATGTTGTCCTCCCAGTGGACTCTGGGTCGTCCTGGAGGTCTGGATCCCTGGCTCTTTGTTTCCCATGCTTGTCGTGGTAGCCGATCTTCTCCCATTCTGCAGACATGGCCAAACCATCTTAGTTGGGACTGTTCTATTTGGGTCTGCAGCGGATGGGATTTTAGGCCTTGACGGATCGTCTTGTTGCGGACCATGTCTCTTCTTGTTACTTCAACCACTTTCCTCAGATACCTCATTTCTGAGGTTTGGATCTGGCTTTTGTGGGTTGTAGTCATTGCCCACGACTCGCATCCATATGTCAAGACTGGGACATAGGTGGCAGCGCCTGTGGAGCGGTATACAGCCATCTTCGTTTTCTTACCAACCTCTTTCTTGCTGAGGAATCCACGATTTATGGCCTGAAAAAGTCTCCCAGCCGCTGCATTTTTCGAGTGGCCAACTCTTCTTTGATGCCTCCCTTTCGGTCTATAATAGCTCCGAGATATTTAAAGTGGTCGACCTGCTCCAGGACCTGTTCTCCCAACTTAATCTGATGTTTTCTTTCTTCTCGTGATATCACCATGGATTTTGTTTTAGAGCTGCTTATGACCATCCCTCTCTTCTCCAGCTCTTCCTTCCAGACTTGCAGGTTGGATTGGAGATGTGCCTCTGATTTAGCAATCAGGGCAACATCATCAGCAAATGCCAGCTCCGAAATATGACCTGTCTCATCTTCCAGTACCCCACTGAATACTTTCTTGTTCTCTCCTTACATGCCTTGATGACATCGTCCATAAGGAGTATGAAGAGGTAAGGTGATAGGATATCACCTTGTCTTACACCAGTGGGGGTCCTGAACTCTTCTGACTTATGGTTTGCTGTCCTCACATAATTTCTGCAAGACTTGTAGAAGCTCTGTATAGCATGAATCAGAGGTGCTGGAATATTCTTCCTTGCCAAACAGTCTCAAAGTTTGCTCCAGGGGACCCTGTCAAACGCCTTTTCCAGATCTATGAAACAAAGATGGATCTCACTCTTATACTCAAGGGCCTTTTCACTCAGCTGTCTGAGTGTGAAGATTAGGTCTTTTGCTCGGAATCCGCACTGGACCTCATCCAATTGTGGCTCAGCTAGGCGTCGGAGTCTCTGCTCTAGGATTCTAGAGTAGATGTATATAATTTTCACGAGTAGTTATTATTTCTACAGTTCATAGTTTTATTTTCCCTGGGAGAACGATGAATAGATGTGCTGTTGGGGTGGCTTCATCCCTCCCTGTCTAAGCCCACCAAACATTATCCATTTATGATGGAAGGAAATGGGATGTTTTAGTAGTAATTCACTTTGGGTGCTATGTCTATGAAATTGGTGTAAATCCAGCAGACCAGCCTGCTTACGTAACTTTGAAAGAGTAGTTCTGGTGCTGGAATCTGGTGGCCCCACCTCTCCGTGCTTGGAGGCAATATATTGGGTGGCCCCACCTCTCCGGGCTTGGGGGCAATACAAGGCTGTTCTGCCGAGATGCGACACTGCACGGGTCCTCACTGTCAATTATTTACCCAGCATTTGACACCGCCTTTTGGTGTCAACATAAAAAAACTCACAGCTCTGAAATAAAGTATTGGTTTAGGTTCAGAACCTTACCTAAGGAGCCACTTCTACACGTAACACTTGACAATAACACCATTTAGACAGGGTCAGATCTCTCTGACCATACAACACACCTTACCAAATTGGATTCCCATAGGATAAGTTCTCCCAGACTACATATTCAGAAATATGTTTATTAGCTTCTTGCCCTAGGATAGGATAGGTGATATGTTCCACTGATCTCAACACTTGATCTGTCCTTCCTAATCCTTGCTGGAGTTTATATATATTGTTTGTCCCTAGACCCTGAACTAGGGCGGGGGGTCTAGAGCAAATCCTTACTTGTTTGTAAGGCTAGATTTCGATATGGCAGTATCAAATCACTCGAAACATTAAACAATATTCAAAATATACAAAGAAATAATTTCAATCTTACCAGATTATGAATAAAGAACACAGAAATGCTAGCAAAACTCAGCTGAGCTGCTGGCTATAGTATGGCGTCCCTGAACTTATTTCCATTTACTTCATTGGAAATCACCACACTTAAAATTTACTGTGTCTATCACTGGACAACTATTGAGGAATGGCAAAAAAAGCTCGTCTGAGCGCGGATAATATGATTGTCTGTGGCCAATCAATGCCTTGGTTTTTTTAAATCCAAATTTCCTACACTAAAGTCATCTCAGTCATGCTTCAGTCAAGTATGGATTTTTATCTGTTAGTCTGTCCGTCTCTACTTGCGTTTTCCCAAATACGTACTTGGTTTTTGAACCAACCTATCCATCCCCTCTACAAATTTGCCTGAAAAGTTATTTTTAGCCGCAGCTCCCACCAATGTCCCTTCTCTTTCATTCTAACTAGATTTGAACACTTGCGTCTCAAGGTCGCGGTTTTTGTGCAAATTAGTGACATGTTTGATTCAATGCAGTCTTTCGCTGATGTGAACAACAGTCTTTTGTCATTGTCTTCATTATTATCTATCCGTCTGTATAAATAAAAGCATATTATTTCACTGCTCAGAATGGGCCATCCGGCCAGCTAATTTTTATATTCCTAACATTAATATTAAGAAAAAGTTACTTTTTAAATTTTGTAATATTTCAAGCATCTGCGTTTGCCGCTGAATTCAAATAAAAGGCTTGGTATCGCAAAAGCGTCCAATAAATGACTGTGGCGTATCATATCCAAGGTCCCTTCTGTCGATTTCCTTACTTTATGTCAACTTGGGGGAACGTGACTTTTTCTCCCCCCCCCCCCCCCCCCCAATTGCGTCTCCTTAGCCTTGCTAGTCTCACGCAATTTTTCAGTCATATTTTTTCCTTTTGATCCGCTGTTCTCATCCCGTTCAAATGGTAACCGTTTTGATTTCCCGTCTAGCAAGTCAATTTTTATGGAGGGTAGTGACCCGCGGCGTGGGCGATCATGCCTTCTAGTAACTTACGCATTCTTTTTATCCCTACATTTTATCCTTTGGAGATATTTTTACGTTGTATCACTTGTTAATTTTGTGACACATCTCCCCACTTGAAAACATGCCTACGGCAAGTTCTAAAACCAGTGATACACATAGATAAAATCTCTCCTCACGTCTGCCATTACTCTAATTTTGATCACAGGGGTGCCGACTGAGGAAATCTGCACCGACATTCAATTTGCCTGGGATATATTGGATACTAAACTGATAAGGTTGAAGCAATAAAGACCACCTCAGCAATCTTGCGTTTTCATGCTTAGCCTGAGATAAGAATACGAGAGGCTGATGATCCGTCTCGACCACAAAAGTCCTACCATACAGATAGATTTGAAACTTCTTTATTGCCCAGATTAACGCTAAACATTCTTTTTCGCTTGTGGAGTATCCTTGTTCCGCCTTATTCAATTTGCGGCTTGCATAAGCGACTGGTTTCAGTTCCCCATCAGGTGAAGATGATCTTTGCAACAAAGCCCCTCCGAGTCCTACATTACTTGCATCGGTTCTTAAGACAAAGTCCTGTGTCAAATCAGGCAGTTTGAGAATAGGCTTGCTAGTGAGTTTTTCCTTTAACTCTTGGAACGCTAGTTCACATTGTGCAGTCCAAATAATTTTATCTGGAAGTCCCTTGCGAGTCAGATCAGTCAGAGGAGCACAAATAGCGTTAAAATTTTTGATGTATTTCTGATAAAATCCGCATAACGACACGAATGATCGCACGTCCTTTTTGTTTGTGGCCTAGGTGCTCTCTGCAGTTTTTCCAAATTCTTAGGATCAGGGGTCATGTTACCCTGATATACTGTGTGTCCCAAGAATTCCAACTCTTTGCATCCAATACAACATTTTGTTGGCCTAGCAGTTAAGTTCGTCTCCCGAAGTCTATTAAATAACATCTCTAGAGCTTCAATGTGTTCTTCAAATGTCTCTGTGGCGACGAGAATATCATCCATGAAATTCGTGATACATGGGTTATTCAGGGGATCCAACAATTTGCGCATCATCCTTGAAAATACACTCGGAGCATTTTTCAGTCCGAATGGTAGCATATTGAATTCATAATGTCCATCCGAAGTGCTAAAAGCCAAATAAGGTCTCACTTCAGGCTTCACTGGGATCTGGTAATAGCCTTTACTAAGATCCACCTTTGAAAAGTATTTTGCCTTGTTCAGTCTGGCAAATAACTGTTTTGTGTCTGGTAATGGATCCACTTGTCCTTCTGTGACAGCATTCAGTTTCCTGTAATCTATGCACAGTCTGTGTTCCCCAGACGGTTTTCTCAACAAAACGACACTAGAACTAAAAGATGATTCACTGTGCGAAATAATCCCCTCCTTCAACAAATAATCTATTTCTTCCTTCAATGCCTTCTCCTTCGCGAACGGAATAGAATAGGCTCTCATACAGATTGGGTTTGAGTCTACCAGTTTCATGTCATACTGTAGCAAATTTGTATGGCCTGGTTTATCTGTTAATACATCTGTATGTTCCTCCAGAACCTGTTGAACTCTCTCCCTCTGGTTTTTAGTCAGGTGCTTACTGACTTTTACCTGTGCTGCTGTTTCACAAGGATGTAATGGGTATTCATGTGAGGTGAGTGGTTCCTTTTGCATTTGAGTTGCAATAGCCAAGGTCAATAAGGGGGTGCTTTCCTGGAGTGGTCTGTCCAGATACTTCTTTAATAAGTTTACATGATAAACTTTCTCCTTCCCCTTTTTGTCAATTTTATAGTTTGTTCTAGACACCTTCTCTAGAACCGTATATGGACCTTGCCAACCAATTTGTAATTTATTCTGGCTACCGGGTAGTAGAAGCAGCACCTTCTCTCCCACAGCTAGTTCTCGGTCCTTTGCCTTCCTATTAAAATATGCTGCATGTTTCTTCCTGGCTTGTTTCAAATTATCATTTGCCAGTTTCCATCCAGCTTTCAAACGAGTGGTCAGTTCGTTCACGTATTGATAAGATGAGGTAACAGGTTCTTCCGCCTTCTCATCCGTCCAGGTCCTTAATAAAGCTTCTAAAGGAAATAGCAGAGTTGCGGGAGCCATCCCGGTTGAACTATGTGGTACCTCCCGATACACAAACAATGCGGCGGGCAGGAATTGATCCCACAGATCCGGTTTTTCGTGTGCCAGCTTTCTCAGGATAGAAATGAGAGTCCCGTTGAACCTCTCTACCTGGCCGTTCCCTTGTGGATGGTACGGACTACAATGAAAGTGTCTGGCTTGAAATAGTTTAAAAACTTCTTCCGTTAGTTTCCCCTTGAACTGAGATCCATTATCCGTCAAGATTTGATGCGGGAATCCTAATCGGGTGAATATTGTAAGTAGTGCCTCTGCTACATGTTTTGAATCAATTGATGGCAGGGCTACCGCCTCTCCCCACATAGAACAAGTGTCCACCAGAGTAAGGATGTAACTGTTCCTCCTCTTGGTCCGAGTGAGAGGTCCTACAATATCCACTGCAACCCTCTCAAAAGGTGTTCCCACTATGGGCATTTCCCCTAGAGTTGCAGGAGCAGTCGTGCTTTGGAGCTACCCTTTGACATTCTGGGCAGGATTTGACATATCTTTTTATATCCTCCGTTATCCCTGGCCAGAAGTAATGACAAGCTATACGCTGTCCTGTGGCGCTGATCCCCATGTGACCACTGAAGGGAATCGCATGCCCGAGTTCCATCACTTTATCTCTATATGAAGTGGGAAGAACCAGCTGGTTGTGACCATTTGTTCCAGTTCCGGCCTTCCTGTATAATAGTTTGTTCTTCATGAAATATTCCCCCTTGCTCGGAGGTGTGTGGCATTTGGGCAATTTTTTAAAACATGGCTTGAGTGTCCTATCCTCAGCCTGCGCCTTTCTCATCTCCTCTGGATGAGCATTTATAGGTTCACCTTCTTCCTCCTTCTTCTGTGACCTGGTCTGCACTGTCGACATGATCACAGGTTTCTCGGGATTCCCCAAGAAGACGTATCTACACCCCAATATCAGAGGGTAGATTGGTTCATCTATCACTGCTGCTCTGATTTCTCCTTCTACATAGCGAGTTTTCACCGTTATCCTTGCGATGGGAAGTGTCATGAGTGGTATGTCCTTAGTCGCCCCTTGTATTTCCACTGTTTCTGTGGTATACTGACTTGGGTCCACTAGGCTAGACTTCACAACTGAATCATAATCCAAACCTGTATCATAAAGGCACCTTATGGTGACCCCATTACAAATAACATCCTCACAAACTGGGGGGTGATAAGGTTCCTGTTGTCCATTAGGATTAACCTTTAATCTTTGCGTCCCCGACTTCATTGCAGCAATGTTTGAAGGTTTCCTTCTACAAAATTCGGTGTTATGGTTATCTTTCTTGCACCATTTACACCATCTTTTTCCTTGGTTCAACGGTTTTCTTTCATTGAACTTTTGGTCATTGAACTGTGAGTTTCTGTCGCGATAGTCATTTCTTGGCCGCTCAAAGTTTGTCCTACCTTTATTTCCCTGCTCTCTATTATCAAATTTATTAAATTGCTGTGGAGCTTTAAAATTGTCTATATGCTTCTTTTTAGCACCACTTACCTCTGCCTGGGCTGCCTGATACCTCTCAGCGACATTTAAAACCTCTCCCAACTTCTCTGCACCTTGTTCCATGAGAAATTTTCTCATGTCTGGAGCCATGGACTCTCTTAATTGCTCAATCATGATCATTTCTTTAAGATCTTGGGTCTTCCCCAGAGCAGTCCATTTCTCCAAATAGGTTTCCAGTCTAGCAGAAAATTGGTGGTATGTCTCCCCAGACAACAGTTTGGCATTTCTAAATTTCTTACGATAAAATTCACCATTCTTCTCGTACCTTAATAACAAAGCCTGCTTTAACATGTCATAATTGTCTTGGTCTTCCCTGTTCATTTTAGCAAATACTTCATAAGAAGTACCTCTCAGTCCCTGTGATAGCTTTAAACTCCACCTCTCTCTCTCTAACCCATATGTAGTAGCTAATAACTCAAAACGTCCTAGGTACCCCTCTATGTCATCGTCTTTTTCAACAAAATGGTCTAAATGAAACCCCATAGCTGAGTTTGAGGCTCCCAGACTGGGCGTAGCATCTGAGGCAAAAGGGCTGGCACCATTTTCAGGAGCCTGGCCTTGTAATTCCAGCTCCCTTAGTCGTAATTTGTGCTCCCTTTGCAACCTTCTATCTTCTGCCTCCCTTTGCTGTCGTTTTTCTTCTGCCTCAATCTGCAGCCTCTTAGTCTCAGCCTCTAACCTCTTCTCTTCAGCCAACCTTTCAGACTCTAATTTTCTTTCAGCCTCTTTTTCTAATCTCCTTTCTTCCCGTTCAATATATTTATCACATTCAGCCGTTACGTATTGAATTAAAATCTGACCATCCATTCCCATCTCCTTTGCGGTCAGCACAGCAGCTGATCTAAATTTTGCCAGCTCCGCCATACTTTCTAAACAAATCTAGCAATAAGCAAAGTAAAATTTCCAATCACTAAAATAATTATAATTATTCTAGACTAAAATAATTCTAATTAACTAATTAACTAACACTGGCTGTGAAGATTCACCAACTTCTAATTGCCCTTTTAATTTAAAGGGACACTTTTAATTTTAAGGGAATTTTACAATTTGTTCCCCTAATTTTATTTCTCCCACCAGGAGATCCTTATATTACTGTTTAAGCTAATTATCCCGGACGAGCCCCCAATATATGTAGTGGTTTTGATGGTATCGTATGATGGTGATATTACTAAGTGTGATGTATGAGGTCAGCTGTGAAGGCTCCTGAGATAAAATGTAGCTGTGAATTTTCAGAAGGCCTTTCTTGCTACCACTACGACCTCACACCTATCTTTTTTTCTAATGAATGTGGCTACGTTAAAATCTAGGGTACTGAATGTAATGTATTGTATTGACATATACAAACACACAGATATTAAATAATATAATATTATCAATAAAATTTAGAACACAATGAACTAAATTCAGCTGGTGAAATTTTTAGAAAGTAAATCTTTTTTAAATTTATTTGTTCTGAACCAAGGTTTTATTTTGGCCAGAACATATGAAAGATTTTAGAATTTATGAGTGAATGGCATGAATAAATGACATGATAAATAAAAGGTGTGTACGTATATAATTTTCACGAGTAGTTATTATTTCTACAGTTCATAGTTTTATTTTCCCTGGGAGAACGATGAATAGATGTGCTGTTGGGGTGGCTTCATCCCTCCCTGTCTAAGCCTACCAAACATTATCCATTTATGATGGAAGGAAATGGGATGTTTTAGTAGTAATTCACTTTGGGTGCTATGTCTATGAAGTTGGTGTAAATCCAGCAGACCAGCCTGCTTACGTAACTTTGAAAGAGTAGTTCTGGTGCTGGAATCTGGTGGCCCCACCTCTCCGTGCTTGGAGGCAATATATCGGGTGGCCCCACCTCTCCGGGCTTGGGGGCAATACAAGGCTGTTCTGCCGAGATGCGACACTGCACGGGTCCTCACTGTCAATTATTTACCCAGCATTTGACACCGCCTTTTGGTGTCAACATAAAAAAACTCACAGCTCTGAAATAAAGTATTGGTTTAGGTTCAGAGCCTTACCTAAGGAGCCACTTCTACACGTAACACTTTACAATAACACCATTTAGACAGGGTCAGATCTCTCTGACCATACAACACACCTTACCAAATTGGATTCCCATAGGATAAGTTCTCCCAGACTACATATTCAGAAATATGTTTATTAGCTTCTTGCCCTAGGATAGGATAGGTGATATGTTCCACTGATCTCAACACTTGATCTGTCCTTCCTAATCCTTGCTGGAGTTTATATATATTGTTTGTCCCTAGACCCTGAACTAGGGCGGGGGGTCTAGAGCAAATCCTTACTTGTTTGTAAGGCTAGATTTCAATATGGCAGTATCAAATCACTCGAAACATTAAACAATATTCAAAATATACAAAGAAATAATTTCAGTCTTACCAGATTATGAATAAAGAACACAGAAATGCTAGCAAAACTCAGTTGAGCTGCTGGCTATAGTATGGCGTCCCTGAACTTATTTCTATTTACTTCATTTGAAATCACCACACTTAAAATTTACTGTGTCTATCACTGGACAACTATTGAGGAATGGCAAAAAAGCTCGTCTGAGCGCGGATAATATGATTGTCTGTGGCCAATCAATGCCTTGGTTTTTTTTTAAATTCAAATTTCCTACACTAAAGTCATTTCAGTCATGCTTCAGTCAAGTATGGATTTTTATCTGTTAGTCTGTCCGTCTCTTCTTGCGTTTTCACAAAAACGTACTTGGTTTTTGAACCAACCTATCCATCCCCTCTACAAATTTGCCTGAAAAGTTATTTTTATCCACAGCTCCCACCAATGTCCCTTCTCTTTCATTCTAACTAGATTTGAACACTTGCGTCTCAAGGTCGCGGTTTTTGTGCAAATTAGTGACATGTTTGATTCAATGCAGTCTTTCGCTGATGTGAACAACAGTCTTTTGTCATTGTCTTCATTATTATCTATCCGTCTGTATAAACAAAAGCATATTATTTCACTGCTCAGAATGGGCCATCCGGCCAGCTAATTTTTATATTCCTAACATTAATATTAAGAAAAAGTTACTTTTTAAATTTTGTAATATTTCAAGCATCTGCGTTTGCCGCTGAATTCAAATAAAAGGCTTGGTATCGCAAAAGCGTCCAATAAATGACTGTGGCGTATCATATCCAAGGTCCCTTCTGTCGATTTCCTTACTTTATGTCAACTTGGGGGAACGTGACTTTTTCCCCCCCCCCCCCCCTCCCCCCCCCAATTGCGTCTCCTTAGCCTTGCTAGTCTCACGCAATTTTTCAGTCATATTTTTTTCCTTTTGATCCGCCGTTCTCATCCCGTTCAAATGGTAACCGTTTTGATTTCCCGTCTAGCAAGTCAATTTTTATGGAGGGTAGTGACCCGCGGCATGGGCGATCATGCCTTCTAGTAACTTACGCATTCTTTTTATCCCTACATTTTATCCTTTGGAGATATTTTTACGTTGTATCACTTGTTAATTTTGTGACAGTCATAGAGGCAATGGGCTGTCAAGAGCTACCTGCTCACAGCTCAAGGGATTATATCATCATCATGCCTCTATGCATTCAGTTGTTGATATAAATATGAAGCACTTGTTGTTTATTAGATATTGTAACCATGAATTTGTCTTTGATGTTGCGGTTTCTTTGATATCGCATATTAAAGTGCTGTTTGTCTCTATCTGTGTGCTACTGTAAGTTTTCCTTATTTCACCTTCACTTTATGGGAATCTGATGCCACAGTTGTTTGTCTTTACATGTTTACATCTTATAATAATAATCTGAATGTCTTGTACATATATATTCAGTGTGATTTTCTGCCTTGTGGTTTGATGATATCAACATTGCTTTGTAGAATTATTTTAAAACTTTGGCCTTAAATATTCCATATCTATTGCAGGTGGATTTCACCATTGATGATAAGCTAGAAATTATGAGAGGAGTAACAAAAGGAATGGCATATCTCCACTACAGTGAAATTGCTCACTGTGACCTCAAAACCCAGAATGTTCTTCTCATCAATGTCCCAGGTGAGCCTCTGACCGATGGCAGTAAGCCAGTTCTTGCCAAGATAACTGATTTTGGACTTAGTAAGATGAAATCAGATATGGCAACATCCAGCTCCTTCCCAGTTGCCAATTATGGAACACCTCGCTATGCAGCACCAGAGATACATCAGGGGAAGATCTTAAAATTGGACCAGCTGAAGAAAGCTGATATGTATTCCTTGGGGCTTCTCATATGGGAGCTTGCAGTTGAAGAAATTCCATTTGAAGACTTAACCTATCAACAGCTTAAGGTTCAGGTTGGTGAGAAAGGTCTAACACCAGTTGAGTCAGAAAATCTGAGACTTGATAAAAAGTTACATGAGTCACTGTCATTGTGCTGGAGTATGGATCCTGATAAAAGACCAAGTTCAAAAGACATGGCTGAGGTTGCTAGCACCTTGACCACTTTGTTTGAGGAGGGCGAAGAGTAATTCAGGCTATGTGTGATTAATAGTAGTGAGGCTATGTGAGATTAATAGTTTCAACAAGATATAAAGTGTTTGAGGAGATGAAGTAACGTAAATAAATGGTAACATAATAGTTTCTAGTGGTGTTGAGTCGATGAACTCAAACTCGAGTCAGACTTAAGTCACCACAATGACTGGACATGAGACTTTACTGAAGGTTTTTTTATTTTTTTTTTGAGACTTGACTCAAGACTTCCCATTTTTGACAAACCAGCTATGCTGTCCTCATTCATAACATTAACACACTCATTTGGATAAACATAACATGTTTTTGTTTAAAGCAATAAAATTAAAAGTGCCTACAGTTTGTGGTAGGTCCTAATTGTTATTTTTAGTGATTCATGTTAATGTCTGAATAAAAGTGATTATAGTGTAAATTATAGTAATTATAGTGTGTTTTGATCTAGTTCTAGATCAAAAGTGAAACTTGACTTGAAAGCTACAGTTAGGGACTTGATACTTTACTATAGACTTGCACTCATCATCAGCTGCCATCTCCACAATGAAGGTTGGCTGTAATGGATATCCAATGTCTTCTGTCTCTTGTCTTGGTGGTGCACTCTGAGACTCTTTCCTGTCCATCTCTTGATGTTATCTTCCCACTTAAAGTGCTGCCTTCCCATTGCACGCTTGACTTCAGCTCTCCCTTCTATTATGGTCTTCTGCAAGGTGTTATCCCTTTTTATGTGGCCGAAGTATTTTAGCTGCTTAACTAAAACTTGCACTAACAGACTTCAAACTTGACTTGAGACTTGCACAAAGAGACTTCAAACTTGACTTGAGACTAGCACTAAGAGACTTCAAACTTGACTTGAGACTTGTACTAAGAGACTTCAAACTTGACTTGAGACTTGACTTGAGACTTGCACAAAGAGACTTCAAACTTGACTTGAGACTAGCACTAAGAGACTTCAAATTTGACTTGAGACTTGTACTAAGAGACTTCAAACTTGACTTGAGATTTGCACTAAGAGACTTCAGACTTGACTTGAGACTTGCACTAAGTGACTTCAAACTTGACTTGAGACCTGCACTAAGAGACTGTCAGTCTTGACTTAAAACTTGTTAGGAAAGACTTGAAGACAACTCTGATAATTTCTAAGCATAACATTTTAATGTATATTTTTGTGTACACACGTGCTAACTTACAAGAACAATAATATGTAAGCAAATACATCTGTCATATTAAATGGAGAATATTATCTCAGTCATATTAACCAAATGTGCCTTTCCAAGGATATGAACGTATGGAGCCTACTGATTAACTAAGAGCTTTCTTCACATACTATATTTTGAGGGTTTGCTTTGAAGAAGCAGAAATTTGTACTTGTAAATAATGAATAATTTTTCTAAAGTGCTACCTGAATTCAGTATTTGCTCAAATTTATGTGTGATCAGAGAAAAGATTAGGGCATTGTATAAAGAATCTGAAGATAATCCTGCCACGTATCTCAGTTATAAAGTGAGATAGTTATAGAAAGAGTTAATAACGTAAATTAGGACTTCATTTTGCAGGTAGCAGAAAATATAAAGATGAATATTATTACATTAATCATTGTGGATGGGCATAAAGAGTTAACAAATGTAACATACAGCATTGAACGGAGTAGCATATGGCAACAACTCACTTCTCTCCATGAAAAAACTGTTTGGAGATGTCAGGAATCTTGAGCTGACTACGGCCTTTATTAGAGTCATTAGTGTTGAAATCTGAGGGCGAATGAGGAAGATGAAGAAAAAGACCATATATAATAAGGATTTCTTCTTGCAGAAGATGTAAAGTTGAACAGTATTACATGTAAAAATGTCAGCACAATGGGAAAATGTGATGCCTAACAGTATAAGCACACAATTATGACACTGAATAATGTGAGGACGCTAGAACTGTTTGACGTTAAAAAAGTGTGAACACAGAAGCAGTATGACCTTATAAAGTGCAGACACACGTGAAGCATATGACACTAAATAGTGTGAGCACACATAAATAACATGACATTAAATAGTGTGAACACATATTAACATTATGACATTAAATAATGTGAACATGGATTAACAATATGATGTTAAATAATGTAGCAGTATTTATTGTCAAGTCCACAGTCTGATCGACCGTATATATTATCCCTCGCAATTTGTGTTCACACTGCTAAATGTCCTATACTTACTGTGTGTTCACACTACTGAATGTCATATTCTTACTGTATTCACATTACCGAATGTCATATTCTTATTATGTGTTCACACTGCTAAATGTCCTATACTTACTGTGTGTTCACACTACTGAATGTCAAATTTTTACTGTGTTCACATTACTGAATGTCATATTCTTATTATGTGTTCACACTGCTAAATGTCCTATACTTACTGTGTGTTCACACTACTAAATATCATATTCTTACTGTGTTCACATTACCGAATGTCATAATCTTACTGTGTGTTCACATCACTGAATGTCATATTCTTACTGTGTGTTCATGACATTCAGTAATGTGAACACAGTAAGAATATGACATTCAGTAGTGTGAACACACAGAAAGTATAGGACATTTAGCAGTGTGAACACATAAGAATATGACATTCAGTAATGTGAACACAGTAAGAATTTGACATTCAGTAGTGTGAACACACAGTAAGTATAGGACATTTAACAGTGTGAGCACATAATAAGAATATGACATTCAGTAATGTGAATACATTAAGAATATGACATTCAGTAGTGTGAACACACAGTAAGAATATGACATTTAGTAGTGTGAACATGGTAAGAATATGACATTCATTAATGTGAACACAGTAAGAATAAGACATTCAGTAGTGTGAACACATAGTAAGAATATGACATTCATTAATATGAACACAGTAAGAATATGACATTCAGTTTTGTGAACACATAGAACATTAAATAATGTGAACACACAACAATTAAATGACAAAGAAGGAAAATATTTCTCTGTGTTGAATAGGAAATAAGAGTCAACCTTTTCCAGCTATGTCATAATATACCAGATATTTCCCCAAAGCATCAAGGTCACATATTCTATTAGAACAATAAGGTTTGTGTGTATATATATATATCTTTTTTTGTATGTTTAAATTTATGTTCTAAATTTTGTAACAATTTAAAAAAAAATTAAATTGAGAGTAATTTTCTTATTATTAGATAGTGTCCCCAAATTAGTGTATTTAATTCCTTTGTTTATAAACCAGATGAGAAATTATATATAAACCATACTTTCTACTCTAGAATGGGGTCAGATACGTGTTGCAGCAAAGTTTTAAAAATGTTTTTAAGTACCGTATGGCGTGAGCACAACAAGTTTGTGAAATGCTAGTTTATGTTATGAACTTTCGTATTCTTTCTGGAGATTTCAAAGAGAAGTGAGAAAGAGAGGAACTCATGAGGTTTTTTATGCAGGCTTCCGCCTTGCTTCTCCCATCTTCTACATCTGGAGCAGTGTTTCTTTCTTTGTTCCCTTTCGCCATTCTGAATGTAGAAGACTCCCTAAACTACATTTGTGCCATGTAAACAACAAGTTTGGGAAACACTGGTATTCTTCTTAGTAGAATGTATTAATAGTTCTTGGATGTTCAATCTTTAATATTTTTAAAAATGTGGAATGGATAATTGTTTCTTTTTCTAATACCTGCTAAGTTTTTCACTGTTTCTGTGATGCCTTCCCTGCCTTATCGTTCAAAGATGTGCAGTTTGCTTTTCTTGCACATATTAATACTGTAATTAAAAATGACATTTAAATCTGTGATTATCTATTATCTTAAAGATCGAAATCTGTTACGGATACATTTGTGGTAACTCTTTCTTTGTCTTAAATATTATTGTGCATATGTACAAGGGGCGTTCAGAAAATAATGCACCACATCGTTTTTCTCAGCTAATAATGAAGATAGAAGCATGAAATTTTGCACACTTCAAATATGGCATGTGCCAATTGTGCCCACCAAATTGCACCGCAACCGGCCAAATAATACGGCTGCCCTAAACCGTTGAAATGGAGCGTGTTAGCAACTTGCGTTATAAGCAGCGAATTGTGATAGAATTTCTCGTTGCAGAGAAGGAAACTGTTGTGAACATTCACAAGCGTCTATGTGATGTGTATGGAAACTTTGCAGTCGACAGGAGTACAGTCAGTCGCTGGGTTCAGAGAATCAAAGAATCAGGAAGTGGAGATAAGGAGCTGCTTGATCGGCCGCGCTGTGGACGTCCTGCCACAGCCACCAACGCAGAAATGTTGAAATGCGCTGAGGACATTATTCTTACTGATAGGCGAATCACTACTCAACAATTGGCCTTACAGCTGTCAGTCAGCATTGGTAGTGCAAATGCAGTTATAAAAACTCTCGGATTTTCTAAGGTTTGCGCAAGATGGGTTCCTCGAAGCCTCACAAATGACCACCGATTGCAAAGGAAAGCAATTTCTTCTGAATTGTTGGAGCGTTTCAATGCTGATGGAGAGCACTTTTTGGCTAAGATCGTTACAGGTGACGAAACCTGGGCACATCATTTTGAACCTGAGAAAAAAGACAGTCAATGGAGTGGCATCATCCGCAATCACTACGAAGAAAGAAATTCAAGACAATTCCTTCAGCTGGAAAGGTCATGATCACTGTCTTTTGGGACATTGAAGGTGTGATTCTTGTGGACGTTATGCTAAAAGGAGAGACAATCAGTTCTCAAGCTTACATTAAGACATTGAAAAAACTCAATCAACGTTTTCGCAGAGTTCAGCCGCACAAGAATCCAGCAGACCTGCTTCTCCTTCACGACAATGCGCGACCTCACACAAGTCTGGCAACACGGGAAGCAATCACCAAATTGGGTTGGACTGTACTACCCCATCCACCCTATACTCCCGATTTGGCACCCTCTGATTTTCATCTATTTGGTCCACTTAAAGATGCACTACGTGGGACAAGGTTTGAAGATGATGAAGGAGTGATTCATGCAGCGAAGAAATGGCTACATGATCAAGACAAAATCTGGTACGGGCTAGGAATACTTGCACTTGTTTCGCGCTGGCATAAAGCCGTACAAGTTGATGGGGATTATGTTGAATAATACCGATGTTTACATGACATATCCATGTATATTGTGTATAAATTTCATGCTTTTTGAATAAACAGCTCCTGAGAAAAACGATGTGGTGCATTACTTTCTGAACGCTCCTCGTATTTGCTTATGTTGACTCATATTGTGCTAAATGACGTTTGTTATTAAGGATAACAGCTAGTGTGACCTGACACACATACACACACCACAGCTGTTTGCGCCTTCTAAAAAGTCGCTACTTTAGTTTTGTGCCTTTTCACCTGTCCTGAAGGCAATAAATCTTGTTAACCGGCGAACACGGGGATTGTTTACATTGGCGGGAAATATCAGCTGACTTTGGCGTGAAATGTAAACCAGTGTAAGCGCATTCCTAATAATTACAGGATTAAAGTAATTAACTAGAAAATAACTTCCTGCAACATACTATCGCTCTGGATTTTCGTTGCTTTTTTCATATTATTTGCTTTGTAGCAGCCGTTACAAAACAGCATCATCATTTGAGGAAAATATTACCAAGAGTAACGGACTTTCTAATTAAATATCTTAAACTCTAAACAGATTAGACAGTTTTAAATTATACAAAAAATTTTGAGGAGAAATTAAAGATTTTCTCCACCTAATTTCATCTTTGTAGCACACCGCATTAATGTAGTGTAGTCAATTTCATAGGTCAGAGATGACAAAAACAGAAACATGAAGGGGCAGAACAAATATTGGCAAGAGAGATTAGGCATGATTGAGTGCATGTGGATATGAAAGAGATGATGGACAAGGGCTAGAGACGCCATTGGTCAGTTTTAACGATTTATGTGGTTTTGTTTGTGGGCTCTTATTGCTAGAGAACAGTTTAACTTGCTCAATTAAGCTTTTGAGAAATTGCTAAACAACATTTCTCACAGCAAATCTATATGTCAAGAATAATAATAATAGCCCCTTCAGTCATAACTGACTATGGGAATGCGCCCCTGAGGTGACAGCCCTCAGCTGCTTATTTTCCTGGCGCTCCTTTCGACGTTTTCTCCTCACCTCTGCTTCTTGTGTGAGCCTCTCTTCGCCCAATCTGAGGTGGCGCCGTAAATAGCATCGCCACTCAGTGCGATCGGCAGCTTCATCCTCCCATGTTGCTGGATCCATGTCCAGTGCCCTCATAATATGTCAAGAATCATCCTCATTATTACAAACATCAATACAGACATACATGATTTTGTTCATAAAGCTCTTCCCCAATAGGGCAATTCCTAAACAGCGTATATCAGAAAAACTATGTTCAAACGGGATTATAACTCATGGCTATGGAATGGGTATACATGGAGAACAAGGTGGAGAATTTGTATATTCAACATTATCTAAGATTGAAAGACGAGCCTGCTGTAATAGAAACGTAAGTTCACAGTTGAAATTTATAATGGAAACGCATTTGCTACAAATTTCTCCATCTGTCAACTTACAAATTCCCCCCAGGGAAAAACGAAAGCGTGAATGATATATGAGAGAATTTTTGGGGCCAGGGCAGATTATGTATATTCAGCGTGTTTGTGTATATAATATTGTGAATGGTAATAGTCATATCTCTGACATTTTGTGCGTATACATATAATAAATTATATCATTATTTTGTTTTAACATAATATTTTCACATTTATATTTACAATGTACAGCATCAACAGTGTTAATTTTTTTTTAAATGTCAGTATTAGTTTATGCCTACGCACTCTGTATAGTACAAGTAATATAAATTTAACCAAGGTTAATTACTTGTCAGTTCATCTTTTAATAATTCCTATTTGAAGCATGCTGCTAAAAATTTTCAGCGATGTCCATTTTCTATAACATATCTATTTATTTTAATGTATACATTGAGTACAGTTTCTGAATTATGTTAATGTCATTGCTAAACAATGATGACATATTAAAACTAGAAAAAAAACTACTTTTTGCACGTTTACAGAGTCTCATATCTTCTGTTGTAATTATAGTACAATGTTAAATTTTAAACAGAAACTTAGAGTAACATACTAAATATCACCAAAAGCCACTTTTAAACTGAAGTTTCCAACGATAACTTTGCAGTGAAGGTTTAATTACCCCCTATCGAATGTTTAGTGCACTGCGACTGGAATTCCCGAAAGCCAGTAAGAATTTGCCCCCGTGACCGAACGGTTACAGAAAAGAACGCAGGGAACTAAAAGCACGACAAACAGCTGTGACAAACACACACACACATACACACACACACACACACACATATATATATACATACATATATACTTACTTAGTCGTTCCCCTTCTACCGTGAGGTGTAGAGGTTTGGAAGAGAGAGCGCCAGACCATTCTATCAGCTGTCTTCTTCCTGGCCTGGTTCCATTCTAGTCCTCGGTCCTTCAAAGATTGTCTAATGTTGTCCTCCAGCGGACTCTGGGTCGTCCTGGAGGTCTGGATCCCTGGCTCTTTGTTTCCCATGCTTGTCGTGGTAGCCGATCTTCTCCCATTCTGCAGACATGGCCAAACCATCTTACATACATATATACACACATATATACATACATACACACACATATATGCATACATACACACACATATATACATACCTACACATATATATATGTGTATATATACATATATGTATATATATCATACATGCCACACTTAAAGGTTTACCCATAATCTGTACGGGGTGTTTGCGTTTTCAGATGTGTACGGGCCGTACACGGGTCTGTACGGGTTTTTTCGCCTAATTATTAACCCTTTCAGCACCATTATGACGTACGTCCTATTTTAAAAGCACCAGAACTCTTCTGTTTACAATCGTATCGGCAATTGCTGGGCACAAAAGATGACTTCTATGAAGCACTTCTAAGTACCATCAACACAATACCCAAGCATGACATAATAGCAGTCATGGGTGATTTTAACGCCAAAGTAGGTGACAACAACGATGGAGTACAAAGATATCTCGGTACTCATGGCATAGGCTGTATGAATCAAAATGGCGAAAGACTTCTAGAACTTTGTGAAATATCAAACCTCGTTGTGGCAGACACCATCTTTCCACATAAGAATATCCACAAGATAACATGGAATTCACCTGATGGCAGAACTAAGAACCAGATAGATCACTTCTGCATAAGCGCTAAATTTCGCTCATCAGTTCAAGACGTCAGAGCATACAGAGGTGCAGAGATCGGAAGCGATCATAACCTCTGCATAGCTAAACTGAGAATTAAACTGAAGAAGTTATACCAACGAATAAAAATAGAAGAATAGATGTACACAGACTGCAATCAAATGATATAAAGGAGGAATATAATGTCAAAATGAACAACTATTTCGATGCTTTAGGCAAAATTGACAACGATATCACCACCAAGACAATCGATACTAAATGGGAACAACTGAGAACAGCAATGACAGAAGCAGCAGTAGCGACCACCGGATACCTAGTACATAAAAAGAAAAAATGGATGAGAGAAGATACTTGGGATAAAATACAAGAAAGGAAAACAGCAAAACTTAAACTACTAGCGGCAAGTACACATAATGCAGTTGAATCTTGCAAAAAACTATATCTTATAACTTGTTAAATAAAGAAGTGAAGACAAAAACTCGGAGAGATAAAAGACATTTCATCAATGAACTGGCCGTAGAAGCTGAAAATGCTGCAAGAACTGGTAATAGTAGGTGCCTTTATCAAATTACAAAACAACTATGTCACCAGCCTACTGCTATGGAAACACCTGTTAAAGGTAAATTAGGGAATTCAATACCAACAGAAAAAGAACAAATGAAGAGATGGGCTGAGCACTTCATGGAGGTGCTAAACAGACCACCACCAACAGTAACACCTGATTTTAATAAATGAAACATCCACAACCACTTGCCAATAACTTGCGATGAATTCACGCTGGACGAGATCAAACAAGCCGTTAAAAGATTAAAAAATTTTAAAGCTGCTGGAGTTGACGAAATTTCAGGGGAAATGATTAAAGCAGTTAATGACAACAACCTCTTGAGAATTTTAGATATTATAAATGAAGTATGGAGAGAAGAACAACCACCACAACAATGGAAAGACAGTATTATTGTAAAGTTACCGAAGAAAGGTGATCTATCAGACTGTAATAACTGGCGTGGTATATCTCTATTATCAGTACCTGGAAAATTATTATGTTGCATGATGTTAGAAAGACTTAAATTGCATGCTGACGAAAAGATCAGAGAAGAACAAGCGGGTTTCAGGCCGAAACGATCATGTATTGATCAAATATTCACACTAAGAACAATTATAGAAGAATCAGTGGAAAGGCAATCACCACTTATTATCACCTTCGTCGATTTTCAAAAAGCCTTTGATAGTCTACACCGCCCATCATTGTGGAAGATACTTACAATCTATGGTTTTCCAACAAAATATGTGAATATAATCAAAGCGCTATATGACAATGCAAGATGTTGTGTTAGAACAAATAAAGGGAATACAGAATGGTTTACAGTAGAAACAGGGGTTAAACAAGGCTGTATTATGTCACCACTACTTTTTGGAATAGCTATTGATTGGGTTATGAGAAACTATACCCACAATGAACAATTGGGTATAAAATGGACAAATGGAAAATTCCTGGGGGACCTGGATTTCGCAGATGATGTAGCATTCTTAAATTCAACACCAAGACAATCCCAAGAAGCAATAAATAATTTGTGTCATCTCTCGGTTAAAATAGGTCTCCAAATAAATGCCTCTAAAACTAAAGCTATGAACTTTTCTAACGAGACCTTTGATATCATCTTGAACGGGGAAAAACTACAGAAAGTTGAAAGTTTCAATTATTTAGGCAGTGAAATGACTCAGGATGGTGACACAACAAGAGAAATCCATACTAGAATTGCTTTGGCAGCTAGCGCCTTCAATAGATTATCTAACATTTGGAAATTACGATCATTGAATATACATACCAAGCTTCGTCTGTTTAATTCAAATGTTATCTCATTGTTAACATACGGCTGTGAGAGTTGGAAAATAACAAAATCATTGGAGAACAAGCTGAATACATTCGAGAACAAATGTCTTAGAAACTCATGAACATCAGTTGGAAAGAATTCAAGACTAATCGACAAATAAGAGAAGACTCTAGGCAGAAATATGTCTCCGACTATATAAGGAAAAGACGATGGTCATATATCGGTCATGTCCTACGAATGCAAAAACAACAGAATACCACTACAGGCGCTCACTTGGGTTCCTGAGGGTAAGCGGAAAAAAGGAAGACCAAAAGAAACACTCAGAAGAACAATAATAAGAGAAGGAAGAACGTTGGGCCTAAATAATGTGCAAGAGCTAAGAGGAGTGGCGTCACAACGAACAACCTGGAGAGCACTGGTTTCTGCCTTATGCGCCGTGTTTGGCGCTTAAAGAATTTATTATTATTATTATTAATCGGATTCAGCATTGAAAAATCTGGCCACTAAGCTTGAAACGAACAAAATATTTTACTGCTAGCGAATACGGTAGAACTGATAATAGTGATTTTACAAAAGCGAAAGTTACAAACATGGACGCTGCCATACCGCCGAATCATAAACATTTTGTGGAAAAAGCACGAAAATTCTTGTTTGAGTTGAATTTATTCAACTTGAATGATTCTGACAACTCTTTTTACTGAGATTCTGGTAATCTTTACCTTTATTGCCGTCGAGTATGTTTAATATTTGTATTTTCGTACCATTTAGAGTTAAGGTTGAGGTTAGGTTTACGGTAGAAAGTGCGTAAGAAATGTAAATTTGAATAATAATACAAAACAAATTATGGGTAGGCCTAATATCGGAATGACGGTCGCCGAATGCTCTGCATGTATTTTCGTACCATTTAGAGTTAGGATTAGGGTTACAGTTGGGGTTAGGGTTAACCCGAAATCTAAATGGTACGAAAATACATGCGGAGCATTCGGCGACCGTCATTCCGATATGACCAAATTATGAAACTGAAAAAAAACCCCACAAAAGCAAGGCAAATTTGCATCTTAAACCAGGTCAGAGAAAAGTTTATTTGGAGTTACTTCTCTTCTTAGTTTTAATTTCGTTTCTTTAAAAAACAATGTGATTTTGCCTTGGGTGATCATCATTACGGTCATCCAATGATTTATATTTATTAAATAATTAATTACTATCAATGTTTGATTGACACTAAAATTCGTATGGGTATAACGGCTATTCCAATTTTTTGAAGTTCGGTAGAGAATATATAATATTGCGCCAGTTTATATTTTCATTGCTAGCTTTAAAAAAATATATATATATATATATTTGATTTAAGATTCCTAAACCTAACCCATAACGCTTATTACTGGTCTCTTTAGATCTATACTTTTATAAGGCACTATAGAACACACACCAAACTGTTCTTCATTTCCACCATAAATTGTATTAATTTTTTTTTTGCAGAAATAGACTAAATGATGATACAGTCACAGCTTTTCTACAATACCGGTACAAAATAAATTCTAACTCTTGTTGTTTAGGTTTTAAAGCAAGTGAAGACATGCTTAAAAAGGCAAAGGGCGCATGTCACTATGATGGTGCAGAACCATCTAATTGAATATATTTGTACATTAATTAACTCTATTGTTACGTTTTTCAGTCTGTACAGGTTTTGCGGGTCTCTGTACAGGGTTTTTGGATTTGTTGTACAGGTTTTTCATGTCTGAGGTGTGGCATGTATGATATATATATATATACATACACACACACATACATACATACATACATATATATACACACACACAATCATACATATACATAATAAAATGACTTCATGATTTACACATGGGTTGTGTAAAGAGAGCACACATACAAATAAAAGCTGATACAAATTATGGCTGATCAAATGTCTGATCTACGATGATTCTTTTGTCACTGTAATTATTTTTAAAATCTTTGTAACAGTTGAAATAATGTTGGAATTGTCTTATTTCATGTTGATTTTTGACGAAATACCTTATTGTATTTCAGACATGTCGATAACATTTATTAAAGTGTATTTATAAAAAGAACAAATGAATGAGTAAACTTTGTTTTAGAAGGGTTAAAGATTGGGCATGCAGGCCCATCTAACACTTTTTTCATTTGTCTCACCTTTCATTCTACATCCTGGCACTCAATCGTGTGGTCAAAATGTAAACAATTTGTACATTTCACATGCATCAGAAATTGTAAAAGACATACACACACTCCTATTTATACTCATGTTATCAGACCTGAAGGTCTAATAAAGTTGGACATGCGCCCTAATATAACCAAGTAGGTTGAATGGGACTCGCCTCGCCAAAACGAGGCAAACTATTATTTAAAAAAAAAACAAAAAACATTCCTAGTTGAAGTCTAGTCAGTTTTCTGTTGCATGGTACATTAGGTTCTCTAGATATCTGACATGTCTGTGTTTGATCTTTTAGCAGTTTATAGGCATGTCTGCCTTTCTTGCTTTGTTTCCAGTTTTCTGTCTATTCCTTTGTTATAATATTTTTAATTTTACTTTTGATCTCTGTTGTGCCTAACCCTGAGTTTATGTCGTTTGGACTGCTTCTTCCTGTTTTTGATTCCTTGTTGGCCACCTCGTTTCGTTCTATTCCCACATGCGAGAGTATCCATGCTAATAATACTGTGCAGCCCCTATTATTTAGGTATGTACTAAGTTGCAATATTTCTTCTGCTATGTCTGATCGGCTACATTCATGTGCATTTCTTAGTGCTTGAACAGCTGACAGTGAGTCAGTTAAGATTGTTAGCTTTTTTGGGGGCGGGGCTTGTCTGTAATTATTTCTAGTGCTTTTGCTATTGCCACCATTTCTGCTGTGAATATCGATGTGTTTTCAGTTACACTAAAATTTTTCTTCAGCTTCCAGGCTGGAATGTGTATTCCTATTCCGAGTTCCTCATCTTCTATGTTTGATCCATCAGTGTGTACTTTAAAGCTACCCTTAGTTATCTGTTCTATATATTCTCTGGCTATGTTTTTAATGTCGTTTTTTCTGCTTTTTTATTTATTATATCTGCAAGTTGAGAGTCAATGTTTGGTTTCTTGAGCTCCCAAGGAGGAATCGTTGGTGTGTGTTTACTACTACATTTTATTGCATTTGTTATAGTATTGTGATCAGTGTGAGTCCATTCATACGGGGCTAATAAAAGGTAACAGCAAGGCAGCTTTTGACACATTAAGAAGACTATCAAAACCCCAACAGCCCAGGGTAACTGTCATAGAAGATAGCAATGAGGCTCTGCTCAATGAAAAAACAGCTGTAATGAGAAGGTGGACATAATATTGTAAAGAATTATATAACTGTAAACTCGACACTGACTATAGCATATTAAACAACATTAAGTGTGAAAACAGGGAACTCGGAAATGCAGCAATATTACGGGAAGAAGTGGAAGAGGCTATATGTTCGATGAAAGGAGGGAAGTCACCGGGTGTGGATAATATCCCAGCAGAGCTCTTGAAATATGGAGGACCAGATATAGTAAAAATCATGACAACAATTTGCCAGAAGATATGGAGTACTAAAAAATGGCCAAATGAGTGTGCGCAGTCATTAGTAATACAGCTTCCAAAGAAAGGAAATCTAAAAAATGTGCAAGAATTACAGAACCATTAGCCTTATTAGTCATCCAAGTAAAGTGATGTTAAGGATAATTTTGAACAGAAATCAGAAGAAATCTTGTCCGAGGAACAGGCTGGCTTTAAACCAAAAAGAAGTACCTCAGAAGAAATCTTCAATATTAGATTACTGATCGAAAAACATCTCCAGCATCAACGTGATTTATACCATAACTTCATCGATTTCACAAAAGCCCTTGATCGAGTCTGGCATGAAGGCTTATGGCAAATAATGAGAAAATTCAATTTTGATACCAACATCATATCATTGAAGCACTATACATCTATGCAAGCAGTGCTGTTTTTGCAAGCAATAACATTGGAGAATTTTTCAAAACAACTGTAGGAGTTCATCAGGGATGTATCCTGTCCCCAGTGCTCTTTAATATATATCTAGAACATATTATGCAGGAGGCTCTCTATGATTATAAAACAACCATATCGATTGGAGGCCGACCTCTTTGCAATCTACGTTTTGCTGATGATATCGATCTTATAGCTGTAACAGAATCAGAACTTCAGGACCTTACCTCTAGACTGGAGAAAGTAACAAGAACGTATGGGATGGAAATTAATATAGAAAAAAGCAAGATATTGGTGAATAGCCATAAGAAACATGTCCCGACCAACATTACGTTAAATGGGAAAACGTTAGAAGTTAACACCTTTAAATATCTGGGGTCCACTATATGTAGTGATGGAAGATCAAGTAAAGAAATCAAGACAAGACTTGAGATGGCCTCAGCTGCCATGACAAGGCTGAATGTGATCTGGAAAAGTAACATCAGTTTTCCTGTGAAGATCAAATTATACAAATCACTTGTATTATCTATTCTCTTGTATGGGTGTGAGGGCTGGACACTCACTGCAGATATGGAGCGAAGGATTCAGGCTTTTGAGTATAAACGTTATAGAATAATTTTCTGCATTTGCTATAAAGAGCACAAAACAAATGTCTATGTTAGAGAGAAAATAAACACCTATGCAGGCCACAAAGAACCACTTTTGTTCGTAGTGAAACGTCAGAAGCTTGCCTGGTTTGGGCATGTAACTCATCATGACTCCTTTTCGTAAATGATCCTCCAGGGAACAGTCGAAGGTAAACGGAGAAGAGGAAGGCAAAGAAAATCCTGGGCTGATAACATCAAAGAATGGGCAGGACACGGTTTTTCCACACTTGTACGCATTGCTGAGGATAGAGAGCAGTGGATTACCCTGTCTGCTGATGCTTCCACCATGGCACCCTACGACCCGTTACGGGTTGAGATGATGATGATAGTATTGTGTTTTTCTGTTTCCTCTATGTACTTCCATCCAATTGGGTATCTTGTGGGATCAAGTGGGGTATCCCAGGTCGTAGGGAGATTCTTCACAAACATTGCATATTCTGGATGGTTTTTGTCTATTAGTACTTTGCCCATGTAATTCAGTCTAAGTTCTTTTCTTCTTAGCTTGAGGGATATTCCTAGTGCTACCCTTAGTGCTTCAAGTGAAGTTAATCATGAAGCTTCAGCTATAATACTTAGTGCCTGGTGTTGTATTTTATCCAATTTTGTCTTATTGCTGTGAGCTGCAGAGTCATATATTATGCTTGCATAGTCCATTTCCCCCCTTACCTGTAGAATGTGAGAAGTGACTTGGTGCTTGCTCCCCAACCACTGCCTTCTAGGTATCTCATCATATTAGTGATGTTTTTTCCAGTTTAGTTGTTGGTCTAAAGTCATGCCTAAATTATAAATATTTGGTTGTTCCTACTGTTTTTATTTTGTGCCCTTGGAATTTTATGTCTATTGTTTTATTTTTTAAAACTCTACCTCTACTGAATATCATTCCAACTGTCTTTTGAGCATTTAGTTGGAAACCTCACTTAGCCACCCATTCTGCAATCTTGTTTATTTGGGTTTGTAGATCTGTAAATAATCTGGGAAGGATTTTCCACGTCCTCCAAATAGCTGCATCATCTGCAAATTGTGACAGTTTGTTTCTTCTGTTGCTGAATTCCTCTCCTAAGTCATTAACCATAATAGAAAATAAGGAAGGGGATAATACTGAGCCTTGAGAGATGCTGTTTGGTTGCTCTTTAGCTCTGATTGGTTTTTATGTACCTGTACTGTAAAGTATCTGTCCTGTAAGAAGTTTTCTATGTAGTTGTATATGTTTTCTGTTATGCCTATCTTGATAACACTGACTAACAAAAAAAAACTTTTTTTTTCTTTCTCTAACATTTCTATGTTTTTCTGGTCAATTTTAATGCGCTGTTTTTAAATCTGCAAACCGTTTTTCTCTATCAGGTCGGGATCTCTAGAAATACGCAATTGAAGTTTTTTAACAACGCATACAGTATTACAACATCATTCGTACAAGAAGTATAACAGTTATGTAGGCTTGAATTTCTTTGCAGTCGACTTTCGTCGGGGAATGGCATGGCGTACATCGCGATGAAGCATCCAACAATAATCGGCAAGCATGGTCACACTCCACCGTCCTTGATAACGTGACTCCATTACGGCGATATCTTGATGGAATCGTTCTCCATGTTCATCGCTGACTTCGCCAAGGTTGTCAGGGAAAAAGTCAAGATGTGAATCGAGCAAATGGATTTTGAGGGACATGTTACAGCCCATAATCTGTATGCATCTATGCACTGCTTAACAATATGCACATAGTCGACAGATTTGTGATTTCCCAGAAAGTTATCGACGATCGATTTGAATGCCATCCATGCGCGACGTTCACTACCATGTAACAAGTTCTCGAATTGTTTGTCTGCAATAACTTTCCTAATCTGAGGTCCTACAAAGATACCTTCCTTTATCTTTGCATCGCTAAATTGCGGAAACTTTTCTCGAAGATAAGTGAAAGCTTTGCTCGTTTTATCTAACGCTTTTACAAAATTCTTCATGAGCCCCAACTTTATATGTAACAGTGGTAAAATGAAGCTGTCTTTGTTAACTAATGGCTCGTGTATTACATTTTTATGCCCGAGCTGCATACGATCCCGGATAGGCCACACCTTTCTTGCATAATGTTCCTGTCTGTTGCGGCTGTCCCATTCACATCGGAAGCAACACAATTTTGTATACCCAGTCTGCATGCCCGTGAGAATTGCAATGACCTTAGGTCTCCACAAATCCGCCATTGGTAGTCATTGTACTTTATTTTTTTCCAAACGTATAGCCATATTGTCATAAGTTTCTTTCATATGAACAGAGTAGGTGACTGGAATTGATGAAAATAAGTTTCTGTTATGCAATAACACAGCTTTTAGACTAGTCTTGGAAGAATCGATGAAAGTCGCCATTCGTTGACTATGTGCTTATGACGAGGTGCACCATTAGACCGTTTACATCTTTGCAATAGCAAATGTCATCATCCATCTCAAAGTATTGAACAAGTTCTCTGTGTCTATGACGAAATTTAGATATCGGAGTATTGGGCGCTAAAAGATTCCATTCTTTGAGTCGCGAACCGAGTAATTCCGCTTGTCCTTTGGTAAGAGCGAGATCACGTATTAGATCTGAAAGTCCTGAATGGTTAATTAAGTAAACACTATCATTCACCGGTATGTAATCTGAGTCAGAATTAGTTTTTCTAATGCAGGTAAACTATCACTTTCTGATGGTTCATTCACGTCCAACGGATTATGTTCTGGTGGTACTTGGATCGGACACGTGATTGGATCATGAGGCACTGGTTTCGAAACCAATTCAATATTTGAATAAACCACAGACTTTCTAGTTTTAAAAGTGAAACCATGGATATTTGTCAAGCAGAAGTACAATCAGTAGTGTGCTTTGTGTGTTCAGCCATATTACTGGCACTCCAAAAGGCATCGACTTATGCTTAGCGATTTTCGTAACCAACCTGCCAATGTATCGAACAAACTGCATTTGGCTTCCAAGATTTATTTGCATCATCAACTTTCGAATCGAAATAAAGTTCATATGCTTTCTTTAGTAATGGTGTAAAGTTTTACTGGTCAACACGATCGGTAAAATATCTGCACACGTAACAGAACAGATCAGCCGAATTTCTACAACTTCTAGAAGCCATATTTTGCTCAGAATTATTTCAAAATACAGTAACTATTTGAAAAATCGCGTAACATATGTCATGCATCTTTTAGCAGTATAAAAAGTAGAATTATGTTGCTTTTTATTAATTTTTAATAAGTTATATAGTAAAAATGAAACGGAGCAAATAACGGTTTCCCAAAAATATATTTATTCACAAATATCTTAAGAACCCGACGTGATAGAGATAAACGGATTTCAGATTTGAAATCAGCGCAAGAAACTGACCTAAGAACACTTATTCTTATATAAGAAAGAAAAATGTTGTTTGTCAGTGTAATCTTATATAACATACCTTCTCTCCAGCATTCATCGTATGCCCTTGCAATATCTGAGAATATTGTAGTGTGAGGTTTTTATTGGCTCTAAGATCAGTATAGTACTGACAATACCGAAATAGAATTTCTGCAGGAAAATGGGGAAGTCCCAGTGTATGAGAGAACTACTGGTATCACAAATTAGTTACGGCTGTGAATGATCTGATCTCGAAAAATTAGTAGAGTGGAGACAGTCATAAAATGCCACCCCACTGTGTAACTAACTGCGATATTAAAACAAGGAAACAGATTTACTTATTACCCCAAGATGCAGCAATATGAATATATATGACTGCCTGCGTCAGGACCAGCGAACCAGATCAAGGATATATATATATATCTGCATATATATATATATGGGAATATAAAAAATATATGTGTCGACCGAAAGGTGCAAATATCACAGCTACGTTGGAAACAGACACAACGCAACCACCGTCCTTTTCAGGGCGAATATATATATATATAACAAGTCTTCCAATTATAGGAACAAAAATTATTTCAGCTGTGCTGTTAATTTTATCTCTCACTACGCTAAATCACTTTTTCTTCCTTGACGGTTAATTGCTCACAGTTGCCGACGGAAATGGTACTAATGTGTACTCATCTCTTAGATCAGTTCTGTCCTTCCTAATTTGTTGCACACAACACCTGCTGATGATCGTTCCTTTAGCCCACCTAAGACTGAGGGAGACTAAGGATGTAGCTCCGGTACAATCACTGCTCCTGCGAAGTTCCAGGCAGCTGGATTGACTCAAACATATGACCTCACGTTGGATGACACGAATAAACCTGTAACAAGGAAAAATAGGGGCTAATTTATGTCATCAAGCCCACCTATTTCTAGTGTATATGAGATGAGCGTGTGTCTCAGGTGTCTGCATGTAGGATGAATGACAACATGGCTCAGTATGATTTAGCAATAGCGAGACAAGACAGGTGTGTACTTGCAAAACATTCTTTCTAATAATTCAATACATGAATACATCCAATAATTTGTACATCTAGGTTTAAGTTTTCCTTCCACCCATAATATACCAGGCCATCTCTGATAAGAGCTATACTGGCTGGTAAAATATATCCTAACAATACTGTTGTAGTTATATGAGTCCTAAAGGTTATATTCAAATTGGTTTTCTTCTTCAGCAATCATATCAGGAAATACAATCATTATACCTAATTCCCCAAGATACAATCAGTATACCTGATACATTCATAGTAAAACAAAATCCTAAAGTTATATTAAATATATATTTGGGACCGGGTTTGCCTTCCCTCTTCGATCCCTACTCTCTCAGCCAGACTGCAGTGATGCAGCCTGTTTCCAGGACCACCACGTGGAGGTGGAGTAGGGTCTTGGTCAGCTCTGGTTCTGCGGAGCTGGCAGAGTGGATAAGTGGCGATTCGCTACCGTGGCTAGGCGGTTGGGTGCCGTTCGGAAGGTCCTGGTTCGATCCTGGTAAGCCTATCACTTCTGTTGTTTTTCTGTTGTCTGGTCTTCTACTTCTTTATTTCTCACTGAGTGCCTGATAACTACCTTTGTGTGTTGTTTGTTTATTTATTTACTGTTTACAGGCCTCGGGTTTCCCCTCCTTATATGTTTATGAAATATATACAGGTGTAGGCTATTTTCTGATGGTTTACCTCTTCAACAGTCATACAGGATGGGTGTGAAAAAAAATCGAAAAAAGGTAATTCGTCTTACGAGGACAAAAGACAAAGAAAATAGCCAACGTTACGACCACAAGGTCTTCGTCAGGGAAAGGAAAGAAAGTGAAGGCTAGATAGGACACATAAGAACCTAAAAAAATATAAAAATGAAACCTAGGTACTTCCCTGAAGGAAACTTACCGCAAACGGACTGGCGTGCCCGGAAAAGGAAATGACTGTCACCACCGGATGTATACAATACATACTACGAAACTGAACAATAAACTACCCAAACGTAATATTAGTGGGGACTGGAAATAGAAGAGGACAGAATGAGTTGGAGATAAATAAATATGAAATAAAAAATCAAGACATATTAAAAACAGTGTATTTTATATTCATACATATTATTAGAAGGCGGCAGAAAAATAGGATAAGAGTGGAAAGAGTCAAAATGGAACAAGAGAGGAGGGGGTGGTGGGGGGGGAGGGGGGGGGGGGGGGGGGGGGGGGTGGGGTGACCTCAGACAAAGGTGTGCAGAGTGTTAAGACCGGCTGGTTTTAGACACCCCATGCGGTGGATAAGACGGTTCTCAAGCTGTTCTCGGCTAGCAGTGTCAGAGGAGCAGGATCTGATCGCCGTGACCTGGATGTCGATGGGACCATGATGGTCAGGACCATTAAAGTGTATGGCAACTGGTGTGGATTTTTGCTGAGAGATGTCATTCAAGTGCCGGCTGAATCTGTCCCCTATGCCACCAAAGGTGCTTCACAGAAAACTTCCTGGGTCACAGACTCTGCTTGGAGGATAGGGAGATGGCGGAAAAGGATCTGTTTGACTGCAGTGCTGTGAGGGTGATAGGTCAAGATCAATTTGACTCTATCCGAAGTGGGTTTATAGTGAGGTTTGAGGGCCTCCTGACGAGAGATGGGGAGCACACGTTGGAGGGCAGAGGTGAGAACATGTTCCGGATAAAGTCTGCTACGGAAGAAATCCAACATCTCATTGGCTCGGAAGTGGAAGTCATCATCGTCTAGGCACAAACGGCGGAGGCGGAGAAGTTGTGAGAATGGAAGGGAGTCACGGCACGCCCGAGGATGAGAAGAGGTATACACAAAGTAGCTATGGGCATCTGTCGGCTTGTAGTATACTGAGGTATTAAGGCCGGAAGGCGTGATAGTAATAGTAATGTCAAGAAAGTTGACAGATACTGTAGTAATGAGGGAGGTGAACTTGATGGTGGGGTGGAAGTGGTTGACAAAGTCGATGAAGCGGGATAAATCAGTCTCGGACATATCTGTGAGACCAGTGCCATCATCGATATATCTGCGGTAACACCCGGGGAAAGGACCAGAGTATTGTTGCCATATCTGATGCTCCAAGTGGCCCATGAACAGGCAGGCATAGCTAGGACCCATCTTCGTTCCCCATGGCAACACCACTAATTTGGTCGAAAAACTGACCATTGAATTCAAAGGAATTAAGTTGAAGGACCAGTTCAGCAAGACGGAGAAGAGTGTCAGTGGATATAGAAGGACAAGTGCTGGTCAAGAAAAAACCGAAGAGCTCGGAGACCATCAGAGGGAGGAATTGAGGTATACAGAGAACAGACGTCTAACAAGAAAAGGCGGTAGGAGCGGTCTGCTGAGAGTCGGATAGAGGAGAAAGTTAAAAGAGCATGATTAGTGTCTTTGACAAATGAGGGAAGATTCTCAACGATAGGCTGGAAAATGCTATCTAGGAAGTCAGAAATGTGCTCAGTAGGACAGGAACAGGCCGAGACAATAGGTCTGCCAGGGTGGTCGATCTTGTGAATTTTGGGGAACATGTAGAATACAGGCTTGCCCAAAGAACTATCATGAATCCTAAGATGAGATGCGTGGGGAGGAAGAGCATTACCGGTGATGAGCTGTTTAATAGTGTTGTGTACAATGCGATTGTTGGAGACAGTAGCATCGCTGGTCCTGGGCCTGTAAAAAGAACCATTGGTCAATTTTTACCTTCACTTAGGTATAAGTCCTTCTGCCAGACGACAATGGCTCCTCCCTTGTCAGCCGGTTTGATGACAATGTCGTCTCTACGGCGAAGAAGGGAGAAAGCACGGGACTCTGCAGAAGTGAGATTGGAATAATGCAATCTACGAGGGCAGAGCTGCTGAATGTCATGGATGGTGTTCTTGATATACAGGTCTAAGGCATGAGAAGCCCCGGTTTAGGTGTAAAGGGAGGTTTCGTAGAGTGAGTAAAGCGTGCGAAGATGTCGGATTCAGCCTGAGACTGCGGAGTGCTGTCTTCCTCTATAAAATTGAACTTCAGCCTCATGCGACGGTGAAACCGATGAACATCCTGGAGGAGATTACATGGGTCTAGGGTCGGACGAAGAGGAACAAATTTTAGGCCCTTACTGAGAACAGAGCGTTCTCCCTCAGAGAGCAGCAGATCTGAGGGGATGCAGACTACATGAGTGCAGGATGGAGTGGAGGATGGAGGGCAGCTTTAGGGGTAAGGAGGAGACGGGATAGTTTATGATGTTTAGTAGTGGAAAGGGACTCATGCAGCTACCGGTTCAGTGTGTGGATAGTGGTGCGTATCATAGAATAGAAAGGGAAGTTGTTGGAGGTGAGACAACGTAAGTGAAGCAGAAGCTGTGACTGTTGGGCACTGAGATCCGATTTTTTTTCACACCCATCCATTTTAATCCACGTCTTACAGCAGTTCCCCTCAACTTCCTCAACAGTCATACACAATCATTATACATGATACCACAAAATACAAGCATTATACATGATATAGTCATAGGTTATATTCAGGTTGGAGTTATATGAGTCCTAACAAGGACTGTTTGGTTATATTTCAGAGTGGAGTTATATGAGTCCTAACAAAGACTGTTTGGTTATATTTCAGAATGGAGTTACACGAGTCCTAACAAGGACTGTTTGGTTAAATTTCAGAGTGGAGTTATATGAGTCCTAACAAGGACTGTTTGGTTATATGTCCGAGTGCAGTTATAGGAGACGTAACAAAGACTGTTTGGTTATAGTTCGGATTGGTTTTCGTCTTCATCAATCATATCAGGAAATACCATCATTATACCTGATTCCATAATATATAATCATTTTACATGATACACATTAATTATATACAGGTGTAGGTATTATAAATGCAGCGTCTGTTGAACGTGGATTGGCTGTGCATATTAACAAAGCAGTGGGTTTACACCTGACTTTACGACAAATATGGCTACTGTTTATGCATCCCTTTTAAATCCTGATATTACCTCATGTTCTAGTCTGGTAAGTTGGTCCATAGTGCTTCTGTTTTCCCTAAACCCTGATTGGGTTGGGCTGTAAAGATTGTTCTTTCCCATGTGATATTTTAAAATATTGTTCACCATAGTTTCCATTATTTTCCCTATTTGGTCTGCAGAAGCTTGCATCATGCGACTCTTTATCTGGTTTTAGTATTGGTATGACTACTGCTACTTTCCATGACTTTGATATTTTACCTCATGTTTTTCTGTCTATGCACCCATCCATTTATCTTTCTTTCTATCCACCAGATCCACGCGGTTACATAAATGATTATTAGTTACCTCCCTTTGGTTGCTTGGGAGGATACTATATACAAACTCGGCAAGTATCGAATCCAAACACATTGACGAAAAAAAGGGGGAGAAGAGGAACCAAAAGCCATTGGAAAAAAAAACATTGAAAGCAAAAGCTACTGTAAATCCTCCGCTTGTACCATAGTTTTTACGATAGAATCAAGATGAGACATTTTGGGGTTTACTCTATCTATATGTCTATGTAAGTGTCTACCTGATAGATAGATAGATAGATAGACAGACAGACAGAACGAACGGAAGAACTTCTTCGTTCGTCCTGAAAAGGACGTTGGTTGCGTTGTGTCCGTTTACAGCGAAGCTGCGATATTTGCGCCTTTCGGCCGATAGATAGATAGCATAGAAATTTTAGGGAACGGAGGTTAACTTCCCTCTTCGTTCCCTACTCACTCAAAAGGACGTTGGTGATGCGTTGTTTCCAGGTTTACACTTGGAGCTGTAGGATATTGGTCAGCTCTGGTTCGGCCTGACACAATCCGACTTCTAGCTAACTGCATTTTACTTTTGACGAACGGAGGAACGAAAGCCTTTATTCGATCAAACTCAGAATTGGCAGCACAGACCCGTCTAAGACGGACAGATAGTGATAGCAGACAGTTTCCATTAGACCACTTGGAGATGGAGTAGATAGATCTTGGTCAGCTCTAGGTTCGCTGATACCCTGACGCAAGCAGTCTAGCTATGGATCCCGCTAGACTGCATAGATCAGATAGATAGATAGATACGATAGATAGGAACGAAAGATAGATAGATTTATTTTCAAAGGGTTAAGAATTGGCCGCACAGACCCGTCTAAGACGGACAGATAGATAGATAGATAGATAGATAGATAGATAGATAGATAGATAGATAGATAGATAGATAGATAGATAGATAGATAGATAGATAGATAGATAGATAGATAGACTGGTCAAAGCACCGATGGATGGACGGGCAGACGGGTGGATAGAAAGAAAGATAAATGGATGGGTGCATAGAAAGAAAAAAATGAGGTAAAATATCAAAGTCATGGAAAGTAGCAGTAGTCATACCAATACTAAAACCAGATAAAGAGTCCCATGATGCAAGCTCCTACAGACCAAATAGGGAAAATAATGGAAACTGTGGTGAACAATATTTTAAAATATCACATGGGACAGAACAATCTTTACAGCCCAACCCAATCAGGGTTTAGGGAAAACAGAAGCACTATGGACCAACTTACCAGACTAGAACATGAGGTAATATCAGGATTTAAAAGGAATGCATAAACAGAAGCCATATTTGTCGTAAAGTCGGGTGTAAACCCATTTCTTTGTTAATATGCACAGCCAATCCACGTTCAACAGACGCTGAGACAGATTAAATTACACGAAGTCAAGTTCCCCCAAGATGGCGGCAGACAGAATAAATTGGAACAAATAAAATAAAAAGGAAAAAGAACTGTTGCTTCGGAACTGGGTCATGGAAAGTACGAAATCGTCGGCAATAAAATATACCTACAAGCACTAGAACACCCAAGTAAATGTAGCCGGCCAGACATAAAGGAAGAAATTCTAGCAATTAACACATCACTAGGGAACATAGGATGTAGTGTGAGGCTAGTGTGGGTTCCAGCACACATATGTATTGCTGGTAACGAGTTGGCAGATCAGAACGCCAAGAATGGAAGAACAAGTAAACACAATATAAGAGCAGGACTGGGAAGGTCGGAGATCAAGAGCCAAGTGAAGATAACTATAAACGAGGAATGGAAGACAGCATGGAAGAAAAGTAGAAAAGGCAGACACGCGTTCAAACTGCTGAAAGAACCAACGAGGACGTGCCAGGTCAGAGAAGAATTAAAGATACCATCAAACAAAAAACTGTGGCGTCTCCGTCTCAGTGCAGCATACTTTATGATAGAAGAACCACACTGCCAAGAATGTCAGGAAGAGAATGACATAGACCACTACCTGATCCACTGTATAAAGTATGAACAACAAAGGCTTGAATTAAAAACTTACTATAGAAAGCACAATATAGATTTGACAGGTGATAAGGTTTTAAGTATAGATGCCCCAAGAGATGCCCAATCAATACTTAAAAGACATATACATAAAACAAAGGAAAACATATAAGGTTAGTGTTGCGTACGTTTTACCTAAGGGGGTAGTCTTCGGTCCTGCCAATGTACGCACCAGTCTTGAGATAGTTATATTATTTGTGCGTACGTTTTATTCACGCACCGACGTGCACAATGCAGAGTATGAGTTGCTCTTTGCGCACGGGTAACCTAGTTGGGGGATTATGACGTCAGCTGTTGTAAGGGCAAGATGGACTCTCTCTCTGCCCGTATGTTATTATTTTGATTCTGAACAATTCGATGGAAGAATTGTTCTGAAGGATTTTGTTGAGTCTTCAGGATGAAGCCAACATGCAGTTCAATACGTAAGTTTCGTTTGAACCTTCATGTATATTAATACGTCTATGAATAAAGTGGAACAGATGATCATCACTGGATTCTAGCGGAAATCCATATGTTATTGGATTCCTAGAATGGAACAGTTGAGATCTTTACTTCACTGTAAATATTTCGTAGTGGGAAGTCCTACGAGTAAAGGATAACTATTTGATCATATCTTGAATATTGGATATTTTGTAATGCCTATGCCAAGGTCGTGGCATATTTTGTAGGAGAGGTTAGTCAACTGAAGTCGCTAACCTGATTGTATTTTCGTGTAGAACTTTTATGGATTATATCAAACTGTATAGATTATTGTAAGGAGAAAGTCTGGGATTTAAACAAGTATTATATGGAAGCGTCATCCATGAATTGAATCCGTTTTTTTTTACTGTTACAGACGTCCTTGGAACAAGGTTAACGGACATGACCGTAATGTATTTCAAATGACAACTGTTAGGAAATCCTAGTCACTTGGATAGAAAAGGACTTGATTGATAAAGAAATCTACAGGAATGTTTTATTATCAACAGTAACTATAATTATGATGCTCTCATCGTTTGTCTTGATCGTGTCGTTGATTGCCGTTTGTCATTCTTCAATAAACCTGAATAACTTTTACCCACGAGTTGACTCTAGTCATGAATTGGCCAATTGCCTACCACTCGTTGGAATTTGATTGAATAACTTTTTGACAACTTTTCATTGAAACCATTCGCGTGTCTAAGCTAGTCATTGATGCATCTACCACTAGCATACCGTTTCTATCATCAATAAATGGTGGCCAGTCCTTGTTTACATTAATTAATTATCATATTTAGAAATTAAGAGTATAGTGACTACTTATAAAGCATAATGTATTCACTAGATTATTTCATTAAGCAAGCAAAAGCTCTTCAGATACCTCCTGAAGAGGTACGACAATTCGCTATGTCGGAATATAAAGAATCTCAAAGGTTGGAAGCTCAAAGATTGGAGGCTGAAAAGTTAAGATTGGAAAATTTGAAATTTGAGGCAGATCAAAAACGGATTGAGTATGAGGAGAATGAGAAAAAAATGAGATTAGCAGCTGAATTAGAAGAGAAACGATTTCTGCGTGAGGCAGAACAGAAAAGATTGGAGGCTGAAGAAAAATTTAGATTTGATGCTGCAGAAAAAGAAAGACTACTTAAGATTGAAATGGAAGTTAAACAAAAGGAAATGGAAGTTAAACAAAAGGAAATGGAAGAAAGAAGATTAATAGCTGAACAAAATACAAAAAGACTTCAGCTTGAGACAGAAGAGAATGATAAGAAACGTCAGCATGATTTGAAACTTGCCGAATTGGAATATGATAGAATTAGGTTAACTCAAGAAGCTAATTCGCAGAGAACTTTCGAAGGCCAATCTTCATCCAGGCATGATAATTTTAAGGAAATTCACCTAAAATTACCTGATGCATCTACCACTAGCATACCATTTCTATCAACTAAAATCACAAAAGAACTAAACAATAAATGGCGGCACAGTGTGTTTTGGACAAGTTTCAAAGAAGGGAACTTACTCAATATTTTTCCAAAAATCGTTAGACAGAAAGACCCGTGCCTTCATCATGGAATCTACACGACGGTATTAAATGAAAGAAAGGTCAGCAATGACGCTCTTCGAACACCAAGTTCTCCAGTGAAAAACTACCTACGTTGGAAAATGAATCCTTTTTGGTCCTTATTTACGTTTGCGAGCTTTACTCTAATACTCAGGACGAATTTTTTTGATTCTCTTACATTTCCGATTTTACGAGGCACATTTTTTCTTTTATCAGAAAGATGGATAATTAGTCCTCGTTTATTACTGTATTGTGTTTGGCTGGTATGAAGGTCTTTTCGATTTACTACTGCGCGATAAGGTGCTATCGTCAGTAAATCCAGCATTTCTTGCATTTTTGCACGAACGGAAACCTTTATCTATGAAAGATCTAGAAGAACATTCAAAAAATTTCTGCACTGCTCACCCATCCATGGATCTAAGTAATGCTCAGATTAAAAGTGAATTGCCAGTTGCTTTTGCCGTACAACAAAATAATTTTTCACGAAATCGTTCATTGAGTAACGACAGATACTTTAATAAGGGAAATAATGAGAATTTCAACAATGGTAATTTTTATAAGGGGAGGCAATTCCAACAATCTGCTCCATTCAATGTTTCTTGGAACCAAGCACATAGATCGCGAGATTTTGGTAACAATAATTTCAAACATAATCAAGGGTATAATAATAAACAAAACTGACGATCAAAATCTCAGGAACCACAAAATAGACAAGGATCGTTGAATAAACCATTTAACCAACCTTATAATTGTAATTATACTAATTATCTTACTCCTCAAAATTTTAACGCGAGCAGGAAATTAGCTTTAATTGGGGCAATTTTTAATGCAAAATAATCAGAACAGATCGCGACGAAGAGATAGATCGTCGAGAGCCAGACACGTAGACATTCTAATGTCGCTTTAAGTGATTTCAGGCTAACAATGAACAGGTTAAGGTGCTGATATCATAATGCCATGTCCTGTTCTATTGATAGTCATCAGGTGACAGCTTGGGCAGAATGCTCAACACTTTTCCGGCCCAAGGCGATCACGACGTTGCGCTGCGGACACATTTTGCCTAGCCTACCTGCGGTCTGCACGGCAACTTTTGTACATCAGGGACAAGGATCTCTTAAGTTTCACAAAGGACTTGTCAATAATATTCCATGCTCTCTTTTATTTGATTCAGGTTGTACCACGGTCGGTGTACGGACTTCGCTGATAGATCCTCGTTATGCCACGGGCCACACAGTCAAATGCGTTACCTTTGGAGGCACAGTGGAAATGTTTCCCACAGCCATTATTAATTTAAATACACCATTTTTTTCAGGGAAGATCCACGCCTGTCTTCTTCCTAATCCAATTTGTGATGTCATATTGGGTCGTATACATGTAAAACATGCGACAGGGTACACCACAGCAAATTTTTGACATGGGAAGAGCGACATTTAAGGTTATAAATGCAGGTGACTAGTCTCAAGCTACTAATTAAATGTACGCACCAGTCTTGAGATAGTTATATTATTTGTGCGTACGTTTTATTCACGCACCGACGTGCACAATGCAGAGTATGAGTTGCTCTTTGCGCACGGGTAACCTAGTTGGGGGATTATGACGTCAGCTGTTGTAAGGGCAAGATGGACTCTCTCTCTGCCCGTATTTTATTATTTTGATTCCGAACAATTCGATGGAAGAATTGTTCTGAAGGATTTTGTTGAGTCTTCAGGATGAAGCCAACATGCAGTTCAATACGTAAGTTTCGTTTGAACCTTCATGTATATTAATACGGCTATGAATAAAGTGGAACAGATGATCATCACTGGATTCTAGCGGGAATCCATATGTTATTGGATTCCTAGAATGGAACAGTTGAGATCTTTACTTCACTGTAAATATTTCGTAGTGGGAAGTCCTACGAGTAAAGGATAACTATTTGATCATATCTTGAATATCGGATATTTTGTAATGCCTATGCCAAGGTCGTGGCATATTTTGTAGGAGAGGTTAGTCAACTGAAGTCGCTAACCTGATTGTATTCTCGTATAGGATTTTTATGGATTATATCAAACTGTATAGATTATTGTAAGGAGAAAGTCTGGGATTTAAACAAGTATTATATGGAAGCGTCATCCATGAATCTGAATCCGTTTACTGTTACAGACGTCTTTGGAACAAGGTTAACGGACATGACCGTAATGTATTTCAAATGACAAACTGTTAGAAATCCTAGTCACTTGGATAAAAAAGGACTTGATTGATAAAGAAATCTACAGGAATGTTTTATTATCAACAGTAACTATAATTATGATGCTCTCATCGTTTGTCTTGATCGTGTCGTTGATTGCCGTTTGTCTTTCGTCAATAAACCTGAATAACTTTTAACAACGAGTTGATTCTAGTCATGAGTTGGCCAATTGCCTACCACTCGTTGGAATTTGATTGAATAACCTTTTGACAACTGTTCATTGAAACCATTCGCGTGTCTAAGCTAGTCATTGATACATCTACCACTAGCATACCGTTACTATCAACTACAATCACAAAAGAACCCAACAATAAATGGCCAGGCACAGTGATGTTTTGGACAAGTTTCAAAGAAGGGAACTTACTCAATATTTTTCCAAAAATCGTTAGACAGAAAAAACCCGTGTCTTCATCATGGAATCTACTTTAATGCGGTTATCAGAAGGTCAAGGTCAGCAATGAACCTGGAAGTTCTCCAGTGACTAGGTACGTTGGACATCAGTCCTTTTGGTCCTTATTTACGTGCGAGCTATACTCTAATACTCAGGACGAAGTATTTCGATTCTCAAACGTACATTTACGGAGACGAGGCACCATTTTTTGTTTGATCATGCCGAGATAAGTATAAACGGAGTCTCGTTTATTACTGTATTTGTGTTTGGCTGTGCCTATTCTATTCTATGTCCAATTGTTAATATACTTTTCATGTTGCATGTTCTATGTTGTATATCCGTCGTGGGGTGGTAGGGAGGTCGATCTGACAAACGAGGTTCATCTCGAAGCCGATTCGGGCTCTTTGTCAGATGTTCTATAGGGTTTGATTTAAAGTTTCAATTGAGCGATAATTCCGGTTCAAAGGCTAGAACCTTGCGTAGTTCCGATCGCTAAATGCTTCTTATGATCGTATTTGTTTAGCTGTTCAGTCAAGTTTTAATTTATTGTTTTAACCACAGTTATTTTTTTACTCGTACCTTAGTTTTATAATCTACAAATTTTTTTTGTTTGCTATATTACGTCATCCTCACCTGAACTATCGTTCAGTTCTTTAAAAAACATATCTTTTTACACTGTCTTGTCAATGTATTGTTTAGTATTTGATCGCAGTTATCATCGTCTCCATAAACTCTTTACGACATTATTTTTTAATTTTAGTTTTCCAACATTTTTTATTTTTATTTGGATTTCTGCGACTGTTTTCTACTGTCTTTGAGTACGCCTGCGGGAATTCATTGGCTTGTCATAAAGCAGATGAGCTTCCCAATGGCTTTTGCTGTTGTTTGACTTTTGCTATTGTCTATGGCTTTTTGTCTGTTCATAACATGTCATTACATAAATTAATTCATTGATTATTAATATATTTGACAATTATATGAGTATGATAATACCGTTCTAGGACAGGAAAAAGGAAGACCACTCGGTGCATTAACAAGGTTTAATTAATTTACATTAATTAATTATCATATTTAGAAATTAAGAGTATAGTGACTACTTATAAAGCATAATGTATTTCACTAGATTATTTCAATTAAGCAAGCTAAAAAAAGCTCTTCAGATACCTCCTGAAGAGGTACGACAATTCGCTATGTCGGAATATAAAGAAATCTCAAAGGTTGGAAAGCTCAAAGATTGGAGGCTGAAAAAGTTAAGATTGGAAAATTTGAAATTTGAGGCAGATCAAAAAACGGATTGAGTTCTGAGGAAAAAGAATAAAACCCGGAAAATTGAGAAAAAAATGAGATTAGCAGCTGAACGGAGAAATTAGTTCCGCTAGGAGAATAAGAGAAACGAGAAACGATTTTCTGCGTGAGGCAGAACAGAAAAGATTGGAGGCTTGAAGAAAAATTTTTAGATTTGATGCTGCAGAAAAAGAAAGACTACTTAAGATTGAAATGGAAGTTTTTAAACAAAAAGGAAATGGAAGTTAAACAAAAGGAAATGGAAGTGGAAGAAGATTAATAGCTGAACAAAAATGCAAAAAAGACTTCAGCTTGAGACAGAAGAGAAAAATGATAAGAAAAACGTCAGCATGATTTGAAACTTGCGAATTGGAATATGATAGAATTAGGTTAACTCAAGAAGCTAATTCGCAGAGAACTTTCGAAGGCCAAGGCTTCATCCAGGCATGATAATTTTAAGGAAATTCACCTAAAATTACCTAAATTTAACCCCCCGTCTGACGACGTGATATTTTTTTTGGATAGGTTTGAGGCCACCTGTAGGTCCTACAATGTGGATAAATCGCTATATTCTGCATAGGTATCCAGATTGCTTACGGGAGATGCTTTGGCGGTTTATCATACCACCAGTATTAATGATAAGAATAATTATGACGCTCTTCGAGCTTCACTTCTCCGAAAATTCCAAATGACAGAAAATGAATACCGATTACGTTTTCGGACTTTGCTACCGCAATCAGGGAAGAACTTTTGTGATTTTCTTTCCCAAATACGGCTAACACTAGAAAGATGGATCGAATTATCCAAGATAGAAAAGTCGTATGACGGTCTTTTTTCGATTTACTACTGCGCGATAAGGTGCTATCGTCAGTAAATCCAGCATTTCTTGCATTTTTGCACGAACGGAAACCTTTATCTATGAAAGATCTAGAAGAACATTCTAAAAATTTCTGCACTGCTCACCCATCCATGGATCTAAGTAATGCTCAGATTAAAAGTGAATTGCCAGTTGCTTTTGCCGTACAACAAAAAAATAATTTTTCACGAAATCGTTCATTGAGTAACGACAGATACTTTAATAAGGGAAATAATGAGAATTTCAACAATGGTAATTTTTATAAGGGGAAGCAATTCCAACAATCTGCTCCATTCAATGTTTCTTGGAACCAAGCTCATAGATCGCGAGATTTTGGTAACAATAATTTCAAACATAATCAAGGGTATAATAATAAACAAAACTTGCGATCAAAATCTCTTCTTCTTCTTCTTCTTCCATCCTTAGCCACTGACCGACAAAGCAGTCCGTAGCCAATACGCCTATAGGCGTCTTAGAGCAACAAGAAACTAATTGTTGTTCCGTTACGCCTAATGGCGTTTATTGGTACAACAAAAAATTAATTGTTGTTTCCGTAATCAGTATGGCTGGCAAGCGGGTGATCAGCCCGCTGGTATCAAAATCTCAGGTTCCACAAAATAGACAAGGTTCGTTGAATAAAACATTTAACCAACATTATAATGGTAATTATACTAATTATCGTACTCATCAAAATTTTAACGCGAGCAGGAATGACAATTGGGGCAATTTTAATGCAAATAATCAGAACAGATCGCGACGAAGAGATAGATCGTCGCGCCAGACACGTAGACATTCTAATGTCGCTTTAAGTGATACTCAGGCTAACAATGAACAGGTTAAAGGTGCTGATGCTCATAATGCCATTTCTTGTTCTATTGATAGTCATCAGGTGACAGCTTGTGCAGAATGCTCAACACTTTTCCAGCCCAAGGCGATCACGACGTTGCGCTGCGGACACATTTTGCCTAGCCTACCTGCGGTCTGCACGGCAACTTCTGTACATCAGGGACAAGGATCTCTTAAGTTTCACAAAGGACTTGTCAATAATATTCCATGCTCTCTTTTATTTGATTCAGGTTGTACCACGGTCGGTGTACGGACTTCGCTGATAGATCCTCGTTGTGCCACGGGCCACACAGTCAAATGCGTTACCTTTGGAGGCACAGTGGAAATGTTTCCCACAGCCATTATTAATTTAAATACACCATTTTTTTCAGGGAAGATCCACGCCTGTCTTCTTCCTAATCCAATTTGTGATGTCATATTGGGTCGTATACATGGTATAACAGAGTGTACACCACAGCAAATTGCTGCATGGGAAGAGCGACATTTTCAGGCTGCAAATGCAGTAGTGACTAGAGCTCAAGCTACTATTATGTCGCATGATACACCATATGAACCTACAGTTCATACCACTTGTGATGACGATGCTCCTATTTCACGGGAGTCGTTTGCAACTTTACAAAAGAATGATGATTCATTAAAAAAAAAAAAAATTTTTTTCAGTATGTGAACAAAAAGAATACAAGCAACAAACTTGCAAAATCTAGACATGACTTTATTCTTAAAAATGGGATTTTAGTTAGATTGATACGGGAAAAGGATTCATCCTTATGTTCTCAGATTCTAGTCCCGTCTTCTATGAGATCGCGAATATTGCGACATGCTCATGACTCGCAATGCGCGGGCCATATGGGTTTTTCACGTACCAAATCCAGAGTGCTTTCTGCATTCTACTGGCCGGGCGTTCATAGAGATATTACTCTCTATTGTCGTTCATGTTTGATATGTCAGGAAGTTAAAGTACGGGGGCCCATTTCATGCGGCTCCTATTCAAGCTGCGGACATCCCGATTAGACCATTTGATAAAATGGCTATCGACATTATTGGTCCGATGCTTCCATCTGCCAGAGGGCATACGCATATTCTTACTTGCATTGATATGTGCACTCGTTGGCCTGAGGCCATCCCTCTGAAGAACACCTCATCTGCCAGTGTAGCAGAGGCGTTAATGTTGATCTTCTCACGCATTGGTTTTCCGCGGAAGATCTTATCGGATCATGGGGTTCAGTTCATTTCTGAATCCATGTCTCAAGTTATGAAGACATTAGGTATAGACAGATCACTTAGTTCAATTTACCATGCGATGTCCAATGGGTTAATTGAGCGTCAAAATAGGACACTCAAGCAGTTGTTGGGTAAGATGACCCAAGATCACCCTCAGGATTGGGATCGGGTCCTACCCGCCGCTCTCTTCGCGTATCGCGAGGTGCAAAATCAAGCCACGGGGTTTTCTCCGTTCCAGCTTGTTTTTGGCATGCAACCACGTGGCCCGATGTCGTTAATCCACGACTTATTGGTTGAAGAGAATATTGAAGAGGAAACTCAATCCTCTTATGAGTATGTGATCTCTCTGAGAAAGAGAATCATAGATGCTTGTAGACTAGCTACTGCATCATCCGAACAAGCCAAAGAAAAAGCTCGTCTATTTGCAAACAAGTATAGACGTCTTCGCCAGTTTATTCCTGGTGACGAAGCTTTTGTCTTACTCCCTGCTCATAACAATCGTCTATTAATTACTTGGAGAGGTCCTTTCAGGATCATCTCAAGAATATCCGATGTTGACTACATCGTTGATGTAAATGGTAAACATAAAACCTTCCACATTAACATGTTGAAGGAGTATTACTCACGTCCTGATTATCTACAGTCAGTATTCCAAGCAACTGACGATCCTACACCTCCTATTCAACACTATTCTAGTTTGTCAGTCATCCAAGAAGAAGATTCTTCTTTCGATGATGTACAACTGCCAATACCAGTTGTGCCACTTCATTCCACTGAGAATTGGAATGATGTTACTATTTCATCTACTCTTTCGGCTGATCAACGTCAGCAAGTCTCTAATATTCTACACTCGTATGAGGATGTCCTCACTGACATCCCAGGTCATACGTCAGTCATCCAACATGACATTATTCTGACTGACGATACGCCTGTTCGAGTGCGCCCATATCCTATCCCTTTACACTTTCGTGATAAGGTTGATAAGGAATTGGATGAGATGCTTCAATTAAATATAATTGAACCATCTTCATCACCATACTCTTCTTCTATGGTGATTATTAGAAAGAAAGACAACAATATTCGTCTTTGCGTAGATTACAGGAAATTAAACAAAGTTACAAAGTTTGATGCGGAACCTTTACCTCTCTTAGATGACTTATTGGATAAATTATCCCATGCTACATTTTTTTCGAAATTTGACCTTTCAAAGGGTTATTGGCAAGTGCCACTCACACCTAAAGCAAAGCCATTCACCGCTTTCTCGACGCCACGGGGACTTTTCCAATGGAATTTTATGCCATTCGGATTAATGAATGCGCCAGCTACCTTTGTACGCATGATGCGCCGCGTACTGTCTCATCGTCCCGATGTCATTACTTACATAGATGACATCTGTCTTTTCAGTAACTCTTGGGATGAACACATTCAGGGATTAAAAGCTTTACTTTCTACTCTACGGGATTATAACTTAACAGCGAAACCTTCTAAGGCATTTTTCGGTTTTCATGACATCTCCTTTTTGGGTCATCGTATAGGTCGGGGTTTAATGTATACAGAAGACAGTAATGTCTCGAAAATCTTAAACATCTCAGCACCTAAGACAAAAAAACAAGTTAGGTCTCTTTTAGGACTAATACAGTTCTATTCTAAATTCATCCCTCATTTGTCTACTATAACTGCACCTTTTTCTTCTTTACTGAGAAAAGGGACAGCTAACATAATCCAGTGGACTAACGAACACCAAATCGCGTTAGATTATATAAAAAGATTTTTTTCAAATGCGCCATTTTTGAAGTTGCCTAACAAAGATCTTATTTTTATTCTCCGTAGTGACGCATCTTCTTACGCCATTGCTGCAGTTTTGATGCAGGAATATACGGGCACCTTATTTCCAGTCATGTACGTTTCGAGAAAACTGACGGCGAGCGAAATGAAATACTCCGTTCTGGACAAGGAGTTGCTCGCGTTAGTTTGGTCAATCACAAAATTGGAACGTTATCTGCTGGGCTCCCACTTTGTAGTGGAGACAGACCAAAAGGCCCTCACAGCACTGAACACTAAGGACGTTAAATCATCAAAGTCCACCAGATACGCTATCGCTCTTCAGCCATATAGCTATGAAATTCGAGCGATTCCTGGAGTGAAAAATGTGTTTGCGGACTGTCTGTCAAGATGTCCAAGCGAACTGGTCGAACCTAAACCACTTCCGGATGTTGAAACGTCCTCATAGATAATCAATCAAATATAATAAGAGGAACTGAGTACATTATCAATTTTTGAACTTCTATACGTGCTCTGTATGGAACTGAATTATTCGTACCAGCAAAAAAATTCCTGGATATACTTACTTTTGGATTATAACGTAACTTCGTGTGTGTAGTAACATTTTATTAGTACGGAAACACTGTTCATAGTGACACATAGACATTCATTATTCTATGGAACATATTACACTACATACTGTATTCAAGAATATCTTTGCATCTTGCATGGAACATTAAGAACATATTCTAGTCGATTACTAACTAGTGTTAATGGAACAGTAACACTGAGTAAAATTGCAATTACTTAAATAAATTAGTAATTAGTTATTTGTTTGTAATTAAGAACTATCTTAATTAGATGAAATCAATTAAGCCACTTAATTACTTGTAGAGCACACATTAATTAACTTGAATAGTTGTAAGTGTCTCTTTATACTTATATTTACTTCTCATTATACATTATCTCTCACGTTTAGATAACTAGTCCACCGTCATAATGTTAGAAACATTACGGGTGTTGCTTCTTAACGTGTTTAATTATGCTTTGCTGCATTTTGCATCTTTCATTTTCATTTTTTGATTCTCTTGTCATTTATTATCATCATCGTTGCTATTCATTTTCATTTGAAATCACATGTTTGAGTTGTAAATTTAGTTGAATGTTTTTATCATTTTTTTGGTTTTCATTTTCAACTTTCTTTTACTTCGTAGTTTACCACATCGTTCCAAAGTAGGTCGATTGTGGATGTGTGCTTTAATGCATACTTTCATTCAGTTATATTGATTTCCATTTTCATATTCTTTTTTATAATATTGTATAACTTTATGAATATAATTTATGCACATAGACGTCGATGTAGTTTTGACTCACCTCTCTTGGGTACTTAGTTTAAAAAAAAAAATTAATAGAATTAATTTTTTTTTAAGGGCCGGTGATAAGGGAGCTGTTGCGTACGTTTTACCTAAGGGGGTAGTCTTCGGTCCTGCCAATGTACGCACCAGTCTTGAGATAGTTATATTATTTGCGCGTACGTTTTATTCACGCACCGACTTGCACAATGCAGAGTATGAGTTGCTCTTTGCGCACGGGTAACCTAGTTGGGGGATTATGACGTCAGCTGTTGTAAGGGCAAGATGGACTCTCTCTCTGCCCGTATGTTATTATTTTGATTCTGAACAATTCGATGGAAGAATTGTTCTGAAGGATTTTGTTGAGTCTTCAGGATGAAGCCAACATGCAGTTCAATACGTAATTTTCGTTTGAACCTTCATGTATATTAATACGTCTATGAATAAAGTGGAACAGATGATCATCACTGGATTCTAGCGGGAATCCATATGTTATTGGATTCCTAGAATGGAACAGTTGAGATCTTTACTTCACTGTAAATATTTCGTAGTGGGAAGTCCTACGAGTAAAGGATAACTATTTGATCATATCTTGAATATCGGATATTGTGTAATGCCTATGCCAAGGTCGTGGCATATTTTGTAGGAGAGGTTAGTCAACTGAAGTCGCTAACCTGATTGTATTCTCGTATAGGATTTTTATGGATTATATCAAACTGTATAGATTATTGTAAGGAGAAAGTCTGGGATTTAAACAAGTATTATATGGAAGCGTCATCCATGAGCATGAATCCGTTTACTGTTACAGACGTCCTTGGAACAAGGTTAACGGACATGACCGTAATGTATTTCAAATGACAACTGTTAGGAAATCCTAGTCACTTGGATAGAAAAGGACTTGATTGATAAAGAAATCTACAGGAATGTTTTATTATCAACAGTAACTATAATTATGATGCTCTCATCGTTTGTCTTGATCGTGTCGTTGATTGCCGTTTGTCATTCGTCAATAAACCTGAATAACTTTTAACAACGAGTTGATTCTAGTCATGAATTGGCCAATTGCCTACCACTCGTTGGAATTTGATTGAATAACCTTTTGACAACTTTTCATTGAAACCATTCGCGTGTCTAAGCTAGTCATTGATACATCTACCACTAGCATATCGTTACTATCAACTACAATCACAATAAGTATTGTTGGGTTCTTTTGTGATTGTAGTTGATAGTAACGATATGCTAGTGGTAGATGTATCAATGACTAGCTTAGACACGCGAATGGTTTCAATGAAAAGTTGTCAAAAGGTTATTCAATCAAATTCCAACGAGTGGTAGGCAATTGGCCAATTCATGACTAGAATCAACTCGTTGTTAAAAGTTATTCAGGTTTATTGACGAATGACAAACGGCAATCAACGACACGATCAAGACAAACGATGAGAGCATCATAATTATAGTTACTGTTGATAATAAAACATTCCTGTAGATTTCTTTATCAATCAAGTCCTTTTCTATCCAAGTGACTAGGATTCCCTAACAGTTGTCATTTGAAATACATTACGGTCATGTCCGTTAACCTTGTTCCAAGGACGTCTGTAACAGTAAACGGATTCAGATTCATGGATGACGCTTCCATATAATACTTGTTTAAGTCCCAGACTTTCTCCTTACAATAATCTATACAGTTTGATATAATCCATAAAAGTTCTACACGAAAATACAATCAGGTTAGCGACTTCAGTTGACTAACCTCTCCTACAAAATATGCCACGACCTTGGCATAGGCATTACAAAATATCCAATATTCAAGATATGATCAAATAGTTATCCTTTACTCGTAGGACTTCCCACTACGAAATATTTACAGTGAAGTAAAGATCTCAACTGTTCCATTCTAGGAATCCAATAACATATGGATTCCCGCTAGAATCCAGTGATGATCATCTGTTCCACTTTATTCATAGACGTATTAATATACATGAAGGTTCAAACGAAACTTACGTATTGAACTGCATGTTGGCTTCATCCTGAAGACTCAACAAAATCCTTCAGAACAATTCTTCCATCGAATTGTTCAGAATCAAAATAATAACATACGGGCAGAGAGAGAGAGAGTCCATCTTGCCCTTACAACAGCTGACGTCATAATCCCCCAACTAGGTTACCCGTGCGCAAAGAGCAACTCATACTCTGCATTGTGCACGTCGGTGCGTGAATAAAACGTACGCACAAATAATATAACTATCTCAAGACTGGTGCGTACATTGGCAGGACCGAAGACTACCCCCTTAGGTAAAACGTACGCAACAGCTCCCTTATCACCGGCCCTTAAAAAAAAATTAATTCTATTAATTTTTTTTTAAACTAAGTACCCAAGAGAGGGGAGTCAAAACTACATCGACGTCTATGTGCATAAATTATATTCATAAAGTTATACAATATTATAAAAAAGAATATGAAAATGGAAATCAATATAACTGAATGAAAGTATGCATTAAAGCACACATCCACAATCGACCTACTTTGGAACGATGTGGTAAACTACGAAGTAAAAGAAAGTTGAAAATGAAAACCAAAAAAATGATAAAAACATTCAACTAAATTTACAACTCAAACATGTGATTTCAAATGAAAATGAACAGCAACGATGATGATAATAAATGACAAGAGAATCAAAAAATGAAAATGAAAGATGCAAAATGCAGCAAAGCATAATTAAACACGTTAAGAAGCAACACCCGTAATGTTTCTAACATTATGACGGTGGACTAGTTATCTAAACGTGAGAGATAATGTATAATGAGAAGTAAATATAAGTATAAAGAGACACTTACAACTATTCAAGTTAATTAATGTGTACTCTACAAGTAATTAAGTGGCTTAATTGATTTCATCTAATTAAGATAGTTCTTAATTACAAACAAATAACTAATTACTAATTTATTTAAGTAATTGCAATTTTACTCAGTGTTACTGTTCCATTAACACTAGTTAGTAATCGACTAGAATATGTTCTTAATGTTCCATGCAAGATGCAAAGATATTCTTGAATACAGTATGTAGTGTAATATGTTCCATAGAATAATGAATGTCTATGTGTCACTATGAACAGTGTTTCCGTACTAATAAAATGTTACTATACACGAAGTTACGTTATAATCCAAAAGTAAGTATATCCAGGAATTTTCTTGCTGGTACGAATAATTCAGTTCCATACAGAGCACGTATAGAAGTTCAAAAATTGATAATGTACTCAGTTCCTCTTATTATATTTGATTGATTATCTATGAGGACGTTTCAACATCCGGAAGTGGTTTAGGTTCGACCAGTTCGCTTGGACATCTTGACAGACAGTCCGCAAACACATTTTTCACTCCAGAAATCGCTCGAATTTCATAGCTATATGGCTGAAGAGCGATAGCGTATCTGGTGGACTTTGATGATTTAACGTCCTTAGTGTTCAGTGCTGTGAGGGCCTTTTGGTCTGTCTCCACTACAAAGTGGGAGCCCAGCAGATAACGTTCCAATTTTGTGATTGACCAAACTAACGCGAGCAACTCCTTGTCCAGAACGGAGTATTTCATTTCGCTCGCCGTCAGTTTTCTCGAAACGTACATGACTGGAAATAAGGTGCCCGTATATTCCTGCATCAAAACTGCAGCAATGGCGTAAGAAGATGCGTCACTACGAAGAATAAAAATAAGATCTTTGTTAGGCAACTTCAAAAAATGGCGCATTTGAAAAAAATCTTTTTATATAATCTAACGCGATTTGGTGTTCGTTAGTCCACTGGATTATGTTAGCTGTCCCTTTTCTCAGTAAAGAAGAAAAAGGTGCAGTTATAGTAGACAAATGAGGGATGAATTTAGAATAGAACTGTATTAGTCCTAAAAGAGACCTAACTTGTTTTTTTGTCTTAGGTGCTGAGATGTTTAAGATTTTCGAGACATTACTGTCTTCTGTATACATTAAACCCCGACCTATACGATGACCCAAAAAGGAGATGTCATGAAAACCGACAAATGCCTTAGAAGGTTTCGCTGTTAAGTTATAATCCCGTAGAGTAGAAAGTAAAGCTTTTAATCCCTGAATGTGTTCATCCCAAGAGTTACTGAAAAGACAGATGTCATCTATGTAAGTAATGACATCGGGACGATGAGACAGTACGCGGCGCATCATGCGTACAAAGGTAGCTGGCGCATTCATTAATCCGAATGGCATAAAATTCCATTGGAAAAGTCCCCGTGGCGTCGAGAAAGCGGTGAATGGCTTTGCTTTAGGTGTGAGTGGCACTTGCCAATAACCCTTTGAAAGGTCAAATTTCGAAAAAAATGTAGCATGGGATAATTTATCCAATAAGTCATCTAAGAGAGGTAAAGGTTCCGCATCAAACTTTGTAACTTTGTTTAATTTCCTGTAATCTACGCAAAGACGAATATTGTTGTCTTTCTTTCTAATAATCACCATAGAAGAAGAGTATGGTGATGAAGATGGTTCAATTATATTTAATTGAAGCATCTCATCCAATTCCTTATCAACCTTATCACGAAAGTGTAAAAGGATAGGATATGGGCGCACTCGAATAGGCGTATCGTCAGTCAGAATAATGTCATGTTGGATGACTGACGTATGACCTGGGATGTCAGTGAGGACATCCTCATACGAGTGTAGAATATTAGAGACTTGCTGACGTTGATCATCTGAAAGAGTAGATGAAATAGTAACATCATTCCAATTCTCAGTGGAATGAAGTGGCACAACTGGTATTGGCAGTTGTACATCATCGAAAGAAGATTCTTCTTCTTGGATGACTGACAAACTAGAATAGTGTTGAATAGGAGGTGTAGGATCGTCAGTTGCTTGGAATACTGACTGTAGATAATCAGGACGTGAGTAATACTCCTTCAACATGTTAATGTGGAAGGTTTTATGTTTACCATTTACATCAACGATGTAGTCAACATCGGATATTCTTGAGATGATCCTGAAAGGACCTCTCCAAGTAATTAATAGACGATTGTTATGAGCAGGGAGTAAGACAAAAGCTTCGTCACCAGGAATAAGCTGGCGAAGACGTCTATACTTGTTTGCAAATAGACGAGCTTTTTCTTTGGCTTGTTCGGATGATGCAGTAGCTAGTCTACAAGCATCTATGATTCTCTTTCTCAGAGAGATCACATACTCATAAGAGGATTGAGTTTCCTCTTCAATATTCTCTTCAACCAATAAGTCGTGGATTAACGACATCGGGCCACGTGGTTGCATGCCAAAAACAAGCTGGAACGGAGAAAACCCCGTGGCTTGATTTTGCACCTCGCGATACGCGAAGAGAGCGGCGGGTAGGACCCGATCCCAATCCTGAGGGTGATCTTGGGTCATCTTACCCAACAACTGCTTGAGTGTCCTATTTTGACGCTCAATTAACCCATTGGACATCGCATGGTAAATTGAACTAAGTGATCTGTCTATACCTAATGTCTTCATAACTTGAGACATGGATTCAGAAATGAACTGAACCCCATGATCCGATAAGATCTTCCGCGGAAAACCAATGCGTGAGAAGATCAACATTAACGCCTCTGCTACACTGGCAGATGAGGTGTTCTTCAGAGGGATGGCCTCAGGCCAACGAGTGCACATATCAATGCAAGTAAGAATATGCGTATGCCCTCTGGCAGATGGAAGCATCGGACCAATAATGTCGATAGCCATTTTATCAAATGGTCTAATCGGGATGTCCGCAGCTTGAATAGGAGCCGCATGAAATGGGCCCCGTACTTTAACTTCCTGACATATCAAACATGAACGACAATAGAGAGTAATATCTCTATGAACGCCCGGCCAGTAGAATGCAGAAAGCACTCTGGATTTGGTACGTGAAAAACCCATATGGCCCGCGCATTGCGAGTCATGAGCATGTCGCAATATTCGCGATCTCATAGAAGATGGGACTAGAATCTGAGAACATAAGGATGAATCCTTTTCCCGTATCAATCTAACTAAAATCCCATTTTTAAGAATAAAGTCATGTCTAGATTTTGCAAGTTTGTTGCTTGTATTCTTTTTGTTCACATACTGAAAAAATTTTTTTTTAATGAATCATCATTCTTTTGTAAAGTTGCAAACGACTCCCGTGAAATAGGAGCATCGTCATCACAAGTGGTATGAACTGTAGGTTCATATGGTGTATCATGCGACATAATAGTAGCTTGAGCTCTAGTCACTACTGCATTTGCAGCCTGAAAATGTCGCTCTTCCCATGCAGCAATTTGCTGTGGTGTACACTCTGTTATACCATGTATACGACCCAATATGACATCACAAATTGGATTAGGAAGAAGACAGGCGTGGATCTTCCCTGAAAAAAATGGTGTATTTAAATTAATAATGGCTGTGGGAAACATTTCCACTGTGCCTCCAAAGGTAACGCATTTGACTGTGTGGCCCGTGGCATAACGAGGATCTATCAGCGAAGTCCGTACCCCGACCGTGGTACAACCTGAATCAAATAAAAGAGAGCATGGAATATTATTGACAAGTCCTTTGTGAAACTTAAGAGATCCTTGTCCCTGATGTACAGAAGTTGCCGTGCAGACCGCAGGTAGGCTAGGCAAAATGTGTCCGCAGCGCAACGTCGTGATCGCCTTGGGCTGGAAAAGTGTTGAGCATTCTGCACAAGCTGTCACCTGATGACTATCAATAGAACAAGACATGGCATTATGAGCATCAGCACCTTTAACCTGTTCATTGTTAGCCTGAGTATCACTTAAAGCGACATTAGAATGTCTACGTGTCTGGCTCGACGATCTATCTCTTCGTCGCGATCTGTTCTGATTATTTGCATTAAAATTGCCCCAATTGTCATTCCTGCTCGCGTTAAAATTTTGATGAGTACGATAATTAGTATAATTACCATTATAATGTTGGTTAAATGTTTTATTCAACGAACCTTGTCTATTTTGTGGAACCTGAGATTTTGATCGCCAGTTTTTTGTTTATTATTATACCCTTGATTATGTTTGAAATTATTGTTACCAAAATCTCGCGATCTATGAGCTTGGTTCCAAGAAACATTGAATGGAGCAGATTGTTGGAATTGCTTCCCCTTATAAAAATTACCATTGTTGAAATTCTCATTATTTCCCTTATTAAAGTATCTGTCGTTACTCAATGAACGATTTCGTGAAAAATTATTTTGTTGTACGGCAAAAGCAACTGGCAATTCACTTTTAATCTGAGCATTACTTAGATCCATGGATGGGTGAGCAGTGCAGAAATTTTTAGAATGTTCTTCTAGATCTTTCATAGATAAAGGTTTCCGTTCGTGCAAAAATGCAAGAAATGCTGGATTTACTGACGATAGCACCTTATCGCGCAGTAGTAAATCGAAAAGACCTTCATACGACTTTTCTATCTTGGATAATTCGATCCATCTTTCTAGTGTTAGCCGTATTTGGGAAAGAAAATCACAAAAGTTCTTCCCTGATTGCGGTAGCAAAGTCCGAAAACGTAATCGGTATTCATTTTCTGTCATTTGGAATTTTCGGAGAAGTGAAGCTCGAAGAGCGTCATAATTATTCTTATCATTAATACTGGTGGTATGATAAACCGCCAAAGCATCTCCCGTAAGCAATCTGGATAAATATGTAGAATATAGTGATTTATCCACATTGTAAGACCTACAGGTGGCCTCAAACCTATCCAAAAAAAAAATCACGTCGTCAGACGGGGGGTTAAATTTAGGTAATTTTAGGTGAATTTCCTTAAAATTATCATGCCTGGATGAAGATTGGCCTTCGAAAGTTCTCTGCGAATTAGCTTCTTGAGTTAACCTAATTCTATCATATTCCAATTCGGCAAGTTTCAAATCATGCTGACGTTTCTTATCATTCTCTTCTGTCTCAAGCTGAAGTCTTTTTGCATTTTGTTCAGCTATTAATCTTCTTTCTTCCATTTCCTTTTGTTTAACTTCCATTTCCTTTTGTTTAACTTCCATTTCCTTTTGTTTAACTTCCATTTCAATCTTAAGTTTATCTGCAGCCTCCAACATTTTCTGTTCTGCCTCACGCAGAAATCGTTTCTCTTCTAATTCAGCTGCTAATCTCATTTTTTTTCTCATTCTCCTCAGCCTCAATCCGTTTTTGATCTGCCTCAAATTTCATCTTCTTCTCACTTTCCTCAGCCTCAATCCGTTTTTGATCTGCCTCAAATTTCAAATTTTCCAATCTTAACTTTTCAGCCTCCAATCTTTGAGCTTCCAACCTTTGAGATTCTTTATATTCCGACATAGCGAATTGTCGTACCTCTTCAGGAGGTATCTGAAGAGCTTTTGCTTGCTTAATGAAATAATCTAGTGAATACATTATGCTTTATAAGTAGTCACTATACTCTTAATTTCTAAATATGATAATTAATTAATGTAAATTAATTAACCTTGTTAATGCACCGAGTGGTCTTCGTTCCTGTCCTAGAACGGTATATCATACTCATATAATTGTCAAATATATTAATAATCAATGAATTAATTTATGTAATGACATGTTATGAACAGACAAAAGCCATAGACAATAGCAACAACAATGACAAGACGAGATACTCAAAGACAATAGAAAACAGTCGCAGAAATCCAATAAAAAATAAAAATGTGAAACTAAAAATAGAATGTCGTAAAGAGTTACGATGATAACTGCGATCAAATACTAAACAATACAATTGACAAGACAGTGTAAAAACATATGTTTTGTAAAGAACTGAACGATAGTCAGGTGAGGATGACGTAATATACAAACAAAATACATTATAAAACTAAGGTACGAGTAAAAATAACTGTGAAAACAACAATTAAAACTTGACTGAACAGCTAAACAAATACTATCATAAGAAGCAAGTAGCGATCGGAACTACAGCAAGGTTTCTAGCCTTGAACCGGAATTATCGCTCAATTGAAACTTATAAATCAAACCCTATAGAACATCTGACAAAGAGCCCGAATCGGCTTCGAGATGAACCTCGTTTGTCAGATCGACCTCCCTACCACCCACGACGGATATACAACATAGAACATGCAACATGAAAAGTATATTGGTGGACATAGAAGAGAATAGGCACAGCCAAACACAATACAGTAATAAACGAGACTCCGTTTATACTTATCTCTGCTGATCAAACAAAAAATGTGCCTCGTCTCCGTAAATGTACGTTTGAGAATCGAAATACTTCGTCCTGAGTATTAGAGTATAGCTCGCACGTAAATAAGGACCAAAAGGATGATGTCCAACGTAGGTAGTCACTGGAAAACTTGGTGTTGAGGTTCATTGCTGACCTTGACCTTCTGATAACCGTCGTGTAGATTTCATGATGAAGACACGGGTCGTTCTGTCTAACGATTTTTGGAAAAATATTGAGTAAGTTCCCTTCTTTGAAACTTGTCCAAAACACACTGTGCCGCCATTTATTGTTGGAATATGATAGAATTAGGTTAACTCAAGAAGCTAATTCGCAGAGAACTTTCGTAGGCCAATCTTCATCCAGGCATGATAATTTTAAGGAACGAAAGTTCTCTGCGAATTAGCTTCTTGAGTTAACCTAATTCTATCATTTTCCAATTCGGCAAGTTTCAAATCATGCTGACGTTTCTTATCATTCTCTTTTGTCTCAAGCTGAAGTCTTTTTGCATTTTGTTCAGCTATTAATCTTCTTTCTTCCATTTCCTTTTGTTTAACTTCCATTTCCTTTTGTTTAACTTCCATTTCCTTTTGTTTAACTTCCATTTCAATCTTAAGTTTATCTGCAGCCTCCAACATTTTCTGTTCTGCCTCACGCAGAAATCGTTTCTCTTCTAATTCAGCTGCTAATCTCATTTTTTTTCTCATTCTCCTCAGCCTCAATCCGTTTTTGATCTGCCTCAAATTTCATCTTCTTCTCATTTTTCAGCAAAAATCCGTTTTTGATCTGCCTCAAATTTCAAATTTTCCAATCTAACGACGGTTCAGCCTCCAGATCTTTGAGCTTCAACCTTTGAGATTCAATGAACCTCAACATAGCGAATTTTCGTGACTACTTCGGAGGACATCAGAGCTTTTGGTCCTTATTTACGTGCGAGCTATACTCTAATACTCAGTGAATGAACGAAGTATTTCGATTCTCAAACGTACATTTACGGAGACGAGGCACATTTTTTGTTTGATCAGCAGAGATAAGTATAAACGGAGTCTCGTTTATTACTGTATTGTGTTTGGCTGTGCCTATTCTCTTCTATGTCCACCAATATACTTTTCATGTTGCATGTTCTATGTTGTATATCCGTCGTGGGTGGTAGGGAGGTCGATCTGACAAACGAGGTTCATCTCGAAGCCGATTCGGGCTCTTTGTCAGATGTTCTATAGGGTTTGATTTATAAGTTTCAATTGAGCGATAATTCCGGTTCAAGGCTAGAAACCTTGCTGTAGTTCCGATCGCTACTTGCTTCTTATGATAGTATTTGTTTAGCTGTTCAGTCAAGTTTTAATTGTTGTTTTCACAGTTATTTTTACTCGTACCTTAGTTTTATAATGTATTTTGTTTGTATATTACGTCATCCTCACCTGACTATCGTTCAGTTCTTTACAAAACATATGTTTTTACACTGTCTTGTCAATTGTATTGTTTAGTATTTGATCGCAGTTATCATCGTAACTCTTTACGACATTCTATTTTTAGTTTCACATTTTTATTTTTTATTGGATTTCTGCGACTGTTTTCTATTGTCTTTGAGTATCTCGTCTTGTCATTGTTGTTGCTATTGTCTATGGCTTTTGTCTGTTCATAACATGTCATTACATAAATTAATTCATTGATTATTAATATATTTGACAATTATATGAGTATGATATACCGTTCTAGGACAGGAACGAAGACCACTCGGTGCATTAACAAGGTTAATTAATTTACATTAATTAATTATCATATTTAGAAATTAAGAGTATAGTGACTACTTATAAAGCATAATGTATTCACTAGATTATTTCATTAAGCAAGCAAAAGCTCTTCAGATACCTCCTGAAGAGGTACGACAATTCGCTATGTCGGAATATAAAGAATCTCAAAGGTTGGAAGCTCAAAGATTGGAGGCTGAAAAGTTAAGATTGGAAAATTTGAAATTTGAGGCAGATCAAAAACGGATTGAGGCTGAGGAAAGTGAGAAGAAGATGAAATTTGAGGCAGATCAAAAACGGATTGAGGCTGAGGAGAATGAGAAAAAAATGAGATTAGCAGCTGAATTAGAAGAGAAACGATTTCTGCGTGAGGCAGAACAGAAAATGTTGGAGGCTGCAGATAAACTTAAGATTGAAATGGAAGTTAAACAAAAGGAAATGGAAGTTAAACAAAAGGAAATGGAAGTTAAACAAAAGGAAATGGAAGAAAGAAGATTAATAGCTGAACAAAATGCAAAAAGACTTCAGCTTGAGACAGAAGAGAATGATAAGAAACGTCAGCATGATTTGAAACTTGCCGAATTGGAATATGATAGAATTAGGTTAACTCAAGAAGCTAATTCGCAGAGAACTTTCGAAGGCCAATCTTCATCCAGGCATGATAATTTTAAGGAAATTCACCTAAAATTACCTAAATTTAACCCCCCGTCTGACGACGTGATTTTTTTTTTGGATAGGTTTGAGGCCACCTGTAGGTCTTACAATGTGGATAAATCACTATATTCTACATATTTATCCAGATTGCTTACGGGAGATGCTTTGGCGGTTTATCATACCACCAGTATTAATGATAAGAATAATTATGACGCTCTTCGAGCTTCACTTCTCCGAAAATTCCAAATGACAGAAAATGAATACCGATTACGTTTTCGGACTTTGCTACCGCAATCAGGGAAGAACTTTTGTGATTTTCTTTCCCAAATACGGCTAACACTAGAAAGATGGATCGAATTATCCAAGATAGAAAAGTCGTATGAAGGTCTTTTCGATTTACTACTGCGCGATAAGGTGCTATCGTCAGTAAATCCAGCATTTCTTGCATTTTTGCACGAACGGAAACCTTTATCTATGAAAGATCTAGAAGAACATTCTAAAAAATTTCTGCACTGCTCACCCATCCATGGATCTAAGTAATGCTCAGATTAAAAGTGAATTGCCAGTTGCTTTTGCCGTACAACAAAATAATTTTTCACGAAATCGTTCATTGAGTAACGACAGATACTTTAATAAGGGAAATAATGAGAATTTCAACAATGGTAATTTTTATAAGGGGAAGCAATTCCAACAATCTGCTCCATTCAATGTTTCTTGGAACCAAGCTCATAGATCGCGAGATTTTGGTAACAATAATTTCAAACATAATCAAGGGTATAATAATAAACAAAACTGGCGATCAAAATCTCAGGTTCCACAAAATAGACAAGGTTCGTTGAATAAAACATTTAACCAACATTATAATGGTAATTATACTAATTATCGTACTCATCAAAATTTTAACGCGAGCAGGAATGACAATTGGGGCAATTTTAATGCAAATAATCAGAACAGATCGCGACGAAGAGATAGATCGTCGAGCCAGACACGTAGACATTCTAATGTCGCTTTAAGTGATACTCAGGCTAACAATGAACAGGTTAAAGGTGCTGATGCTCATAATGCCATGTCTTGTTCTATTGATAGTCATCAGGTGACAGCTTGTGCAGAATGCTCAACACTTTTCCAGCCCAAGGCGATCACGACGTTGCGCTGCGGACACATTTTGCCTAGCCTACCTGCGGTCTGCACGGCAACTTCTGTACATCAGGGACAAGGATCTCTTAAGTTTCACAAAGGACTTGTCAATAATATTCCATGCTCTCTTTTATTTGATTCAGGTTGTACCACGGTCGGGGTACGGACTTCGCTGATAGATCCTCGTTATGCCACGGGCCACACAGTCAAATGCGTTACCTTTGGAGGCACAGTGGAAATGTTTCCCACAGCCATTATTAATTTAAATACACCATTTTTTCAGGGAAGATCCACGCCTGTCTTCTTCCTAATCCAATTTGTGATGTCATATTGGGTCGTATACATGGTATAACAGAGTGTACACCACAGCAAATTGCTGCATGGGAAGAGCGACATTAGGCTGCAAATGCAGTAGTGACTAGAGCTCAAGCTACTATTATGTCGCATGATACACCATATGAACCTACAGTTCATACCACTTGTGATGACGATGCTCCTATTTCACGGGAGTCGTTTGCAACTTTACAAAAGAATGATGATTCATTAAAAAAAAAATTTTCAGTATGTGAACAAAAAGAATACAAGCAACAAACTTGCAAAATCTAGACATGACTTTATTCTTAAAAATGGGATTTTAGTTAGATTGATACGGGAAAAGGATTCATCCTTATGTTCTCAGATTCTAGTCCCGTCTTCTATGAAATCGCGAATATTGCGACATGCTCATGACTCGCAATGCGCGGGCCATATGGGTTTTTCACGTACCAAATCCAGAGTGCTTTCTGCATTCTACTGGCCGGGCGTTCATAGAGATATTACTCTCTATTGTCGTTCATGTTTGATATGTCAGGAAGTTAAAGTACGGGGCCCATTTCATGCGGCTCCTATTCAAGCTGCGGACATCCCGATTAGACCATTTGATAAAATGGCTATCGACATTATTGGTCCGATGCTTCCATCTGCCAGAGGGCATACGCATATTCTTACTTGCATTGATATGTGCACTCGTTGGCCTGAGGCCATCCCTCTGAAGAACACCTCATCTGCCAGTGTAGCAGAGGCGTTAATGTTGATCTTCTCACGCATTGGTTTTCCGCGGAAGATCTTATCGGATCATGGGGTTCAGTTCATTTCTGAATCCATGTCTCAAGTTATGAAGACATTAGGTATAGACAGATCACTTAGTTCAATTTACCATGCGATGTCCAATGGGTTAATTGAGCGTCAAAATAGGACACTCAAGCAGTTGTTGGGTAAAATGACCCAAGATCACCCTCAGGATTGGGATCGGGTCCTACCCGCCGCTCTCTTCGCGTATCGCGAGGTGCAAAATCAAGCCACGGGGTTTTCTCCGTTCCAGCTTGTTTTTGGCATGCAACCACGTGGCCCGATGTCGTTAATCCACGACTTATTGGTTGAAGAGAATATTGAAGAGGAAACTCAATCCTCTTATGAGTATGTGATCTCTCTGAGAAAGAGAATCATAGATGCTTGTAGACTAGCTACTGCATCATCCGAACAAGCCAAAGAAAAAGCTCGTCTATTTGCAAACAAGTATAGACGTCTTCGCCAGCTTATTCCTGGTGACGAAGCTTTTGTCTTACTCCCTGCTCATAACAATCGTCTATTAATTACTTGGAGAGGTCCTTTCAGGATCATCTCAAGAATATCCGATGTTGACTACATCGTTGATGTAAATGGTAAACATAAAACCTTCCACATTAACATGTTGAAGGAGTATTACTCACGTCCTGATTATCTACAGTCAGTATTCCAAGCAACTGACGATCCTACACCTCCTATTCAACACTATTCTAGTTTGTCAGTCATCCAAGAAGAAGAATCTTCTTTCGATGATGTACAACTGCCAATACCAGTTGTGCCACTTCATTCCACTGAGAATTGGAATGATGTTACTATTTCATCTACTCTTTCAGATGATCAACGTCAGCAAGTCTCTAATATTCTACACTCGTATGAGGATGTCCTCACTGACATCCCAGGTCATACGTCAGTCATCCAACATGACATTATTCTGACTGACGATACGCCTATTCGAGTGCGCCCATATCCTATCCTTTTACACTTTCGTGATAAGGTTGATAAGGAATTGGATGAGATGCTTCAATTAAATATAATTGAACCATCTTCATCACCATACTCTTCTTCTATGGTGATTATTAGAAAGAAAGACAACAATATTCGTCTTTGCGTAGATTACAGGAAATTAAACAAAGTTACAAAGTTTGATGCGGAACCTTTACCTCTCTTAGATGACTTATTGGATAAATTATCCCATGCTACATTTTTTTCGAAATTTGACCTTTCAAAGGGTTATTGGCAAGTGCCACTCACACCTAAAGCAAAGCCATTCACCGCTTTCTCGACGCCACGGGGACTTTTCCAATGGAATTTTTATGCCATTCGGATTAATGAATGCGCCAGCTACCTTTGTACGCATGATGCGCCGCGTACTGTCTCATCGTCCCGATGTCATTACTTACATAGATGACATCTGTCTTTTCAGTAACTCTTGGGATGAACACATTCAGGGATTAAAAGCTTTACTTTCTACTCTACGGGATTATAACTTAACAGCGAAACCTTCTAAGGCATTTGTCGGTTTTCATGACATCTCCTTTTTGGGTCATCGTATAGGTCGGGGTTTAATGTATACAGAAGACAGTAATGTCTCGAAAATCTTAAACATCTCAGCACCTAAGACAAAAAAACAAGTTAGGTCTCTTTTAGGACTAATACAGTTCTATTCTAAATTCATCCCTCATTTGTCTACTATAACTGCACCTTTTTCTTCTTTACTGAGAAAAGGGACAGCTAACATAATCCAGTGGACTAACGAACACCAAATCGCGTTAGATTATATAAAAAGATTGTTTTCAAATGCGCCATTTTTTAAGTTGCCTAACAAAGATCTTATTTTTATTCTTCGTAGTGACGCATCTTCTTACGCCATTGCTGCAGTTTTGATGCAGGAATATACGGGCACCTTATTTCCAGTCATGTACGTTTCGAGAAAACTGACGGCGAGCGAAATGAAATACTCCGTTCTGGACAAGGAGTTGCTCGCGTTAGTTTGGTCAATCACAAAATTGGAACGTTATCTGCTGGGCTCCCACTTTGTAGTGGAGACAGACCAAAAGGCCCTCACAGCACTGAACACTAAGGACGTTAAATCATCAAAGTCCACCAGATACGCTATCGCTCTTCAGCCATATAGCTATGAAATTCGAGCGATTTCTGGAGTGAAAAATGTGTTTGCGGACTGTCTGTCAAGATGTCCAAGCGAACTGGTCGAACCTAAACCACTTCCGGATGTTGAAACGTCCTCATAGATAATCAATCAAATATAATAAGAGGAACTGAGTACATTATCAATTTTTGAACTTCTATACGTGCTCTGTATGGAACTGAATTATTCGTACCAGCAAGAAAATTCCTGGATATACTTACTTTTGGATTATAACGTAACTTCGTGTATAGTAACATTTTATTAGTACGGAAACACTGTTCATAGTGACACATAGACATTCATTATTCTATGGAACATATTACACTACATACTGTATTCAAGAATATCTTTGCATCTTGCATGGAACATTAAGAACATATTCTAGTCGATTACTAACTAGTGTTAATGGAACAGTAACACTGAGTAAAATTGCAATTACTTAAATAAATTAGTAATTAGTTATTTGTTTGTAATTAAAAACTATCTTAATTAGATGAAATCAATTAAGCCACTTAATTACTTGTAGAGTACACATTAATTAACTTGAATAGTTGTAAGTGTCTCTTTATACTTATATTTACTTCTCATTATACATTATCTCTCACGTTTAGATAACTAGTCCACCGTCATAATGTTAGAAACATTACGGGTGTTGCTTCTTAACGTGTTTAATTATGCTTTGCTGCATTTTGCATCTTTCATTTTCATTTTTTGATTCTCTTGTCATTTATTATCATCATCGTTGCTGTTCATTTTCATTTGAAATCACATGTTTGAGTTGTAAATTTAGTTGAATGTTTTTATCATTTTTTTTGGTTTTCATTTTCAACTTTCTTTTACTTCGTAGTTTACCACATCGTTCCAAAGTAGGTCGATTGTGGATGTGTGCTTTAATGCATACTTTCATTCAGTTATATTGATTTCCATTTTCATATTCTTTTTTTATAATATTGTATAACTTTATGAATATAATTTATGCACATAGACGTCGATGTAGTTTTGACTCACCTCTCTTGGGTACTTAGTTTAAAAAAAAAATTAATACCAACCTTGCCCCGCATAACAACATTCAAACACTCTTTGCAACAACATAACAATTAAACAATCCATTCCCCTATCTCACAAACCAACACATTCCCACAAATACTATTACTACACCCTTCTTACCCTTCACAACATATCACCTTCATTCAACAATTCACAAAAATACCATCAACAATCAATAAACCTATTCCAAAATATACTTCTCTAACACTCCCCCTAACTCTCAAACTTCCCCAAATACCAACTACCACCTCAAATTCCTACCAACATACCATAACAACATAAACTCACCATAAACTATCTACCAACCAATACTCCACCCCCCCCTCAACCCAACTTCCTCTACCCCACCAATCCAAATTCAAAACCCCATTTCAACATAACCATCCTACCAATTACCCTTTACCCTTCCCCATCCCTACCATACAAACCCATTCCCAATAACCTCCCAATCTACCCAATTCACTCCCCTTCCATCATACACCCTCCCACAAACTTCAATAAAACAACACCCATAAACACAC